>JAWDJD010000003.1:33655000-34120000 GCA_035047305.1 Bradypodion pumilum
GGATCGTAGCCAGGATTCTAGAGGGTGTGTGTGAATATTTTTTCAGGAGCAGCAACAATCACACACACACACACACACACACACACACACACACACACACACACACACACACCATTGGAACTTTGCCAGGAGGGCATGCAGTTAGCTCAGGGGGGTGATCCACCCCCTGGCTATGGCCCTGCTCACCTGGTGTCATCAGAAAGAGACATTCCTTTTTTTCTGACCTAACATCTCAAGAAATGGGATGTTGCTGACCTGACAAATTCTAGTGGCCAGTGTAACTGGTACAAAATTGATGTTATGTACTCTGATGACCTAATAATTTGCTTTCCGTTCATGATATCCAAATTCATTCACCTAATGGTTAAGCCACTTCTCTTTCAAACATAAGGCAAAGATTTCCCCAGCACTCAAGGAGGGAGTAAGCTTCAGCAGCAGAATTTCTGCACATTATAGTTTCCAACAATACACAGGTGGAATCTGCTAGGATATTTGGGAGGCTGCAGAAGGATGGCACAATTTTTTTAGATGACTGGAAACACATTATGCCTGAACCTATTATATTTTCTGAAGGATGCACACAGTAGTGATAATAACTTTTTGTTCCTTAGTTAAGAAATTGAATGCTTCTAAACGCTTCCTGGTGTAATTTTTTTGTATAGAAGGAAGTTGGGGATAGAGCCTTAGAGCTGCATCCACAATATGCACATTCACTTGGGAACCTTATCAAATCCAATGGTATTCATCTCCAAGTACAGTAGTCATGTATATATGACTACTTCATATAGGAAGGAGAATTAACTCCCTGCCAGTACCATCTCTCTCTCTCTCTCAATTTTTCCTTCCAGGATGGATTGAGCACAGTTTGTCAGCTCAATCTGCCTCACAAGGTTGTTACAAAGGTAAAGGGTATGCTATTGTACATTTCTATAGTGGTGCAACTTGACTGAAGTGAATAAGGAATAACTTTGAAGTGATTTTCTCTTTTCCTCCTAGGAATGAAGTTAAACAGGAGAAGAGTCAAGACAAATGAAATATTTTCCTCACAGCTTATAGCAGGGGTGCCCAAACCTTCTGGGCTTCTGGCCGTTCACGTGGTTCAGCAGGCCGGTCACGTGATTCAGTGGGCCAGTCTTGTGGTTCCTCCCAACAGAAATGGATAAAATAGATTTTAAGCTGCCATTTTCTTTGCTTAAACTAGGGGTGCCCAAACTACGGCCTGTGGGCCGAATCCAGGCCCTGACGCCAATTCATCTGGCCTGCACCGCCCTCATCGCTTCTGGAAGCGGAAGTAAAACATGCCCATCCGGGTGCCTAGGATAGCGTGGGTGTTATGTATGTTAACTGTGTTTTCTGACAGGAATGGAATGTATCTTTTCTCATGTATCTTTTTTGCATTCTTATGCAAATAGGTGGATCGAAAATGTGCACACTCTGTTAGCCAATGGGCTTGTTGCATTATTGTTACTGTTACTGTTTATAGGAGCGGAATGTATCTTTTCTAATGTATCTATCCTTATACAAATAAGTGGATCAAAAATGTGCACACTCTGTTAGCCAATGGACTTGTTGTATTATTGTTACTTTTACTGTTTGTAGTGTATATAAATCTGAGTTTTGCCCCATCCAAGCTGTGTTCAAATCCCACTAATAAAGAGCTGAATTTCACTACTTCATTCGTCTGCTTCTTCATTCCTTGAACACTAAAGTGGGCCAGATGAATTGGCATCAGGGGCTGGATCTGGCCCACGGGCCGTAGTTTGGACCCCCCATGGCTTTTAATTTTAACTGTGGTATTTTCTACCATAGTTGTGTAATCACCAGCCTGGAAATAATCTGAAGGGGAAATTCGACAGAGAGGTTAATTCAATCAATAGATGCTCACTATAATGGCTTTGTGTTGCCTTCAATGTCAGAGGCAATGTGCCTCTGAACACTAGTTGCTGGAAAAGATGGTGGTTTGCTTGTGAGTTTCCTATAAGCATCTGGTTGCTGCAGTGGCTCAGTGGTTAAGAAGCTCACCTTGTTAGCTTGAAGGCTGGCAAGTTGGCAGTTCAAGACCCGGGTACTGCATGATGGATTGAGTGCCTGTCTCTGTCCCAGAAACGGAGCCTCATTTGGGCATTCCCTGAGTGAAGTTTCTTCCACAAAAAATCATTTCAACCCAGAATAATTTCTGACACAAAATTATTATTATCTGGTTGTCTACTGTGTGAACAGCATGCTGACCTAGATTCACAACCTTTAGTCAGATTTTTCAGGACTCTTCCCATGTCCCTAAGAAATAGGGATACAGGTTGCCACCTGTATCCATGGGTCCTGTTTCTATGGTTTCAGTTTTCAACATGGGCCATGGGAGAAAAGATCCCTCTTTTCAACAGAAGTGGCACCATTGCACTTGACAGGGTTAAACATTAAACCATATTTGAAGAATACATTAACCATCATGCATAAGGATTTAAGCTCCGCCCACTGTAAATATCTCCACCCATTGTATACTTGTATATAAAACTTACTTACCTTGTTATGTTGAACCTGTAAAAAGTAAAGAAGGATGTTATCAACTTAATAATAGAAGGGGTATTTTCTTCTGAGAACAATAAAATATTCCAACAGCGCTATGTTATATCTGGCAGTATCTATTACTCTTCCCCAGTAAGGGGATGTCCAGGGTGATATCCTAGAGAATCCAGAAGGAGTGATATTGAGAAGGGTGCCTAGATTGAGCAATTGAGTGTGACTTGTAGTGCAAAGCAATGCAACATGAGCCATGGGAGAAGAGAGTCCTCTTTTTAATAGAAGTGGCATTATGGCTCTGTTATGTTATATCTGGCAGTATCTATTATGAATTGCTATAAAGTTAGGTAGCCTGTTTCATAGAAAAATTAAACAGGCTACCCTAATTTTTTAACTATTCATATGAAATAAATAAAATCATCTTCTACATTATAGCTGTGTGAGCTGGACCATAAGGAAGTCTGAGTGCAGAAGAATAGACACCTTTGAACTATGGTGCTGGAGAAGACATTTGAGAGTCCCCTGGACTGTAAGGAGATCAAATCAATCAATCCTAAAGAAAATCAACCCTGACTGTTCCTTTGGAAAGACAAATACTGAAGCTGAAGCTCAAGTATTTTGCCACCAAATGAGAAGAAAGGCCCTGGAGCTGGGAAAGGCCCTGATGCTGGGAAAGATCGAAGGCAAAAGGAGAAGGGGGCAGCAGAGGATGAGATGGCTAGATGGTATCGATGACTCAGTGGGCGTAGATCTGGGTGGACTCTGGAGGATGGCAGATAACAGAGGAGCCTGATGTGCTGTGGTCCATGGGTCACCATGGACTGTGCAACTGAACAACAACAACATTTTAGTTACAGTGGGGCAGTTGGTTCAAAAAGATTACAGGGTTGCACCCACTGCCTGAGTATTTGTATACACTGAGTATGCTGCTTAGTATTCAGCTGATGTTTACTTTCTTTGCTTAGTTCTGCTTATGAAAGACACTTTTCATAAAAGCAGCCTTGACAAGACCATGTTTTGTTTAACTAATGTTTCTGGATTTTCTACAAGCTGTTGATTATTCCCTTTGGAATATTTCTCTGTGCACATCAGGAATTAGGCATAAACAATACAAATATTTGGATAACTCCTCTCAGATGCAGTGGTTGGATTGTATGGTAATAATTTGCAATTCAGCAAAGGATATGCTGACCAAATTTTTTATTAATCCAAGGTCTCTGGTGATGCTGGTAACACATATATAGTCTTGTATATTTCCTGCTGCAACCTTTGCCCATTTTCCACCATTAAAACATAAACATCTACACAGATGGGATCCCCATTCTCTACTGCATGGAAAGATCTTCTCTTGTGCAGGCTGTCATAATGTCAGGTTAAGGGTTCAACTGTACTATTATCCAGTATCACTAACAAAAATTAGTCAGGTCAGAGATTTTGATACCTGATCATTGCCCCAAAGGCATTACAGAAATTTGCAGAGCTTTAGGTAAAGGTTCAGAAGCCTGTGTTTGTCACAATGAGCAGTTATCACAATAAAGGCTTACACTGAGAAAGAAATCAGACAATCATTACCAATCAGACCAAAATTCATCTAAAAAGAAGGTGTAACTTGCATTTTTAAAATGCAGAAACCTATAGCCTAAAAGACACACTGGAAGCACAGAGAATACATTGCTAAAATACTAAAGTTCCTGAAAGTAAATATATATAAAGAAAAAGCATTTCTTAAGCATATTAAAAATCATACCTGTCAACTTTTGGCTTTGAAAATAAGGGAAATTTTGTGGGTGTGGCCAAATTGGTGGGCATGGCCAAATAGGTGGGTGTGGCCAAATCAGTGGGCATGGTCAAATTGGTGGGCGTGGCCAAATCCCCCAACCCTTCCAGAGCTAGGGGAACCAGCAGAGAGGGGATCCCCCCACAGGACACCCCATTATTAAAGAGAAGAAAGTGGTTTCTTCGCTTTAAAAATGGAGTGTTGGGGGGGGGATAGAATCGATCCCCTCTCCTGGGTCCCCTGGGTTCAGAGGGTTGTGGGGACAAAAGGGGTCTGTCCCCCAAACCCTTCCAGAGCTAGGGGAGCCGGCAAAGAGGGGATCCCCCCCACAGGACACCCCGTTTTTAAAGAGAAGAAACCAAGTGGTTTCTTCTCTTTAACAACGGAGTTTGGGGGGGTGGATTCGCTCCCTTCTCCCGGGTCTCCTGTGTCTGGGAGAGTTGGGGGACAAAGGGGGTCTGTCTCCCCAACCTTCCTGAACCTACCACCCTCTCTGCTGGGTCCCCTGGGTTCAGGAGGGTTGGGGAGACAGACCCCTTTTGTCCCCCCAAACCTCCCAACCCCAGGGGAGCCAGCGAAAAGGGGGATCGCAACCACCCACCCACTGATATTAAAGGGTTTTCCCTTTTAATATCAGGGGGTGGGGTGGATTCGACCCCCTCTCCTGGGTCCCGTGGGTCCGTGAGGGTTGGGTGGACAAAAGGGGTCTGTCCCCCCAACCCCTCTGGGCCCAGGGGAGCCAGTGGAGAGGGGGATTGCACCCCCCCACACACACACTGATATTAAAGGGGAAACCCTGATCGGGTTTTCTGTTTTAATATCAGGGGGTGGGGTGGATTTGATCCCCTCTCCTGGGTCCCGTGGGTCCAGGAGGTTGGGGGGACAACTCCAGAGCTGGGCGGGGGCCGCCTGGACTGGAGACCACCACCCCTAGCTGAGGGTGAGGAGGAGGAGGAGGACCAGCTGAGCGGCCCCAGCTCCGGAGGCCCTGCAGCGGCGGCAGTAGCTGGCCTTCCCGCTGCTCAGCTGCTGCTGCTCCTCCTCCTCACCCCCGGCTGGGGGTGGTGGTCTCTGGTCCGGGCGGCCCCCACCCGGCTCCGGACGGAGGGAAATAAGGGAAAATATGGGGAAATTAATAAAACGGGAGGTGGGCGGGAAGAGGGGTAAAAATAAGGGGTTTCTCCAGGTAAAATGGGATGGTTGACAGGTTTGTTAAGAATACACATATGGGAAATATTACATTTTCTACATGTTCACCCATCACCCATCTACTGTTAAAATCTGTGAGGGAAAATCCTTGATTATTTCCTGCTGCTGAAGTTGTTGCTTGGCTAAATGTTGTCAACAATGTATGCAGTGTATTATGATGATGGTGTGCTGGAATGCTGAAATCAGGAATCAGTGCCTCAGTTATCTTTTTCTGGCTATTATTTATACCCCTATCTGTTCTTCACAGACCATAAACAATTCCTTCTACAGAACCTTCAAACTCTAGCACCATGGGCTGCCAGGAATATATTTTCAATAGGAATTTCTATTGAATTAGCAGGTCCTGGTGCACCAAGAGTCTGTAAGGTGGAATTTGGAGATCTGACACTATAAATAGTGTCATTTGTTTTGGCTTGAACTCTATGGTGCTTAGAGCAGGGTAGGAAACCTGCAGCCTGTGGGCCGGATCCAGCCCATGGAGCCAAATCAACCACCCCACGCCATACCTGCCAAGTATCCCATATTAGCCAGGATTTCCCGTAATTCAGCACCGCTTTTTCTACTTTCCCGCCTGGAGCCGCCGCCATCCCGCAATTTGACAGCGGGGGAAAGTAGTTACTGTGCATCCCCTTCTGTGCAGAACCGTTCTATGCATGCGTAGAACCCTTCTACGCATGTGCAGATTAACCCTTCTATGCATGCACAGAAGGGGATGTGCAGAAGGGGATGTGCAGAAGCCTTCTGCGCCTTCGTAGAAGGGTTCTGTGCAGAAGCCTTCTGCACAGGCCCCGTATTGTCCGGAACCACGCTTGACAGGTATGCCCCATGCCGTCACTCCAGCTGCTGCCACCAGAATCGGCTGTGGACTCATTTACAGCTGTTGTAAGTGCATTTAAGACAGCCGTGGACTCATTTACAGCTATTGTAAATGCATTTACAACAGCCATAAATAAGTCCACGGCCAATTTCAGCTGCGGTGGTGGTGGCTGGACCACCAGTCAGCCCACCATCTGAGGGAGTGAAATCCGGCCCCCAACTTCAAAAGGTTGGCAACCCCTGGCTTAGATTAATAAGAATCTGTAACAATAGGTCTCTGATGGATCAGGATTCTGTAATTTCAGGGTCTTGGTATGTAAAGAGATTGTACAACCAACACACTGTAGAATATTGTAAGTACCAAAGGGGTGTGCTCATACCATTTCTATAATATTCAACTGCATGATAAAAGATGTTTCACTAATCTGTAGACACCAGCACTTTGTTTCTTGTTTACACATTACAAGATAAGACATGCTCAACTGT
This sequence comes from Bradypodion pumilum, assembly GCA_035047305.1. Taxonomy (NCBI): domain Eukaryota; kingdom Metazoa; phylum Chordata; class Lepidosauria; order Squamata; family Chamaeleonidae; genus Bradypodion; species Bradypodion pumilum. Next base: position 33,661,806 of record JAWDJD010000003.1, read on the forward strand.
CAAAATATTATGATATAGTAACCTTGCTTCCAAGGGCAGTTGGAAAGCAGTTTGCTGTTTTGCGAATGGCTATATTTAACAACTATTCAAGCCTAATCTTTTAAAAGCACTTTTATTTTAAGTATTACTTTTCTCCAGGTAGGGCAAAGAAAGAATCCTCCCTAAAAAAAACATGTGCTGCTTCTGGTGCCTGACAAACAGATAATTGGAAATGATAAAAGCCTTGCATTATCAAAACCTGCTTGAAAGAGATGATTTTTTTTTTCAGAATTGCGAACTGAAAAAAAAAATCACTTCTATGAGTAAACTATGGGGCCCCTTCCTACGTCTGTGTTTTTCAAACCCCTATTTCGGTGTGTTAATGTCTATTAAATGTCATTTAAATGTCTCGCAAATGTCTCTTAGAGGTCTTTAAGTCACATGTCTCACTAGGAATGAGAGAATTGCATTGTCTTCATGTGTTTACTGTGTTAAGTTAATCATTTTGTAACCTAGGTTCTCAACCTTTTAAAGTCAGGGGCCAGGTTCCGCGGCCTCAGGCAGCTTCGGAGGTCTGGATGGTCGTCCTGCCCTTCCTTCACCGTGCAGCCCTTCTTGGCTTGGTGGAGGTGGTGGCGGAACAATTTTGTGGTGGCGGAACACATTTGGCTCGCAGGTTGAGAATCGTTCTAACTCTTCTTCATTCGCTTAATCCATGTAAAGTAATTTACTCATTGTACCCCTTTCGCAGGAAAAAGCACGCAAACATTCTTGCACTCAGACCTTCTGGGCCACACTGTATACAATTCAGAATGTGCTTAATCTTTACCTCTTCACAGGAATGACTTTTGAATTTCTTACATTTTTTCTCCACAGAGTCCAGGCCTTAAAAGTAACCAATTTATTTATCTCTATTAAAAGTACAGACTTAAATTGCATCCTTTCACAGGTTCCTGAGTTAATCATTGGCAGGGATTCCTCCAGGAGAATTCCAGCCAGCTGTCTTGATTATTTGACCTAATCTGATTTCATTATCTGATAAGAATTGTTGCATTCTCATTATGCTGACCCCTGACTTTTTTCTTTTCTTCTTGTCATTGGAACACCCTGCTCTCAATGGTTAACTCGTGTTTCCTTTTATTTTAACATAGTGTTTCTTTGCATATTGTCTCTTTACAGCATGGTACATCAAAGATTGTTTCAGCTTTTTGTTTTTAATAAGTCTTAATCTGTCATTTCTAGTATGACATGTCCAGCTTAGGCAGTGACACATCTTGCCACCTCCAGAGCTAGGGGGGAAAGATTAGTCACTGGGCTCCTGAGAATGTGCAGAGTGCCAACCATTAGCTGGGCAGCCAAGGCTGCCTAGGACCCATTTTAAGGATGCAGCCAGGCCAATAAATAACATTAAATGAGCCAGGTCACATTCTTGATCAGACACTGGCTTTCCCAAGCCACCCTTTCTTTCCTTCTTTTATTTTGTGGCTAGCCTAGGCACATGCCAAAAGGCAGCTAGCGTTGTAGACCTCAATTCAAAGTCATGTGTCCCTCCACCAGAACACCCAAAGCATTAGCAAGGCAGCTCAGCCTGCCAGGGGCGCAAGCTCCAGGAAATGTGCGCACGCACGCCATGGGCAGGAATGAGAGGGGGCCTTCATGAGAAGTGCCAAGGTTCGCCATGAGACCTCAGATTGGTCTGAGGCACACAGAATTTTCACTACACAAGAACAGGCGTAGACCCGCATAACACAGCTGGTCTGCCAGCAGGAAAACCTTGCTTTAAAAAGCATTTCACCAAAGGGCAATTGTACACAATCACAGGTTGCCAATTGGATTCTAATTACTGGTCCTCTCGACCCTCACAGGTTTTGAGGTGTCTCACATTTTTGCTTCTAGCAGGAATCAGAAGCTTCTGCATGCTTTTGTCTTTAGAATAACACAGTATGTTTCAATTTTAAGGTCTACACCACAGTGTTGTGATCTGTTCTTCTAGGCTAATTGCTGACTCTTGAACATTCACAGCTTTCCCTCAAAACATGGATTTCATTCAAAAACAATTTTTTCTCTCTCTCTCAGGGTCTAACATTTTTGCTTGCAGGCACACCCTCTCAGCAGGAACTGCATCTGAATGACACAAGGCCACATCCAGCGAGTGTGGAATGTATCTACCTTATCTTTTCTTTTAATAAAAAGAAAGGGGGAAAACCCCAAAAACCCAACATACAGCTATAAGTTGCAAAACTAACTCTCTCAGATTTTTATCTCCAAAAGCTGCGTTTGCAGCAAGTCTTCTCTCTCCTACGCAGGGTCCATTCCCGGAAGCCAGAATCAGGCCCAGATGCCACGCGGATATCGCCAAAGGGATGACCTCAGCCATTGCCTTAGATGTCGTCAGCTGCCCATTTTCTTTTGACATGAAGGGGGGTGGATTTGGGATGAACACGCAAAGACACGCAATGCTACTTCTAAGAACAATATTTTAACATCATATAGGCTTTTCATGGACTGCCACACTCTTCAGCTATCAATGGACATTTTGAGTTATATATGCACCAGAGAACTATTGGAATGATTCTTGCCTTGCCTGGACACAGGAAACATCTTGGACTTGCTGCCAGCAAGTAGCCGCCAGCCAAGCAGCTGAATGTTTATGTTTCCTTGCTATTATTATCTGTATTTGCTTATCATTCATTCTCATGCCTTTGCACATATCTGGCCCACCATTACAACACATTGCTCAGAATAAAGACAGGCATCTTTACAATGTGTTTTATGTAGCTTAACTCTGAGCCATTCTTAACCAAAATGAGAACCGTACTGCAGCACATTTTCACGTGGAGTCCCCCATTGTTCAGCAGGGAGCACAGATATTTACAGGAACAACTACATTGAATCATGTACTGTTTTGTGCTAAACAAAACACATGTGCTGACTGACGGTCAAATAAAGATATGTATGTATGTATGTAAACAAAACACATAGCTTGGTGCATACCTGTCAAGTTTTGGGAAATTTCTGTCAAACACCCATATTTTACACTCTTTCCCGCCATCATCCCGTATTAGTTAGACTGGAGTTAGATTGGAGGCCAGCACAGTATAAGCATAGCTGTCCAGTTTCCTGTTTTGGCCAGGAAATTTCCCTTATTTGACAGAAATTTCCTGAAACTTGACAGGTATGGCTTGGTGTATAATAGATTTGTATGCTATGGGTACAATTTTAGGATTTGATTTTTAAATGATATTGATCTAGGCTGGACAAACATACTAGTATCTCCCCTCCCCCACCAAATCACACCCAAACATAGTTTGAAAATCATATTGTGGTTGGATCTAAACTGACAGGCTGTAGCTGACTCTCTTCAATTACAAAGCTTACATTACTGTTCCCAAACTGTGTCAACAGAGCAGGTCCATAAAGCCAATTAATCCAATGCTCTACTTACAAGTCGATTAAATTCTGGGAATATTGAGGGGTCTGCGGATGCAACTTTTTGCCTACAATGCAAAGAAAGAGGGTCTCACATGCCAATTTTACAGTGCTTACCGAACAAGCTCATTTACTTTAAGCACCAGTAAGTTAGCCAATGGGAAGAACCAATCAATACCTGTGGCACATTTTGTAAACCAAAAGATATTTTAAGCATGTCGTATTTGATAGAAAAAGCAGTAGAAATGGCTAAGTGAATATTAGGAAGCAGGGTTGCACTCTAAACTTTGATAGATGGTTCTGCCAGGGATTTAAGTAGCAGGAACATTTCTAGAAGATATTTATTGACATATAAAATCAATTTTTAGGAGGACATTTACTTGTAGAGTAGCCGAATCTTCAGTCAATTAAACAGTTCATAGATAGAATCAGAGACTAACTGAATTGTAAGGGGCTTTTTAGGCCAGGAGTGCCCAAACTTTTCATGCCAGGGGCCTGACCACGCCCCCCAGAAGCAGACATGTTTGCACATGTCCGTCTTCATCCACTTCCGGGTGTGGTATGGGTGTGTTTGCATATGTGCATGTGCAGGAGCAGGAGTGTCCACATCCACTTCTGGGCATGGCGTGAGTGCGTTTGTGCACGGGGTGGGGGCATCTACATCAACTTCCAGGTGTGGTGCAAGTGCATTTATGCATGCATGGTGGAGTCTGCACCCACTTCTGGATGCAGCAAGGTAGGTGGCTGGCCATATGGAATGGGTCCATGGGCCGTGTCCAGCCCACAGGCCGTAGTTTGGGCACCCCTGTTTTAGGCCATCAAGTCCAACCTTCTGCTCACTGATTGCTATTGTTTGCTATTGTCATGTCCTAAATTGAGCTGATCAGGAATTCTTCGTTAGTTAAAATAAAGAAATAAATGGTACTGACTCTGGAAAGCTATCTTTTCAGGATTATACTGTAGTTCCAATGCTTCACTTCAGCTGAGAAAGGGTTCTAGCACTTGGCCTATCAGTCAAGAAAATAAAACAAAATGAAAGTAAAAACAAAACAATAAAAAAGAGAAAGGTTCTGTGGTACCTTAGAGACCAACTACTGTACTATACAATATTTTAATGTGAGCTTTTGTGGATCAAATCCACTTCCTCAGTTGTCTGCACATGACTGCCACTCCAAAACTATTGGAATTTAGATAACTTTTCCTCCTCAAGGTCTGTTTTGATGATTGCCCCTCTCCTAATTCATAATACTGTAATCTTTCCCAGTTGGGTCACTTATGCTCAGGGTTAACAGTTTGTTAATTGTGTCAACAGCTATTTTTGTTTCATCATAGTGAATGAGATGTGAAGTGCTGTGACATCATCTTATGGAATTCCACAAGGGAGGTGAGGTTTTCAAGAGCAGTCCACCTACTTGGTACCAAGTACCCTTTGGGTATCTTGGGTAACAGTCATCATTGGCCATATTGGCTGGGGATGATGGATTTGTAGTCTAACACAAAACCACCCATTCATTCTCTCCACAGCATAGCTGACACACAGAAAAATACAGTTAGCCTCAAATTTATTGCTCCTTCCCTCTTTATATGTGCTCTAAGCTACATAATAGAGTTGTGGTTTTTTATGTGGGTCAGAGCTTTGCTCCATTTAAAATTATTAATATATATGAAATAGAGATAAAACCCAAAACAAATTAAAATGTTAAAATAATTAGACTATTTTTACCAGAAGTGGGCTACTTCAATAGTGTACTCCCATTAATTTACTAGATCTTCTTTTGTAAACATTGCGAGTCACAAATTACACACACACACACACACACACACACACACACACACACACACACACACACTTCCATAAAGGAGGTAGGCAGTAGTGGGCTCACTGTGGGTAGCTTAACAATAGAGTCTGTGGTGCCCCATTTTTTCCTAATGGATAAGCCACCCCTGTCTGGCAAGTACCCAATCACGGGAGCTCTGCGACCAAACATTACAAGGTCTCATACAGATTGACACATGGCAAGCGCATATGGGTCTGCAATGCAAGCAGGTGAATGTGGATATTCAGGAATGGGGCTTACATATGCATCACAGCTTGTCCACATGCATGCTCTACACATGAGCAGGCAAACATCTGCCTATGGTTCATGAAAACCTCCTGGGAATTGAGTGCCAAGGTTTGCCATTAAGAGTCCTAGCTCAAGGGTCTGCAAACTTGCCTCTCCAGGTGTTCTTGAGCTTCAGTTACCAGAAGCCCAATTCAGTACACCTGATGATCATGGCTTCTAGGAATTGAAGTTCAAGAACATCTGGAAAGCCATGTTTGTTGATCCCTGTCCTAGCCCACTCTGCTTGTGTCTCTATCAAAACACTATACAGGTGAAACTTGGAAAATTAGAATATTGTGCAAATGTTCATTTAGTTCAGTAATGCAACTTAAAAGATGAAACAAATATATGAGAGACTCATTGCATGCAAAGTGAAATAGTTCAAGTTAAAGCCTTACTTTGTTATAATATTGATGCTTATGGTTTACAGTTTATGAAAACTCCAACCCCCCAATCTCATGTACCCCATAATCATCACAAAATCTCATGTACGCTGTATGCCATGATCATCACAATTATAATGAATTAAGGCATATATATATATATAATGTATCATTTATGTGTTGAGACTTGGGAGACCATTACAAGTCACCATCCCTCCCCCAGTTTACAGCTCGTCCCCAAAATATTGCAAATTTCCTTCTCAATTCTTTTGTGTATATGCTTTTTATTATTGTACTTTTATGTTATTATGTTTAGGGATATTCATGGTAATATCGTAATAATTAACAAGACATGGGTAGGGGAAAAAAAGGTAAATATGAACATTACAGATATATAAAATGAGTATGATCTGGAGCTTTGATGTTACAAGAAATAGAAAATATTGCAAATGTAATTTTTATGTTGCATAAAATGGACTGAGGTATAACAACTAAGATTTTGAGAAGGATGGGAGGTATTACATTGATAAAGTAGAGGTATTGTTATAGTGTTAATTTAGTATTGTTTATTAATTGTTTAATATTATTATGAATGTTTATGTTTCATATTGTATATTGTTTTAGGATTTTTTTATGTATCTGTACTGTAATTTTCTCTTTTTATTTAGATTTTGATATTATATCTGAAAATTAATAAAAAATAAATAAAAATAAAAACAAGTCACCATCCCATAGAGAAATAACTCCCTCCAAATTTCTGTGAATACAAACTGGTCACTACCAAAGATCTTATCCTTTTTTTTAACTGAAGAATCCAAGTCAGCATGGAAACAATCAACTTTACTGGCACACTGCCTTACCATCTGGTCATGCCAGGCGAAGTAACTCCATGCATGAATGATTCTTGTGTCCCTTTCTGCTCAGAGGAGGATAGGTAGGTGGGTGGATTAATAGAAGAGTTTACACAGACTATCCATACTTCCATGTTGAAGACATGATAGAACAGTGATGGTGAACCTTGGCACTCCAGGTGTTATTGGACTTCAATTACCAGAAGCCCCCAAGTCAGCACTCCTGCTGATCAGGGCTTTTGGGAATTGAAGTTCAAGAACACTGGGAGTGCAAAGTTTGCCATCACTGTGATAGAACATCCTTTCTCTAACACACCCATGATTATGGACAGCAGGAGGCAGGAAAATATAGAAGCTGGACCCAAACCATCACATAATCTAGATTAGAATTTTAGAATGCACCCATTCAATGAGCAAGATGTGTACACAGTGACACGAAATTATATAACAGCGCATGATGAGAAATTAACGTAGGATCTGCCAGTTTAATGCTTCCCTGTGTGTATATCATGTGCATTTAATAAACAGTGTTCATTTCCTCCCTCCCCCAAACACACACACTCGATTAAGGTGGCTGAGTAACACTCGATTAAGGTGGCTGAGTAACTTGAGATGCAAAGGGAAGTAGTGGAGGAGGGTTCCTCAACAATTAAGAGCCATGAAAGGACAGAGCTTTTCAAGTTCAGTAGCTCATGAAAAAGCCCAGAGAACTACAAAAGGAGGGCAGTAAATCAGTCAGCTTAAAGGGAAGCAGGCTTCTCAAAAGAACTTAAAAGTTTTAGGCTGGAACCATGTTTTTTTTTTAAAAAAAAAAACAACAACCACCAAGAGGCTTTCTAAATGCAAATGTCACTGAAAGAAACACTCCCATCCCCTCTTAAAACAACATAAACTTTATTTTTACTTGTGGAGAAACATAAAAAGAAATAAATACACCAGAAAACTTTGTGAACGTGCAAAAATGTAATGGGAAAAACTGGCATGAGCTTGAAAGTTAGGTGGTAAAATAAAGGAACCCAAGAGGTAGACCAAGGATTCTTAACCTGTGGCCCGTAGGCTGGATTCGGTCCACAGCACCATTTCATGTGCCCTCCCATCTCCACCACACCAGTGTTGTGTCCTAAAGCCTGTGCCTTTAAACAATGTACCTATCCATGTGTATCCAATGTAACCTTTTCTATGTGTAACATTGTAACCTTCAGCTGCATCACTGTAACCTTAATAGGACGCGAGCTAGTGACCACTAGATGGCAATAGCGAGCGTCCAAGCTCATTGGTCCAAGACTCACCTAGAACAACAGCGCGGGAAGATTCCCGCCACTACCTTCACCTGGACAAGAAGGGCGTGACCTACAATGACGTCACGCGGACAGTAGCCAATGGACTGTCAAGGAGCCACATTCAAATGTATAGCCACTGTATATATTGAGCTGTTCATCCGCCATTACCACATGTTCCCACTGACCAGCATGTAATAAAGTTGTGTTAAGCCAGCTCTTCGGCTGTCCTGGTGTCTTTGGTCCCATACACTAGATTGGCGACGAAGGTGGGATGATGGCTGCCCACGGGACCAAGACATACGCCGGTTTCGACATCAAGAAACCGCAAGATTGGGAACTCTTCGAAATGGACTTCCAAGGCGCGCTGGTGGAGTTCGAGGTGACGGACGAGGCAAAGAAGAGAGCCATCCTCACCAGAATGCTCGGGCACGACGGCAAGAGGGTATTAATTGACCTCATCGCACCCAAAAAGGCAGATGAATTCAAGGCAAAGGAGCTCCTGAAGGTGCTGCGAGACCATTTCCGGCCCTCGGTAGCGATGTTTCCCGCTCGGAGCGCGTTTTGGAGGCGAGTCCAAGCGCCTGATGAGTCGGTCGCCGCTTTCGTAGCGGCCCTGCGCCTGGCTGCCGGCCCGTGCAAATGGGAGAATTTGGAAGTCACCCTTAGGGACTGCGTGCTATGCGGCCTGAAGGACGCCGAGATTCAGCGCACGCTAATGAATCAGGAGCCGCCCCCCACGTTGCAGGAGGTCCTGAAAGTGGCACAGGCCGCGGAAGCCACGAAGGCAGGGGTGCAGAGCTCCAGGACTGGCGGCCGAAGGCCGACAAAGCAGAGAGTTCGGTGCACGCAGCCCGGCGAATTTCGAAATCGTCCGCCGAAAGCAGCGACGATGAGGACGTCCGGAGGGTCCGGAAGGAGGGCCGGCGTTGCGACGGCTGCGGAGCGACTCACGACTGTGCCAGGTGCCCGTTCAGAAAGGCTGAGTGCCACAACTGCGGGCGACGCGGGCACATAGCCAAAGTCTGCAGACAACGGCGCAAGGACCGGAGGAGCTCGCCCGACCGCCCAGCGAGGGACCAGAGGAGCTCGCCCGACCGCCCAGCGAGGCCAGACCGCTCGACGAGACTAAAGGATGGCGCCCGGCCCACGAGGAAGCAGGACGGCGTGGGCCGCATCTCCGACGACAGCGACGACGACGCCCCGGTTTTCAGCGTGTCCATGGGACACCCCCGTTACTTTGTTGAGGTACTGGTGCAAGGGGCCCCTGTTAGGATGGAGATTGACTCTGGCTCCTCTTACTCAATCATTTCCCAGAGGGAGTTTTTGAGAATTGCCCCCCGCGTACGGCCCAAGCTCAAAGCGTTGAGGTCCACGCTTCGGGACGTGCAAGGGAACAGTATCCCGGTGTTGGGGGTTGGGAATTTCCAGGTTCAGTACAAGCGGCACACCGCGGAACTCCCCCTAGTCGTTCTTAAGGGGGGTAATTGCAGCCTCCTCGGGACTCAATGGTTTCAGCCCCTGGGTCTGTTCATTGGGGGGGTGCACGCCGTTGGGTCTGACCCGATACAGGAGGTGTGCGACGCGCACCCCGAAGTCTTCAAGAAGGGACTTGGGAAATTCAATGGACCCCCAGTAACGTTCGACCTGGACCCGGAGGTCCGCCCAATCAGACTCAAACCGCGCAGGGTGCCTTTTGCACTCAAGGTCAAAATAGAGGCGGAACTGGACAAATTAGTGGGCCAGGGGATTCTTGTTCCTGTTGATTCCGCGGAGTGGGAAACTCCAATTGTCACAGCATTGAAGGCCAATGGGGAGGTTCGCATTTGCGCCGATTATAAGTGCACCATTAATAAGGCAATTCGCCCTAATGCGTACCCGGTGCTGGTGGTCAGCCATTTGCTAGCCAGGTTACATGGGGGAAAGTGTTTCGCTAAGCTCGACCTGGCACAGGCCTATCAGCAACTCATGGTAACCCCTGCCGCAGCTGCTGCACAGACCATAATCACGCATAAGGGGGTGTTCCAGGTGACGCGCCTCCAATTCGGCGTGAACTCGGTGCCTGGAATTTTCCAGTCGCTCGTGGAACGCCTCCTCAAAGGGCTGGACGGCGTTTTACCATATTTTGATGACGTATTGATAACGGGGGGGAGTGAGGTTGAGTTGGCTGAAAGGCTAAACAAGGTCCTGGCGGCGTTCGAGCAGGCGGGGTTGAGGTTGCGAAAAGACAAATGCGTCTTCTTCGCGAAGGAGGTTGAGTTCTTAGGGTTCCGAGTAACACCCAAGGGGATCAAACCGTCCAAATCCAAGGTGGCCGCAATCAAGAAAGCTCCTCGCCCCACATCCAAGCCCGAGTTGCAGTCGTTCCTAGGGCTCTTAAACCTCTACCACTCCTTCCTTCCACGGAAGGCTGCGGTGGCTGAGCCGCTTCACAAGTTGCTCAAGAAAGATGCGGCATGGAAGTGGGGCGATGACCAGGAGAGGGCATTCACGGAACTGAAACAACTCCTGGCGTCTGACGCCATTCTGACCCATTTCGACCCCAAACGGCCGGTGGTACTGATCTGTGATGCATCCCCGGTGGGGGTGGGGGCAGTGTTATGCCACGTGTTGGAGAACGGGAGGGTGGCCCCAATAGCGTTTTACTCAAGGTCCCTGTCCCAAGCAGAGAAAAACTACGCCCAGACAGACAGGGAGGCGCTGGCGATAGTTGCGGGGACCAAAAAATTTCACGATTTTCTGTATGGCCGCCCTTTCACCATCGTGACTGACCACAAGCCCCTACTAGGCATTTTTACCGCAGATAAGCCCACGCCACAGATCCTGTCCCCGAGAATGCTTAGGTGGGCCATTTTTCTCAACGCCTACCAGCACGCGTTGGTGTACCGGCCCGGGAAAGAGATCAGCCATACGGACGCCCTATCAAGGTCCCCCCTGCCCCTAACGCAGAGCCAGATGGGCGGAGAGGGGCGTGACCGCCAGGTGCTCATGATAGAGGTTTTGGATTCGCCCCCCCCATAGTGCCCGCCGACATTGCCACAGCGACAAGGAAGGACAAGACGTTGGCGGCGGTTTGCTCCTGGGTACAGAAAGGGTGGCCGGCGTCTTCCCCAGCAGAGGAATTCGCCCCATTTTTTAGGAAGAAGCTGGAACTGTCCCTAGAGAGGGGGTGCCTCTTGTGGGGGCAGCGGATGGTGATCCCTACATCCCTTCGACCGCGGGTGCTTAAACTGCTGCACGTCAGCCACCCCGGAATTGTGCGCTCCAAAGCGCTGGCCCGGAGTTACTTCTGGTGGCCCCAGTTAGACGCCAACATCGAGCACATGGTCGGCACTTGCGAGAGCTGCCAATGCTCCAGACCGGAGGAGGCCCGCCTTCCCCACAGGGAATGGGACGCGGCTAAGGGGCCGTGGTCCCGGGTGCACATAGATTTCGCGGGCCCGTTCCGAGGAACCCTGTTTCTCCTTGTTGTGGACGCTTTCTCCAAGTGGTTGGAGGTCATCCCAGTCACGAGCACCTCCTCGGCCGCGACAATTAAGCATTTGCGGAGAATTTTTTCCACGTTCGGCATACCCGACACTCTAATTAGCGATAACGCTAGTTGCTTCACGTCCGCTGAGTTCAGGGCATTCACAGAGATTAACGCCATCCGGCACATCACCTCCGCCCCTTTCCATCCGGCCACCAATGGCCAAGTGGAGCACCTCGTACGCACCACGAAGGACGCGCTGTGGCGCATGGGCCCCGGGGACCTCAACCTGCAAGTGTGTCAGTTTCTGCTAGGGTACAGGGTGACCCCGCTAGCGTCAGGCTACTCCCCTGCGGAGCTTTTAATGCGCAGGAAGCTGACCACCATACTCACTAGACTAGATCCCACGAGAGTTGAGGACAAGGGGAGGAACATAGGGTTAGAAGCCACCAAGAGTTTCGGCGTGGGTGCCCCGGTACATTGCAGGAACTACGCCAGCGCGGGGCCAGCCTGGGTGCCGGGGGTGGTCGTGGAACAGACCGGTCCCGTATCGTACCGCGTGGAGACCAACACAGGTCTACTTTGGCGGCGACACGCGGACCAGCTCCGGAGCCGGGTCCCAGGAAGTCAGGGCGCCGACGGCGCGAACACAAATTCAGCGTTAGGGTTCTCCCCCACCCGTTTAGCCCAAGGGGGAGGGGAGGGGGGTCCAGGGTCCCCACCAAGGGGGGAGGAGAAGGAATTTGTCCTCGTAGATATCCCGCGGGATCCCCCAACAGAGTTTGACTTTGATTTTCAGAACTGGGGGGGGGTTTCGGAGTGGTCCCCCACCCATCCAAGCGAGAAGAGGGGTTTTACGTTAGCCCCTGGTGCCCCCGGTTCAACCACAACGGAATCTACCCTTTCCCCTAAAGCTGCAAAACCGCAGCAAGCCTCTAACAAGTCTCCCTCTCCCATTACAGGACAAGGGTCCAGGGAACAAGGAAGCGGGAGCGGCCCCCGGGTGGGCCAACCCACATCACGGCCCAAACGTGAGTGCAATAAACCATCTTGGCTAAGAGACTTCGTCTCATCCTAGGGGGGAGGGGTGTTGTGTCCTAAAGCCTGTGCCTTTAAACAATGTACCTATCCATGTGTATCCAATGTAACCTTTTCTATGTGTAACATTGTAACCTTCAGCTGCATCACTGTAACCTTAATAGGACGCGAGCTAGTGACCACTAGATGGCAATAGCAAGCGTCCAAGCTCATTGGTCCAAGACTCACCTAGAACAACAGCGCGGGAAGATTCCCGCCACTACCTTCACCTGGACAAGAAGGGCGTGACCTACAATGACGTCACGCGGACAGTAGCCAATGGACTGTCAAGGAGCCACATTCAAATGTATAGCCACTGTATATATTGAGCTGTTCATCCGCCATTACCACATGTTCCCACTGACCAGCATGTAATAAAGTTGTGTTAAGCCAGCTCTTCGGCTGTCCTGGTGTCTTTGGTCCCATACACTAAAACCAGAAAGTGCCATATGGTGGAGGAAGGGCAAAATGGCCATCCACCCCCACAAAGCTTTCTGAGGAAATGTGACCCGGCCCCAAGCTTTAAAAAGTTGAGAACTCCTGTGGTAGACAGTAGTGTTTTTTAAACTTGTGCCCATGGTGGGAATGGTTGCATTTTAGGTAAAGGTAAAGGTTGCCCTTGTTTGAGAGCCAGTCATGTCCAACTCTAAGGTGTGGTGCTCATCTTCGTTTCCACCCAAAGAACCAATGCTGTCTGCGTCTGATGATGTTTCCGTGGTCATGCGGCAGGCACAACTAGACACCAGAGGGCACAGAATGCTGTTACCTTCCCACTGAGGCAGTACCTATTTATCTATTTGCAACTTCTTGCTTTCAAACTGCTAGGTTGACAGGAACTGGGTCAGAGATGGGAACTCACTCCATCATGCAGCCCTCAGGTGGGTCTCGAACTGTTGACCTGCCGACCTCCCAGTCCGTCAAATTCAGCATCTTAACAGGCTAAGATCCAGGAAAAGCTTTATGGCAAGAACAAACATTCTTGAGGGTACACAAGAGCAAAATCAAATTAGAAGATGGAGAAAGGAGCTCACTGGACAAGGAACATTAAAGGAGGATATAGCTGAGGAACTCAACCTCCTCTACATCACTTGGAGGACTCTAATAGGCTAAGGGTTGGAGTGACTAAATGCAAGACCAACATGCTCAAGTAGGGCCTTCTGGCAGACAACACCATGCTGTATGAATGTGGAGAGATACAGAATCTGGCTCATTTATTTGTCTGCTGATTACTGCCAGAAACATGTACCAATAAGGACTTAAGTTTGGCCAATGACAAAAGTCAAGAAAGTGGCTTCATTTTGGCAGTCCAGGCTTTGATCAGGACACAAAAGACGAACTCTGCAGTTAATGTGAGCTAACATTTCCAAACTCTGCCCCCAAGAATATTTAGATAACCACTTTGGGGCATTGGGGTGCAGATGGACAGAAGGCAAGAGCTCCTGAACATGATATAGCTTGTTCCAGAAACACACACAGACACAACAAAATTCCAATTTGGGAGGTAAAACAACCAAAAAGATAATCAGAAAGTATTCCATGGTCTCATCTGTGAAACAGCCAACAGCGATCTTCCAATACTTGCTTCATTCTCTCTTGGTAAAGCAGCGGCTATGAAAATCTTTGTTGAACAGAGAATGGACGGATAGCCTTCTTTTTATAACATAGCAACTTCTGAAAGCTGTGTTACCCCAGCACTTTCCAGATGTGCCATATTACAGCGGGAGTGTGATGAAAAGGTTTTTTGGAAGAAGAGAAGAGAATTGTGGGAAAATAAGATATCCTTGAAGGATTTTGTTCCATGCTAAAGCAAGAACAGGATCTGATCTTTTCACATTTCAGTCTATTCTTGAAGGCATATAATGAAGTCTCTCTCTCCCCCCTTCAAACTGAAAAGATGTGTGAGTCTCTACAATGAAAGGGAAGCTCCTGCTTTTCTTTATGGTTAGATGCTTTTAGATTGCAGCGTTTCCAGATTCAGGTCACTAGTAATTGGATATGTATGGAAAATGCATAAGCTTAGCAGAGCACCGCTGCATTTCTTCTTATGCCTATTTGGCAGCTGTCTTACAGAACTCAATGGCCGGAAATGTAAAGCTTCAATTAAAATGAGTCCCACTAGGCAATTAACTCTTACCTATAAGGCTTTTAGAAGAGCCTATACGTACCTGGGAGAATGCTTTAAAAATGAGTTTTCTTTTTGCAAGATTCTGCAGTATTTTAGGGGGGGAACCCTGGAGCTTCTGAAGAGATGGCTTCATTATTAAGATTAATCCTGCCAAATACAATTCCACTTTTATGCAGATTTTTGTGCTATAGGTTAAATTAGAGGCACACTGCTGATACAATGTAGGTGGCAGACCCTTGAAACTTTAAAGCACTATTTCACTCTGAAATAAGACCTCCCCTTAAAATATTATTCAGGAGGAATCTACCTGAAATAACATGAAGAGCTGAAGTCTGATAAGTTGAACAAGGATGTTCTTCTCAAAAATGTACAGTGTATGCCATTTGGTTTGGGGAAAATACAATGGGTGATTTTTTTTTGGGGGGGGGCGGCATACTTCAGCCCCCAAGCCACTTAGATGCAGCAAAAATTGGTGAGTTTTCTGCTTACTCTCCTCTCAACCCTCTTCATGTTTTGTGATGTTTGGACTTAGGGTAGTGATGGTGAACCTTGGCACTCCAGGTGTTCTTGGACTAAAATTCCCAGAAGCCCAAGTCAGCACTCCTGCTGAGCAGGGCTTCTGGGAATTGAAGTTTCAGAACACCTGGAGTGCCAAGGTTCACCATCACTGACTTAGGGTTTCTGGGTTATGGCCCCTTCAAATCATTCCTTGAATTTTCCCAAACCAGCTGGTGCTGGCCTAAGACTTTTGCACAGTACTGTATTTCAGTCTGGTTCCTTAAACAAATAGCATGGCTCCACAATTAATTGCACATTTCCCCCTGATAAAACTGATGTTAGGGAATACACAGTAAAAAAAATCATCGCTTCTGTTTTGGGTTCTTCTGGAAGATGCCCCTCTCATTTTCAATTCTCTCTCTCACATGCTGGGTCTCAAGTGTGTGTATGGAAGCACCTCTGAGGAGTTGTGGGGGTTTTTTTTCCCCTACATGTGCCAGAATTCTAGCTGCGGGAATTCCTGGTAAATTGTGGTAGTTGGAGTGAAGAGTTTTTAAAATTCAAAAAGTCCCACACCTCATAAATACATAATTAACTGAATAATGAAGGAAGTGGAAAAAGTCTCCTGAAGAATGTGAGGAGTATGAACACATACAGGCATCCCCTGAGTAACAACAGATCCTTCCACTCTAGAAGCACTACTGGATTGCTTCTGACACACAAATGAAGATGAACTGAATAAAAAATTTTAAAAAGCCATCAAGCATTGAGAGAAAACAGCTAAATAACACACACACCCTTCTCAACAACAAAAATGGAAATCAAGCAAGCAAATAATAGAATTTAATTTTAATTTTAATTTAATTTTCCCATTTGTATATATATGTTTGTATATATGGGGAGATTTTTCTCCCCCTACCACTTGATGCCTTCTTTTATCTTGAGTGCAGCAGAAAGCAGCAGGCAGGCCAGGCAGCAACACAAATAATGCATATTAGAGAGTAAATAAAACAAAACAGCAAAAAAAGAAGACAAAAACGTTATGACACCTTAAAGACTGTTTAAATGTGAGCTTTTGTGGATCAAATCCACTTCGTCAGACATAATGCAGTAAAGGAAGGTACCAAAAACAAAGGGGGGAAATTTCCCATATGACATCAAAGGGGGAGGGGGTAGAATCCCAAAAATAACCCCAAGAAGGTATACTGGCACAGGCAAGGCTGCCTAATAGCAGGGGGGAAACCCATGAAAAAGGGTCAAGAAAGAAAATGATCCCAGATGGAGGCACAGCAAGTAGACAACAGCAATCCAAGATTCAGGCTTCCAAGAATTCAGCACGTAGTGGTCCCCTAAAGCAGAGGTCCCCGACCTTTGGGTTTTGGACTTCAATTCCCAGAAGCCTAAGGCAGTACATTGGCTGATCAGTGCTTTGGGGAACTGACTTAGGCTTCTGGAAATTGAAGTCCAAAAACCAAATGTTGGGAACCCCTGCCCTAAGGAACATTAGAAACAAATGGCGCTCCTCAGGTGGGGTCCAGGTCCTGTTACAGATTCAAAATTCCATCCCCTCCCAAACATTCTGACTGATTGCTGAAGCCCTTGAGACGACTGGATGAAAAATTTGACAGGAGACAAGAAAAGTGAAAGGATACCAAAGGGTTACAGAAAAGAGGAAACACAAAAGGGACATGTCATTTTGTGCATATCAGAGAATAAAGAAAACAAAAAGAAAAATGTAGCACTTTGAAGAGTGTTATATTTTAATGTTAGCTTTCGTAGATCAAGTCCACTTCGTCAGACATAATAGGGAGACTTCATGGCATCAATTTATACACAACAGGTATAGGAGTACAGAGCAGGGGTTCACAACCTTTTTGTGCCGCAGGCTGGACCACAACCCCAGATAGCTGAGCGGGCTGGTCATGTGGTTTCTCCTGCTTTAAATACTGCCGTAGAACACCTCAGTGGGTGTCATAAACGCGTTTACGACAGCTGCGGGTGCATTTACGGTAGCATTTATGGCTGGTACTTGCACATTTACACATGCGCAAGTGCATTTTATGGCTGACATAAATTTATCCACTTCCACTTCTGGCACTGGCAAGAGCGGCAGTGGGCCACATGAAATGGTGCCATGGGCCAGGTATAGACTCCCATGTCTGATGAAGTGGACTTGATCCACAAAAGCTAACATTAAAATACAGTGTAACCTCATACAACAATCGGCCTGTATAGCAACGAAATCATATAACAATTAGGTTTTGGGGGGAAATGGCGTCCCGCATAACAATTTTCCCTACGGAAAAAATTGTGTAACAATTTCAATGGGAAAAACCACTTAGCGATGCATCCCAAAGGGAAATAACAATGAGCCCCGTGGAACGGATTAAAATTGTTGCATGAGATACCACGGTATAACAGTCTTCAAAGTGCTAAAACGTGTTTTTGTTTTGTTTATTTTCTGAAATGCTTGAAACGCAGACAAACACGGCTACTATTCCAGGTCTGACGAAGTGGTCTTGATCCACGAAAGCTAACATTAAAATATAACAGTTAGCCTTCAAAGTGCTACAACATCTTTGTTTTTGTTTTGTTTAGTCTCTGATATGTTTGAAACACAAACTAACACTAGATCTAAGAGGAAAAAAATAAAATATGTGAATTGAAAAATAAATCAAGGGAAGTTTATCAAAAGTCTTGGAACCCCCTTACAGATTTGAAATATTTATTTATTTATTTAAATATTTCTATCCCGCTTCCCTCACTCGAAAGTGACCCAAAGCGGCTAAACAACATAATTTAAAACAGGAATAAAACAGATTAGCAAACCTCCATTAAAAAACCCATCTTAAAACCAACTAAAAATCCCAAAACCACCCAGAACACTTAAAAACAGTTGGGACAAGAACCAGTGTAGACTAAATAAGCAGCGGGCCTGGGAAACTGATGTATCCATGCCCCATGCCCACTGGCATAGCCATGTCTTCAGTTGTCTTCTGAAGGGGAGCAACTCCGTCTGGAGGCGTAGTTCAAGTGGCAAGAGGTTCCAAAGTGCCGGGGCTGACACGGAGAAGGCCCTCCTCCTAGTCCCTGCAAGGTGGGCTTCTTTTGCCGAAGGGACCACAACCGAACCCCTCGTCTGCCCTAGGAGTATTACACCTAGGGGTGATGCGGTCTCTTAGGTAACCTGGACCACTGCCATGAAGGGCTTTAAAGGTCAAAACCAGCACCTCGAATTGCACCCGGAGGCACACCAGCAACCATTGCAGCTCCCGCAGCAGTGGTGAGGCACGAGCATAACGCCCCCGCTCCATCACAACCCAGGCAGCTGCATTCTGGACCAGCTGAAGCCTCCGAATGGTCGTCAAGGGAAGCCCCATGTAGAGCGCATTACAATAATCCAATCTGGAGGTGATCAGGGCGTGAGTGACCGTGAGCAAGGAGTCCCAGTCCAGGAGCGGGCATAACTGGAAGATGATGTGAAGCTGTGCAAAGGCCCTACTGGCCATGGCTGCCACCTGCTACTCAAGCAGTAGCCGCGAGTCCAGGAGGACCTCCAGATTACGCACCGGGTCTGTCTGAGGCAAAACAGCCCCATCCAGAACCAAAGCTGGTAACTCCGAGGATAACATGGGGCCCTGAACCCACAGCCACTCAGTCTTGCCAGGATTCAGCTGAAGCCCGTTGTCCCCCATCCAGACCAGAACAGCCTCCAGACACCTGGTTAGGACTTTGACTGCATCACTCGGGTCCCCACAGGCCGAGATGTATAGCTGGATATCATCAGCATACTGATTATACCTCACCCCATGGGAACGAATAATCTCACCCAGCGGTTTCATGTAGATATTAAACAATAGAGGCAAGAGTACCGAGCCCTGAGGCACCCCGCATGGGAGCAACCTAGGGCTGGACAACCCGCTCTCTAAAGACACCGACTGGGTCCAGCCCATCAGAAATTAGGAAAACCATGACAGCACAGTTCCCTGGGCCCCCAATCCTCAGAGCCAGCCCAGAAGGATAGCGTGGTTGACGGTATCGAACGCCGCCGAGAGGTCCAGAAGAGCAAGGATGGAGGGGTTGCCTCCGTCCCGTTCCCACCAGAGATTATCCAAGAGTGCGACCAATGCAATCTCGGTACCATAACTGGGCCTGAATCCTGACTGAAAAGGGTTCAGATAATCAGTATCATCCAGAACCCCCTGGAGCTGCCGCACCACTGCTTTCTCCAACACCTTCCCCACAAAGGGAAGGTTGGAAATTGGTCTAAAATTAGAAATAACAGTAGGGTCGAGCAATGGCTTTTTCAGGAGAGGGCGAACCAGCACATGCTTAAAAGCTGCTGGAAACACCCCTTCCCGCAGAGAGGCATTCACCATCACACCGACACAACTACCCGTTGTGGCCCCAGCTGCTCTAACCAGCCAGGCAGGGCAGTGATCTAACAAGCAAGTGAAATCGCGAACAGCTCCAAGTATATTTGGGGATACTATGATAACCATTGGATGAGGGGTGGTTTAAAATTATTTAAAAATATTAAAAGTTAAATCAAGAAATCAAATACTATAGTGTGTATACAAGGACATAAAATACGATGTAAGTTAAAATTCAGAGAAGGTGGAGGAAGTCTATTTTATCTTAAAACATTTTCTGTGTGTTTTTTTCCTTTTCCTTATTGTCTTTTTTCTCATAGTAAGTCCAGAGGGGAAATTCTGAGGAATGTAGTACAACAATATATAAAAGTTATGAAATTACTTTATTATTCCTTTGTATGTATGTATGTATGTATGTATGTATGTATGTATGTATGTATGTATGTATGTATGTATGTATAACGCACACAAACTGCACACAAAACAAGTGATACCTCATTTAGCCTTGTATTTTCAGTTTTTCAATTAACATACTGATCCACAGCAGAAAACGAGGAGAAACAACCGAAGGCACAAAGTTATTTGTATTCTCCCTGCCAATGCAAAACCCTCATCATGTTTTAAATGACAGATTATGTGAGAATATATAGTTAACATAGGATTCATCACACTAAATGCTAGAATTATGGTTCCCCACCCCCACCCCCATCCACCACTTGTTGGTAACAACATCATCATAACAATGTTAAAAAATACAAAACTTTAACTTCCTCCCTCTGTTACTATATTACAATGAAAAACTGATTGCTCCCTCAATGTCCTTTATTGCCCCTGTTTATGAACATCATAATCTTCTCTCATTGTCCTTTATTGCCCCTGTTTATGAACATCATAATCTTCTCTCATGACAAAAGGAAACACAACAAATTGTATCCAGTTTCATTCTGTTGTGTTGCCAACTTTGCTCAGACAGCCTTTAGGGATTAAAATGAGTCTCAACTCATTTCATGAGCCAAATAAGCATTTGATCTTTCAGGTACAAATCAGCCCACCCTACCACCCAGGAAGCTTAATATCACAACGTGTACATATTTACAACCACAGCCCCCAAAGTTAGTTTATTTTCCTTCATTTGTACCATAAAAACAAATTAGGAAGAGTCAAGAGAGGAGGGTCTCACACTGAAAGAAAATCCATTCTCTTTCCTAGTGATGAAGAAATCATAATACTTGGGACACATTTGATTTACATATATGAGATACACAACTTAACTCACCTAAACAAAAGCCATCTTGTTAACTAGAGATAATTTCAATCACAGGTGGGAGAGTTACCTACTGAAGATGTGATCATTAAGAGGCTTTTTAAAGCAAGAGACTTTAGATAGCCAACAGCCAGCTAGCCTGTCAACTTGGTGTTAAATTCTACTTCCTTCCCAAGCAAGAATAGCTACTCCCTCTCTTATCTGAGGGAAACTGTTTGCAAATTTTGAAATGCAGCAATTATGATTAAAGCAAGGGTGCCCAAACCTTTTGGGCCACGGACCGGTCATGTGGTTCAGTGGGCTGGTCACGTAGTTCCTCCCACCAGAAGCGGAAGTAAAATGCACCTTGCAATCTGTTTTGCAACAGGATGAGAAAGATTTTAAGTTACCATTTTCTCTGCTTAAACCAGGGGTGCCCAAACTACAGCCCACAGGCCAGATCTGGCCCCTGACACCATCTGGCCCTCACCACTCCCAGTAGCAGAAGTAAGATGTGCAGTATAGGTGCGTTTTACTTCCACTTCCGGGAGCGAATAGAGCGGCATGGGCTGGATGAATTGGCATCAGGGGCCGGATCTGGCCCACAGGCCATAGTTTGGGCACCCCTGGATTAAAGAGTGGTCCCTTTCCAAAGAGAAAAAACAATGCTGCCCCTTTTAAACACAATTTCTCAAACGGAACAAATATTCTATACACAGTGGCCACTGTAGCGAAGAATAGGTGCTGCTTCAAAACTCATCTTTCTGTTCGACTACCCAAATTGTTTTTTTAGGCAAATCTGTGGAAGCTTGATTCATTTGAAACAAAGGGTTTCTAAGTGCCAGTTTTGTTTCAAATGAAAGGAAAACATACACATTTTACAAGTACACACAGATTACAAGTTTCCTTGTAACACTTTCACCTAGCCAAGGAAGAATTATGCAGAAGATACACAGCCTCACAGGTACAATTTAAATCCTTTAACAATGTAGGCAACGATTTTTTCCTATTATTATAAAAGGACATTTCAAGAAAAGAGTCTGGAATTCTATAGCTACTGATGTGAGCTAAATATGTCCACAGGCAAAACCTTCTAAGTATCTCCACTTAGATCTTAAAACCTAATTATTATTATTATTATTCTGAAGGAAACTAATTTCAGAAAGTCTCTATGCATACTCTGAGGTATTGGAGACTGAAACATGTTAAGGATAGCACTTTCTAGTATGAGACCTAGTATTTTCAATGGCAACTGAGACATTGCAGATTAGTAACAAGCATCAGATGAAACAGCAGTACACATACATCATATAAACACATACAGTACTTATATTTACATTCAAGAGTCCCAATAAATAGCCTATTTTGTGTAAGCAGCATCTCTTTGAAGGACATTAACCATTTGGCAATAAACACATTCAAACATTCTGAGTTGTTTAGTGCAAACTGTTGCCTGTCGTACTATTCCATTTCACCTACTCCATTTTTAAGCCATAGTACACTAAATTCGCCACAATTCTACTGATACTCTTAAAATTTAATTGCTTCTCACTGTAGGCGTTTTTAAAGCGTGCGTGCAGTGCTTGCCTACATTAATTAGGCTCTCCATCACTCATAATGCCTTTTAATCTTGAACTTCCTTGTTTCCAGAAGAAGACCACAATGCGCCGTGTGATGCTCAACATGTCATTTTTGCGACTTCATACTCCAGAGTGACAACACCAGGCTCGGCTTTCGAGAGCTCTTCCATGTACTCGCTGTAGCGATTGTCTGCTGCGTTGGAGCCCTCTATCGTTCGGATGCAGTCGGTGCCATGTAAGAGAAGAGGCGGCTCTTTCGTAAAGCATGGCGGTGTTTTCAGGACTGGGGACTCAGGACAAACGGACTGCAAAGGCTCCTTGGTGAAGAATGCATCCAACTCCTTCTTTCCACGGCACTCCAGTTTCTGGGTAGAAGAGGGATAATTCCAAGGGGGGGGGGAATTATTTGGAGAACATTTTCTTTTTCCTCTCTTTCCAGATTGGATAAAACTCTCACTCACGTCCAGTCTCTAACCAACTGGAAACTGATTATTCCAGAAATTGGAAAGTTACTTTTAGGAAGAATGCTGTAGCCAACCATAAGTGCTCTCTGGCTTTAAAGTAATTTTCCAAGCTCTGGATCTGTCATTTTCCTGCCTTCTCTGCTATTGCTCAGCAACAGTACTACATACACACAAATTACTTTGCTCGTTATCTGTTGTAGATAGCATTCTAGGCAACTGCCAAGGTTGCCTAGAATGGCTGCTAGCAGCATCAGTTGTAGAGATGGATTGTACAACTGTGAGGAAATAAGCTTAGATACAAAGGTAAAGGTCTCCCTTGCTCGAAAGCCAATTGTATCCGACTCTAGGGTTCAGTGCTCATCTCCATTTACAGTCAAAGAACCAGTGCTATCTGTGTCTGCAGACATTGCGGGGTCATGTGGCAGGCATGATTAGATGCCGGAGCACTCAGAAATCTGTTACATTTCCTGCTGAAGCGATATCTATTTATCTACTTGCAATGTCTTGGTTTCAAACTGCTTGGTTGACAGGAGATGGGGCAGATGACAGTAGCTCACTCTGCCATGCAGCACTCTGGTCTCGAACTGCTGACCTGCCCACCTTCTGGTCATCAAGAACTCAGTGTCTTAACCACTAAGCCAACACTGCCCCTTAGATATGAAGGTACAATAGGGACTGAAACCAATGGCTACTGGACAATACAGAGCTAGAGATGCATCTTGTGTGGGCGAAGAGAACATGCAGTCTTCTGCATGTTGCTGGACTCCAGCCCCCATCATCCCTCACCATTAGCTATGCTGGCTAAGTCTGATGGGAATGGCAGTCCATCACTATTGAGTATGCTGGCTAAGGACGATGGGAGTTACTGAAATTTTGAAACCACATGCACAACCCACCCCTGCTTTTGTGGAAACCACTCGAAGTCTTTCCAATCAACTTGCTTTTACTTTCTGTTACCAATGACAAAAAACTCAGCAAATATAAAAGCAATGAAGGGAAAATTATAACTTTCAAAAAAAGTGTACGGGGATGTCGCCTATAACAAAGGAAGGGCATTTTAGGAAGAAAGTTCTCCTGTGTCAGAATCTGAAATAAAAAATAGTGACTAGCTAATACTCACAGCTTCCAGTTCCTTAATTTCTTTCTCCAGCATTTTATTTTGTTCACTCAAGGTCACGACATGTTTGAGTACAGACTGCCTTGGATGCATTGTGTGATCAAACTGATGATACATATTCCTCCAAAATCTGTAGATACCAGAAAAATTGTCTGTTTAATGCACCATTGTGATGGATGCAATAGGGTGTGTGTGTGTGGGGGGGGGACAATTTACAAACTTACTTAAAATTAAAGGATACTGTGTCAGGCTCCATGACTGTAAGTGACTGAGAAAAACTGTCATTGTAGAAAGGGTTTAGGTATTTCTGGTGATCATCCAGAAGGAAAGGCCACAAGGAATAGGTCTTCTCTTTCAACCTCAAGATAAAAAGAACTTTCAATCAGTTACTAGCAGTGGCTGGAGAATTTTAGTACCATTATCTCAGTGGCGTTGCTTCTTCTTTTTTCAGAATTCGAACGATGTGGAGAACTATGGTCTTAAAGCAGAGACTGTGGTTCCAGTGCTACAACAGTTTTTCTTTGAACTGCATGGACTCCTTCCCTACAGTGCTTTTTCTCCAGTTCTCAAATGTGGGAGAGGGACAAAAGAATCCAACACTTGTATTTTATTTCCTTGGAAAACAGCACTTTGTGGGCAGGCAACTTAAATCAGTAAAATGCATATTGAGGGGTGGGGGAGCTACGAAGGTTCACAAGATCCTCTCTTCCTGGAGTCCATGAAGCCATCAAAATATTGCTGTACTGAAATCCCCACCAGCCAGAGATATGAGCTGAGGTAAAGGTCACCCTTGTTTGAAAGCCAGTTGTATCCGACTCTAGAGTTCAGTGCACATCTGTTTGTAGCCAAAGAGCCAGGACTATCTGCATCTGCAGACATTCCCGTGGACATGTGGCAGGCATGACTAGACACCAGAGTGCATGGAACACTGTTTACCTTCTCACTGAAGTGGTATCTATTTATCTACTTGCAATTTCTTGCTTTCGAACTGCTGGGTTGGCAGGAGCTGGGACAGAGGCAAGAGCTCACTCCGTCATGCAGCACTAGGGTCTTGAGCTGCTGACCTGCCGACCTTCCAGTCATCAAGTTCAGTGTCTTTAACCACTAAGCCACCACAGTCTCTTGATATGGGCTGAAGGGAGTTGCAATTCAATAATGGTTGAAGAGCCAAACATTTTCCATCCCTCTCCCCAAAAATGAATGTTCAGGAAGACTCTGAAATACTTGCTATAATGCATTTCAGTTTAGCAAAACTTTAATTGTAGGCATTAATTAATGTCTAAATATTAATACCCCATGGGGAGCCCCTTTAATTCCTTTGACTAGGGAAACCAGGAAGCGGTGCACTGTGGAAAAATGTATTGTTAGTCAGAATTCCTACTTGAGTTCTTCCCGTTCTTTCTGGCAGTTTCCAATGAAGTTTCCAAACTGGCATGAATGGATGTGTTCATGGATCTGAAGGAGAAAAGCCTCATTGTACTCAAAAGCCCGGGGAAACTGCTCTGTCAGGTGCCAGACGCTTTCTAAAAACTGGGCAAACACTGGCGAGATTTCCCTTGGGTCACCATCCAGTTGGCCACATCTATAAGATATATTTGGTGTTAATGACAGAACAGAATATCATACTTCAGTATTCTTGCTTCCCTTCCCCCCCCCCCCCTGTTATACGAAGACTAACAAAATAGTCTCTTGATACACTTGTGTACTGGTTCGAAACATTGGAATTTCTACTTTTCACATTAACAAAATTAAAAGTAGTTGCTACAAATGCATTATGGGATAATATGAGGAAGTATGAGACAAGTCTAATTTTGGGTAATCACAACATTATAACACAGTCAAGATTATATCCTTATAGTTTAAATATATTGTTTGGTGTCATCTAAATGACATCCTTGAGGCAGACACAACTCTTTGTGATTCAAAAGATCACTTTTCATATGCTTAATCTGAATTTTAACTCCTTTATTTAATAGCAGTACCACTGTGTATCACAAATTGCATTTGGGAAGTAAATTTAATTTCTAATGCAGTTTATGGTGCAGCAGGCAGTGGCAGGATGATGGAATGGATGATTAGATAAGGATAAGCATACAGACTTTCCTTTGGCACATAGAAATATGTGTGCAGGTTGGATACACATACACACACACACAATTACACACTCGTGTAATTGAAGAGAGAGAGCAAAGAAGCATAACTTGTAGCTCATCTCTAAAATTATAGATCCTAAATAAATTAACAACACCACAAAATGCAAGACAGATGATAAGAGGCAGGGAAATATTCACGAGGCCTGAAGGAACTACTATATTTGCTGGATTATAAAACACACTGGAGTATAAGACTCACCCCGTTATTATCAAAATAGCCCACCATAGGTCACTATATACAGTACAAGACGCACCCCATTTTTCCAGTGTTTTTTAAGAGGGGAAGTGAGTCTTATACGCCAGCAAATAGGGTAATTGTTTGAGAATTTGGGTCAGGCAAATTCAACAGGGAATAAGGAAACCAGAACCCACAAACCACCTCAGCTTTGCTCATTAGCTAGAATTTAGCAAAGTTTTCTGAAGACTGTCCTGGGCAAAGAATTCTAAAAACAGGATAGCACTTCTTCTCTAATAAAGTGGTACAAACCTCCAGTGGTGAGCCCAAATTTTTTTAGTACCACACTGCGTGGCCGGAGGAAAAGCCCTGCATTGCACCCAAATTAGGATTACTTTATTTCAAAACTTGGATGGGCGGAGCCAGCCAGAATTTCTGCTACCGGTTCTGGCGAACTGGTGCGAACCAGCTGATGCTCACCATTGCAAACCTCTATAGCTTTATGCAAACATATACTCCAGATGTTAAACAATTAACACCTGCTAGGTGAGAGTCTTGTTGAGGTGCAGGGTCTTGAGTGGTCTAACTAGGCAGTGTTGCCCATCACTTGTCAATATGATGTTAGGCCAGGACTAAGACTCATCAAAGCATCCTCTGTTGGATCCCTTGGGCAAGGTGCAAGCTGAGGCCACACGTCATGGTCCACCTAGCCACCGGGTGACATGATATCCAAATGGCTAAAAAAAACCACACATAGACTGACTTGTTTTCCCAGGTCCATTTGCATGTGCAGAATGTCATCACAGAGATGTCTACCATTGCGTGGACTCCTCGCTGAATAACAACTTCAAGGTATCCAAGGTTAAACAATTCATGAATAATTCTAACAAAGTATTTTTGAAACAAGGCACCTTACCTATCTGAAAATTTGTGCCCAAAAGAAATCCAGTCTTTTTCTATCAAAACCTAAACAAAAAACATCAATTTTTATTTTTAGGCTTTTCATTGTATCTCTGGAGTCACAATTTTCATAATGGATATCTTAATTTGATTGTTCAGAGCAGAAGCCAGAAGAACCCCAACTCACAATATATAACTGACTTCTAGCTACAGCAGTGTTTCCCGGCTTTTGATTTTTGGACTTCAATTCCCAGAAGCCTAAGTCAATTTCTCAAAGCACTGATCAGCCAATGTCTGACTTGGGCTTCTGGGAATTGAAGTCCAAAAACCAAAGTTTGGGAAACACTGATCTACAGCAAGAATTAGGGAGAAGGGGTCTCAACCAATTCAACCAACATGTTTAGTACACAACAGTTGGATTTTTCTAAAATGATACTGAAAAATTCATCATTATTTTAAAGTGCAAATGTATGCAACTTTGTCCAACTAAGGCTTTTTTACCTGGGCTAGGATCTTTTCCATATACAGTGGTACCCCGAATAACGAATGCTTCGTATAACAAAAAATTCGTACAACAAAGCGTTCATGAGCTATTTGTGATGCATCATATAAAGAAAAAATGTTCATTATACGGATCCCTATGGGTAATGCACCATATGAAAAAAAAAATTGTTCGTTGTATGGGGTATCACCAATAGTGATTCATATAACGAACATTTTTTTCATTATACAATGCTTCGCTCATAGGGATCCATATAACAGGGGGGAAACGTATAGCGAAGAGCTCCGTAGAATTGAGTTTTTTCGTTATACGGGGTTCTACTGTACAACACAACCGAGATAGACTTTTCTTTTTTGCTTACCTTAATTTTTAACAAACTCCAGCATAATCTGCGACATACAGTACATTCCAATAAACTATTTTTCTACGTACTAGCATATTCACCAAAGCAACTGTATTTTAGCATGCACCTATTAGAATAACTACTCACCATGAATCCTTTAATTGTTCTATAAAATGGATCCAAGAGTAGAGATCCCAGGGAACACACTTGAGATGTCCGGTCCCAGCCATCAGAGCAATGCACAAGAACACTTGCACCCTCAAAAGCTATAGCCTGTGAAGAGGAGAAGAAAACTTAACCTGCACATGCTACACAAAAGGCAACAAATCATTCAAGCATATAAGCATTTCCTGTGTAGCAGCAACCTATGAGCAGGCATGCGCTGGGCCACCGGGACAGGGAGATTCATCCTGGTGCATCCTCGCCTCTGGCACACTGAGGCGCAAATAACAATTTTATTATTATTTTATCTGCCTGGGGCGCTGTATTTTAGATTAAGCCTTTGCTCCAAGCTCCCTCCTTCAGCTTGTAACAATGGTTTATTCTAACGTGCCTAGCGCCGGGCGAAGCAAACGAGGGGTGGTGACCAAGCGGTTCCCGGGGACAGCCTTCTCCCATATCCCTTGGTTGCCGCCCCTGTCCAGCGCCCTCCCATGGTGCCCAGCACATTCCTACCTATGAGTGCATTCCTGGTGCAGCCTTACTTGGACCTGCTCTAGCTGTGCCTACAGATTGCAGCTAATTGCGGATGTAACATTTACACACACCACATAAGAACAGCCTTGCTGGAACAGGCACAGCCCATCCAGTCCAGCATTCTGTCTCACACAGTGGCTCACCATTTCCTTCAGGGTATTCCCAAGCAGATGCCTTCACCTGCTTAGGATTCCCTGGAAATGGCATTGAGAGGTATCTTGCCTATCTCTCTAACCCTGAGGTTGTCCTTAAGTATCCATAATTATAGCCATTGATACTCTTGTCCTCCATGAACTTGTCTAATCCTTTCTTAAAGCTGTCAAGACTGACAGCTGTCACCACTTCTTCTGGCAGGGAGTTCCATAGACCAGTAATCCTCTGGGTGAAAAAGTACTTTCTCTTATTTGTTTGAGAACTAGTACCCAAAAGTTTCATGGAGTGTCCCCTAGTTCTAGTGTTATGCGATAGGGAAAACAGTTTTTCCTTATTTACTTTGTCCACACCGTGCATGATTTTATAAACTTCAATCAGGTCACCTCTTAGACGTCGTCGTTCAAGAGTGAAGAGGCCCAACCGTTGCAGCCTCAGATGGTAAGGAAGGTGTTCCAGTCCCCTAATCATTCTAATCAAACCCCGTCCCCATGCCCTGCAGGGCAAAAGGAGACCAGCCTACTGAAATGGATGATATTGATCTTTGGAACAAAGAAAGCTATCTTATAATCAATCAATCTATTAACTGGTATTGTTTTCTCCAAATCAAAGCAGTAATTCTTAGGAAGAGGGCATTCATGTAACCTGTAACCAAATCCTCTCTTTAAACTGGAGGGACCACAGATTGAGGACCATGGTGGTTTAGGGGTTAAGACGCTAAGCTTGACAACCAGAAGGTGGGCAGATCAGCAGTTCGAGACCCGAGTGCTGCATGATGGACTGAGCTCCTGTCATCTGTCTCAGCTCCTGCCAACCTAGCAGTTTGAAAGCAAGAAATTGCATGTAGATAAATAGGTACTGCTTCGGTGAGAAAGGTAAAGCGCTGTGGTGTCTAGTTATGCCTGCCACATGACCACGGAAAATGTCTGCTGATGCAGATAGTGCTGACTTTTTGGCTGTAAACAGAGAGAAGCACCACACATCAGATTCGGATATGGCTGGCTTTTGAGCAAGGGCGACCTTTAACTTTATCTTACCACAGGTTGAAACTGGGTCTTTCTGCATGCAGAACATATGTTCTGCTACTGAGTTACACTCCCTATTCAAACTAGGAGATGGGGCACTCAGAACATGATAACAGAGTAAAGAACCTCACAGTTCCGAATTATTCCATCCATAAGAGAGAATGATAAGTGGGGGTACTGGCACTTTTGGTAACACAGCTTGGAAAATAAAATAAGCATGCAAACTAAGAGCTCCATTTCCTGGCGCATAATAGTGGCATTCCCCATTTCCAATAAACTAAAGACTACTAATTACTTTGGCTAGGAAGATGGCAGCATCCAAAACAGCTTTGATGTGTCGTAGCCACCCAGAACTCTCCAAACCAGACAGAAAATCATTGACTGTCAGTCCTCTTGTCCCACAAACTAAAAAAAGGAAGAGAAATCTAGTTGTTAAAACACAATTTACACTTCATTTTCTATGGAAAGAAAAAATTACCTGAAGTCTTTGGGCAAGCACAAAAGTGTAATGCACAAAAAACACAATTGGAGGAGGGGGATGAGACTCTTGAGACTTGCAAAGTACGAGTAAATTTGTCCGTCCCCACCCACCCACCCATTTATCAACATCACACGAGCTATCCTCAAAAGAGGATAAGTTATGTGTGTTATTGAGAGATTTAATGCATTTCATTGAGCAAAAAGGATGATCTCAGGTAGAAAGCGATAGCTCTGTTCATACAGCTAGCGGCAACTGTGCAAAGTACTGTACATTCCTACCTCTGGCCTCCCATTTATCTGTTAACTCTGTAGTGGCGATCTCGTGCATACTGTCCCTTCATGCAGTCAGGTTAATTCCATAACTACAACTTTACTTTTTTGGGGGGACTGTGGTGGCTTAGTGGTTAAGACACTGAATTTGACGACTGGAAGATTGACAGGTCAACAGTTTGAGACCCCAGTGCTGCATGATGGAGTGAGTGCCCATCTCTGTCCCAGCTCCTGCCAAACTAGTTATTCAAAAGCAAGAAATTGCAAGTAAATAGGTACAACTTTGGTGGAAAGGTAAACAGTGTTCCATCACTCTGGTGTCTAGTCATACCTGCCACATTTCCATGGAAATGTCTGCAGATGCAGAAAGCTCTGGCTCTTTGGCTATAAACAGAGATGAGCACTGAACCCTAGAGTTGGATACGACTGGCTTTCAAGCAAGGGTGTCCTTTACTTACAACTTTAATTTAAAGGGATAAGTTGATATTGGACAATGACCGCAGTCTCTTAGTGTGTTTTTACTGTTATGATCAAACTAGACATTCAATTATACACAATAAAACCTCGCATAAAGAGTGCCTTGCTTAGAGACTAACTCGCTTAAAGAGCAGAATTTTCTCTGAATGGTCGCCTCGCTTAACAACTAAAACCAACCAAAAACGCGCTTAACAACTAAATCAGGGTTCACAATCCCCCGTCAGAAGTCACAATTGGTCACTGACAATGGTGTTTCGCTTAAAGAGCAAACTCACTTAAAGAGCAATCCCGTGGAACACATTATGTTCTTTAAGCAAGGTACCACTGTATTGTACTCCCTAGATCAGGGGTGGCCAAATTTTTCAGGCCACGGGCTGGTCATATGGTTGAGCGGGCCGGTCACATGGTTCCTCCCACCAGAAGTGGAAGTAAAATGCACCCATGCACGTGCAAAATGCTGCTGTAAATGCACTTGTGGCTGCCGGAAACAAGTTTATGACAGCTGTGGGTGCATTTACGAAAGCATTTTGTGCATGCATGTTTCACTTCTACTTCTGGGAGCGGTGTGGGTGCCACAGGCCAGATGGAATGGTGTTGGATGGAATGGTGCCCTTGATTTATCATTCTATTTTACCTGCTCTTTAAACTTTGCATTTTTACTCTAGGAAACATCAAGATAGCTCTGGCAATTGCAACTGCCACCAGAAGTGATTTTTATTCTTATTTGAGGTAATGGATATGTTACGAGCCATTCACGTGGGCAGAATAAGCTCATGAGATTCCTATTAATTCAAAGCAGGTTTGTCCTGTGTTAAATTTATGTGACAAAATTAGGAGTGCTTCCTTGTTTTGGCACTGCTACTGCCATGTCTGTGGCCAGCAAGCATCCACTGTTGTACCTGGTTCCATCCAATCTGGGGGCCAGGCCACCTAGTCGGATAATGTAGATGGACCCTCCAACACCAGAACTTGTCAGGGTTCGGTCTCAGCTGTTTAACTTTGGTCCATTTCATTACTGCGGTCAGACAGTTGCCAATTTTCCCTGGGGAGGCCTCTGGGAGCCTTGGATCAGGATGTGTGCTGGATGGTTAATAATTAAAAATTGCCATCAGAACATCAGAGGAGGGTCTGATTGTGGCGACAATAATCTGGCAGTAATTTAGGTCTACTAACTGCTCTCCACCAACTTCCCTAGGCTTGCAAATGCTTCCCCAGGGCAAAAAAGATTCCTATGGATCTTCTGAAACTGAAAGGGCAAGGGGTAGGACGCTTTCAATTCCTTCAAGTTAATTATTTCTGGCACTGAGATGCAATTAGTGCCAAACTGACTATGGCAGTGGTGCTGAACCTATGGCATGCATGCCAGAGGTGGCACTCGGAGCCCTCTCTGTGGGCACCCGTGCAGTCACCCCAGCACAAAGTTTGCCCCAGCCCTCTGCCCAGCAGCCCAATGGGAGCACTTCCCCCCTCCCCCCAGCACAGAATTCACCCCACCCCTCTGCCAAGCAGCCCAATGGAAGCGTTTCTTTCCTCCCCTGTTGCTTTGTCAGCACTTTGCGATAAATAAGTGGGTTTGGGGTTGCAGTTTGGGCATTCGGTCTCTAAAAGGTTCGCCAATAACTGGACTATGGTAACAGTACCTTGTGCACTGGTTCAGTAACTTCTCCAAGAAGTCCTTTGCAAAGATACTTTTACAAGAGCGCTAGTGCTATTGTTTTTCAATCAACTCCTTGATGTCGCTTATAAACATCTATACACATACCTTCCAAAAGTTTCTGCAGGCTGGACCTCATTACATGGATGTTTTCAATACCAACAAACTGGAATCTAATATTGGAGTAATTATCTTCATTTTCATAGCCTTTTCCTGCTGCTCTGTTCGCCATTGCATTCAGCTTGAAGAAAAGAAGGTAAAGAAGGTAAGAAAGCAATTCTGAAAAATTCTATATGGTCAAAACAGAACATGCTTAGGAGTGAGGATTATTATCAATCTTAGATAGCAATTACACTTATATACCAACCCATTGCATTTAATGCACTCTCTGGGTGGTTCACAAGTTAATTAGATGTATGGTTTCCATTCCATGCTACAGTTCTGCTTATTTTAATGACTTCTGACTAAATAATGTAAATCATTAAATACATTGAATTTCAACTAATTGCAGTGAGTAGAATCTCATTTCATGTTAGTACCTAAGGATGAAATAACATTATACCGTCTTCTACTCCTTATGAAGCTAGACTGTATGTTTCATAGTGCAAGAACCACTTATGACAACCACATCCACTGACTGATTGATTACGGACAAACATTATTATACTGTCACTGGGGTCCAAAATCTATTTTAGGACTTCACAAACACAGTATGAGATGAAAACTTTTTCCATTTTGAAATTCCTTTACTATGTCACATAGAAAACTGTTCTTTTGAAAAACACCAGATTAAAAGCCTCTTTGAGTTACTGAGTTAACTGCACAGCTCACTGAATCTTGAACAGGGTCTTCAGTCAAAAAAATTACTCTTCCAAAAAGTATTTTTAAAAATATATAAATGGGTATGAAACACAGAGAGGCAGACTCTGGGGAAACTACATGCAGCTAGCACAGTAAGGAAGGGACTATGGTGGCTTAGTGGTTAAGGTGCTGACCTTGACGATTGGAAGGTTGGCAGGGCAGCAGTTCGAGACCCGAGTGCTGCATGATGGAGTGAGCTCCCGTCTGTCCCAGCCCCTGCCAACCTAGCAGTTTGAAAGCAAAAAATTGAAAGTAGATAAATAGGTAACACTTCATTAGGAAGATAAACAGCATTCCGTCATGCTCGCCACATGTCCACGGAAACATCTGCAAATGCAGACAGCACTGGCTCTTTGGCTACAAATAGAAATGAACACTGAACCCTAGAGCCCTACAAGTGGCTTTTGAGCAAGGGCAACTTTTACCTTTACCTAGCACAGTATGGGTAACAATAATCCAAAAATCATTCTTCCCAATTTAGAACTGAAGTATCGTCCATTATGGAAGACAATGCAGGAAGGAAAAATACGCACTTTAGGTCTGGTGTCCACAACATACATATAGTGATTGGTAGGATTGGCTCTACTGATTGCTTGCAACATATGTTCATCCTCCAAACATCTGGCACTGAATCCTGAGAGTGGCTGACTACATCGGCAAATGGAACCCTAGACAGAAGACAAAGGGAACGAACACAAAAATAATCATATAGAAATATAAAACTTTCTTAATGGATAATAAGAGCATGGTGAATTTTTATATCTAGTTTTAAATTTTCTTGTAATTGTAGCAAAAGATGAAAGACATAACCACAACAGCCTGGACTGTGAACATGAAGTACCTTCAGGAAAAAGACCCTAAAAATGATATACTGCATGAAATTCATTTTTCCATTGTTATAGGTATGCAAGATTTACCTAGCTCCAAGATGGTGAACCTTGGCACTCCAGTTGTTCTTGGGCTTCAATTCCCAGAAGCCCAAGCCCTCTGTGAATCCACACGGATGGGTTGACTACGATTCATCTGGCCCGCGCCACCCTCATTGCTCCCGAAAGCGGAAATAAATTGCACGCATCTGGGCGCATTTTACTTCCGCTTCCGGGAGCAACGAGGGTGGCACGGGCCAGATGAATCATAGTAAACCCATCCATGTGGATTCACAGGGGGCTTGGGCTTCTGGGAATTGAAGCCCAAGAACATCTGGAGTGCCAAGGTTCGCCATCACAGACCTAGCTTTTAGTATTAAAGCTAGAGACCTAAGTCGGCAGATCCAGGCCAATCACTTTAAAGAGAAGCAGTTTATAATATACTAGCCGGCGTTGCCGGGCTGTTTTAAATTGTGTTGGAAGGTTAAATTGTGTTAATGTTTTTTAAAAATTGCTTAGTCTGTAATTTTAATTTTTAAGATGTTTATTTATGTAAATAAATTTTTTTTGGCTTGGCTGTTATTAACTGTGATCTGCTTTTTTGAGGATTAATAAAAGAACAAAGTATGATATAATTTTTTCAAATTGTTTTATGTAAGCCAATGTTTTATTTTATTTTATTTTTTTAAATTAGTTGTACCGTAGGTAATAATTGAAATAATGTAAAAGTAAATGTTTTTTACATTCAATGTTTTTAAAATGTGTTTAGATGTTTTGGGTTTTAATTTGAGTTAAAACTCAGCACAGGATTTTCAAAAGTTTCTATTGTATTTTATTGACATATGTTTGTGATTTGTGTTAAAGTGTGTTTTAGTGTAATTTTTTGACTTGTTTTTATTGGTGTGACCTTTTGTGTAAAATTGTGAATTTGTGTTATGTTTTTGATTTGTTTTTACTCTTGTGGCCTTTTGTTTGGGGCTGTTGTGTGTTTTTGAATTTATTTTTACTATTGTGGCCAGCAGGTGGTGCTGGTAGGGGTTACTGTATTTTGACTGTTTTTTCTCTCCTGGCCTCTGGGTGGAGCTTCTTCTGGTAAGTAGTCTCTTTCTTTATTCATTTCTTTTCCGGTCCTGGTGGAGGTAGGACATCTTTTGGTAAGTTTGCTTGTTTTCTTTCTTTTCTGTGTGGGGAGGGGGTGGAATTTGTATTTTTTGTCTGCTTGTTTTGTTTTTGATTGTGTTTTTGTTTACTTTGTATTGTTTTTTGGTGTTGTTTTTGATTGTTTTTGTGTATTTTTGGATGTTTTTTACTGTGTTTTTAGTAATTTTTTAAAAATTATTTATTTATTTGGTGGTGGGGAGGGGGGCGTGGTCGTTGGGGGTTAGGAAAGGTGGGCTAGGTGGTGGGGAGGGGGGCATGGTCATTGGGGGTTAGGAAGGGTGGGCTAGGTGGTGGGGAGGGGGGCATAGTCATTGGGGGTTAGGAAGGGTAGGCTAGGTGGTGGGGAGGGGTATGTGGTCATTTGGGGTTAGGAAGGGTGGGCTAGGTGGTGGGGAGGGGGCATGGTCAGTGGGGGTTAGGAAGGGTGGGCTAGGTGGTGGGGAGGGGGGCATGGTTGGTGGGGGTTAGGAAGGGTGGGCTAGGTGGTAGGGAGGGGGGCGTGGTCAGTGGGGGTTAGGAAGGGTGGGCTAGGTGGTGGGGAGGGGGACGTGGTCAGTGGGGGTTAGGACGGGTGGGCTAGGTGGTGGGTAGGGGGGCTTTATTGTGTTATGGTGCTTTGATTGTGTGGAGCGTGAAAGTAGATCGCGGTTTCCCCTTTAATATCAGTGGGTGAAGGGTTGCAACCCCCCTCTCCGCTGGCTCCACTGGGGTTGAGAGGTTTGGGGGGACAAAGTGGGTATGTCCCCCCAACCCTTCTGGACCCAGGAGACCAGGGAGAGGGGATCGATTCCACCCTCCTCCAAATAAAAAAACCTCCGTTTTTAAAGAGAAGAAACCGCTTGGTTTCTTCTCTTTAAAGACGGAGGTTTTTTTTTGGGGGGGGGTGTATTCGATCCCCTCTCCCTGTTTTACAGGGTCCAGAAGGGTTGGGGGGACAGATCCCTTTTGTCCCCACAAACCTCCCAACCCCAGGTGAGCCAGCGGAGAGGGGGATGGCCACCCCCACTTACTGATATTAAAGGGGAAACTCCAATCAGATTTTCCCTTTTAATATCAGGGGGTTTGGTTGGAATCTATATCCTCTCTTGGGTCCCGTGGGTCCGTGAGGGTTGGGCAGGGGGACAAAAGGGGTATGTCCCCCCCAACCCTTCTGGACCCAGGAGACCAGGGAGAGTGGATCGATTCCCCCCCTCCTAAAAAAACCTCCATTTTTAAAGCGAAGAAACCGCTTGGTTTCTTCTCTTTAAAGACGGAGTGTTTTTTTTGAGGGGGGAGAACGAATCCCTTTCCCTGGTCTCCTGGGTCCAGATGTGTTGGGGGGACATACCCCTTTTGTCCCCACGAACCTCCCAACCCTAGGGGAGCCAGCGGAGAGGGGGATCGCAACCCCCCACCTACTGATATTAAAGGGGAAACTCCAGTCGGGACCTTCAGGCGCCGTTGGTGAGGGAAAGAAGGGCGGTTGGTGTTTGCGTGGCTGTGAGGCGGTGAGGTTTTTTTTAAATTTTTAGGGCGCCGGCTTCCTCAGCGTTCTGCACGCTCATGTCGCGCAGGACTCTGGGGCTTGTAGTTATGGGTTTGTGATTCGTGGTTGTGGTGCGGCTTTTTTTCTGCGGCTTGATTTTGATTGGCCGCGGCGCATTTCTCAATGTTCTTTGTGGTCGCACCTCTCAGCCTGATTGGCTGTGGCGCGGCCCAAAGAACATTGGGAAATGAAGTTGTTTCACTTTTTTTGCGTTTGTGGGGCTGTTGCCCCACTGCCGGTTTTCTCAATCCTTCGTTGGCCTGCGGACCCAGTTCGGCTGTGTGCACGAATGGTGGGTGCGGGTCATTAGGGCAAGGCTTAGGAACCTATAGCAAGTTCCAACGGTTAACCCTTGGTTTTATAGGTTAAGATACAGGAAGCATATTTGCAACTGTGGCTAACTAAAATCAGCTTCAGTGCTGAAGACATTATCTTGATGGCTGAAATCCTATTGCTCAGTGCAACAAACTGCAATTAGAGCTGACTGCTGACTCAATGGAAATTATGGAACTGCAGAATGAACTCACCCAAAGGTGCCTTCATTTTGGCAGTTTCGCATCTGGCCTAGACACAGAAAAAGATTATATCTCCACTGATTCAATGGGCTTACTTATGACCTACGATGCTAAGCAACATGATTTCAGCCAATTTGATTTCAGAGCAGTATACAGAGCATAGGTGTTAGGTCTGACATCCCAGACAACAATTTTAGATTGTTCTACAGTGTGAATACTTGTTATATAAGATGCTAATCTGTAATGGCTCTTCAACAAATTTAGTAGAGATAAGAGACACCTAATCAAGAGGGACACTCCATTTTGTTACAAACCATTAGCATCCATTTTTGCTCAGCTACAGTACAGTACACCTACGGACTTAGGTGACTATACTCACCCGCTTGTCTTTTCTGTGTTGGAAAATGGCCTTTAGCCCAGTTGGACTGAAAGGAAATCAGACTATACCTCATTAACTTTATGATAATATGACAGCACAGGGAACCTTCCTTTGCTTCGGAATTTAGAACTGCCAACAATTATAGGTTTGCTTGCGCTCCGGGGAACATAAAGTTCTCTGGGATACGTTTCACAAATCTGATGAGAGAAAAAAGGAACTGAAGAATCATCATACATTTTTAATATGGTGAACTGTTGACAATGGTCACTGAAATCAGTGGAGAAGGCCTCACAGGCAGAACTCAGTCTGACATGCAGACACCATTTGGACCACAATTAGATACACTGAAATTGTCATCCAAAAGTGTTCTGATACTAGGTCATTAGGAAAAAAAATTCCCAGCCTGGCCAGGTTACCCTGCTATGGGAATAGACTAGACCATACTGCCAGCGACTCAACACCGAGTGTCAGGTGATGGTTAACTAACCTGACCACCCTAAGGCCTACTGGCCGTGGATGCCAAAGTCCACAGGGAAGGGTGATGGTCCCCAAGTGAATTAAATCCCACTTGAATCCATCCTTCTTGATGGAGGGCAGCAGCTTCACCAATACTGGCCTGGAGCTGATGATGAATTTGTGTGCCAAAAGGGCTCAGGACCAGAAAGTGACTCGCAGAACTAAATCAGTGGTATGGGTATCATGCTGCCATGCGGAAGGCAGATGAATGGCCATTGTATTATATTCTCAGGACAGTCTTCATTGCTGATCGCCATGAGGATCACCGATATTCAGATTCAGATACTGCAGAAAAAGAATTTTTTGTGGAGTAGATCCTAAAGCAAATTTAATGAAGGAACAGAATGCAGTTCTAGATGTAAAGAGGTCCAAAGTTTTATCCATCTCTCTTAAGCATGGGTTCTCAACCTACAGCCTACAGCCCACGGGCCGGTCCTGGCCTGCAGCACCATTTTATTTGGCCCACGCCACTGCCGCCGAAAGTGGACGCATTTACAACAGCTGTAAATGTGCCCACGGCTGTCATAAACGCATTTATGACAGCAATCTGTGTGTTTTACAGCAGCATTTATGGTGGGGGAACTACCAGTCTGGCCAGCTCAGCTGTCTGAGGAGGCATGGTCTGGCCCATGGCTTAAAAAAGGTTGAGAACCCCTGCACTTAAGGCTTATTGTAACAAGAGTGAACAACAAAAGTAGGCAAACAGCAGATAACATGCATGATCAGTCCAATTCACCAAGGAATATATGTGGGGTAGTACAACTGCTTCATGAAACCCATTAAAGGTCTTCTCTAAGGAACTAGTTATTACTCTTACTCAGAAACAAATGAAAACAGA
The DNA here is from genome assembly GCA_035047305.1 of Bradypodion pumilum. NCBI lineage: Eukaryota > Metazoa > Chordata > Lepidosauria > Squamata > Chamaeleonidae > Bradypodion > Bradypodion pumilum. The sequence continues at coordinate 33,701,262 of JAWDJD010000003.1, forward strand.
GATAATCAAACAAAATAAAATCTCACTCTTACACAATGTTTCAAATAATTAACTGAGTTATAGATTTCCATTTTAGCTTTCAATTTTAGTTTCCCACAAAGTTTAAAGCAAATGGATTATACTTTTTAAAAATATTCCTCTTCTTCAATGTCTAGGCCAGACATGAAACTGCCAAAATGACAGCACTGTTTGGTGAGTTCCTTCTGCAGTTCCTTTCACCTGATCTAGTGTAAGAAAGATTAGCCGGCAACATAAGGTTGCTGTTACCAGGGTACACTTGATTGTGATTCAAAAATACTGCAATCTTTGAGGGGGCACTTTCTATGAAGTAACTAGCTAAGATGGTATTTCTTTATTATTTATGCACAGATGTGAAAGTGGACATGATCCATGAAAGCTAACGTTAAAATACAGCAGTTAGTCTTTAAAGTGCTACATTTTTGTTTTGTTTACTCTCTGATATGCTTTAAACACAGACTAACACGGCTACTATTCCAAAAAATTCAACGAAGAACCTAGAATCTTAAGAAACAATCCCCACAGACCATAAATCATAATAAGTTGCAATTTATTACCTTATAATCACGGTTCACGTCTGATAACTGCCAGTCAGAGTTTGGCACACCCATCCGATTGTATTCCTCTGCCAAGTCAATGAGCTGCCAGCCTTGCACTCTCTCCGTTTCATTCTGCTTTGGATTGTACGAAAAGGCATACAATTCATTGTATCTCACTAAAAATAAAACAGGAAGAGAAGAAAACAAGGACTTTCAGCCAAACAGTCTAGCTTTAAGACAGGGGTTCTCAACCTTTTCAAGTTTGGGGCCAGGTCATGCTCCCTCAAACAGTTGGCAGGCCAAACTGGTGGTCCAGCCGCCGTTGGAATCGGCCACGAACTCATTTATAGCTGTTGCAAACATGAGTCCGCGGGCGTCGTAAGCGTGTTTACAACAGCCATAAATGAGTCCACAGCTGTTGTAAACGCATTTACGATGGCCATAAATGAGTCCGGGGTCGATTCTGGTGGTGGCTGGAGCAAGGGCGGGGGCTGGATTATTTGGCACCGCAAGCCGAATCCGGCCCATGGGCCATAGATGTGTGAGATGTTATTGCATTACTGAGATGTTACTGTGTTACTGTATTCTATTATATTGTGTACTGTATTTTTCTTGTATTGTATCATTGTTTGATATGTTGTGAGCCGCCCTGAGTCGGCGTATGCTGAGTGGGCGGCATACAAATCAAATAAATGAAATGAATGAATGAATGAAATGAATAGGTTGAGAACCCCTGCTTTATGAGATCACATACAGGAGCACTTGAATTGTGATATGGAAGGCAGTCACTTTACCTGGCTTTGACAGCTGAAGCAAAGAGTTATAAATATCATGACAATCCCTTTCTCTGGGAACAATGAAATGAACTACTCTGAAGTTCTTGCACTGAATCACTAGGGGGCAGCCAGATGTAGTCAAGGCAAGTTTTTCCACTGCAGCAATATGATGATGCAAAATCTGTAATACACAAGACCCTACAAAAGTTAAGACTAACTGAAAAGTACTACCAGTGGAATAACATTCAATTACAGTTTCACAATCTATAGCTTCCATACAAGAATAATACATTCTGCATGTTTATATAATATTACAAGAAATACACCAAAGTTGCCTTTTGACCATCCTGTCTCTCACATCGTTTAAAGATACGATGCAAATCTGGTGGAATTTTGACCTTTTCTCTGACATAAATACTACATCACAAACTATTTAAAATTTCCCCTCATCAGATCAAAAGAAATTAACCATGTGGGACAGCCAGGCACCAGATGTGGGCTCTTATTCAACAACATAATGCAAAATTCCTTGGAGTGTCTGGAAATGGCTAGATGGGTCCAAGACATCTACCCTGACAAAACATGTCATAAAAGCAAGGATTCTCACTCTCTTATCTTGCATAAAAAAAGAAAGCACTTGTATGAAGTAACTTTATATAATCAGAGATTTGTTAACTGTTAATATGTCCCTTCAAGTTGCTTCTAAACTAGCAGTCCCCAAATAAGTCTTGCTATTAACAGCACTGCTCAGATCTTACAAACTTGAGGCTTGCTTTACTGAATTAATCCACTGCTTATTTGGTCTTTTTTCCTGTTGCCTTTCAATTTTTCCATATTACTGTTTTCTCCACTAAGTCTTATCTTCTCATGATCTGCCCAAAATATGACTGCATCAGGTTCATTATTTTTGCTTCTAGGGAGGGTTCAAGCTTGATTTGACATTGTTGTTCAGTCGCTCAGTCGATTCCGACCCTTCACAATACCATGGATCATCACACGCCAGGCACCACTATCCTCCAACATCCTCCTCAGCTCGCCCAGCTTTGTGCCCACTGCATCAACAATGCAATCTAATCATCTCATTCTCTGCCGCCCCCGCTCCTTCTTTTGCCCTTGACCTTTCCTAGCATCAAGGCTTTCTCAAGTGAATCCTCTCTTCTCATTTGATGTCCAAAGTACTTTAACTTCACCTGACCTAGCACTCACTTAACTGTCTTCCTACTGGTTTAAGGTATCCATAAAACTTTCTTCCAAAACCATATTTTGACAGAATCAATGTTTTTCCTTTTAGTTTTCTTCACTGTTTTGGCTTTCACATCTGTACATAAATAATCAAGAAATACCACCTTCTCTAGTTCCTTCATAGCTGCATTTCCAAGGCTCAATCTTCTGTTTTCCTGGTTGTAGTCGCCAGTTGATGATTCAACTGTGTGCAAAATCTTTAAAATCAATTTCTTCGTTGTCAACAATATTATGAAATTTTTGCATAGTCATGATTTCTGTCTTCTTGACTTTCAATTCCAGTACAGTACTTTCTCCTTTCATCTTTATCAGAAAATGTATCAAGTCACTGATATATTGCTTTATGCCAGTAATATGGTCATTATCTGAATATCTTAAATTCTTGATGGTTCTTCCATCAATTTTTCTACCCACTCTCCTACATGTCTAATCCAGCTTTCCATCAACTGGCTGAGATTGCCCACACATGGAGAAGTTTTGTTCTTGACATCTGCATAGAGGAGAGCAGTCCATCATTGGATTTCTGCATATTCAATTGCAGTTTTGCTTACTGGCCTTTGCACTGGAATGCTGCCAGCAATACGCCAAGGACTGCAAAAGACTGCAAACTGGAATCCGTAAACTAGACTATAAACTACTGTCGCTTTGGAAGTTGCTTTGCAAGCCTACAAGACTGTTATCTTTGATTACTTGCACAATGAACTGTGTTGCATATCTGAACTGTAAATAGTGAGACAAAAACTGACCAGAGGACAAGGAGATGATGTCCAATTTACTTTCTGCTTTTGCTGTAAATACTTTGAAGCCTGAACTTTATCTTTGCACATTCAGTAAATAACTTTGTACCAAAGCTTATCTGTGTTTGCCCGTGTGTACTCAGACTCTTCCTGCCACCTTCAACATGAAGGTTGTTGTTGTTCAGTCGCACAGTCGACTCCGACCCTTTGCGACCCCATGGACCATTTTCCTCCAGGCGCCTCTGTCCTCCACCATCCCCCTTAGCCCTCCCAGCTCTATGCCCATTGTGTCTACTATGCCATCTAGCCATCTCATCCTTGGCCTCCCCCTTCTTCTTTTGCCCTCCACCTTTCCCAACATCAATGCCTTCTCAAGTGAATCCTCCCTTCTCATTTGATGTCCAAAGTACTTTAGCTTCATATTTACTATTTGACCTTCCAATGAGCAGTCAGGGTTAATTTCTTCTAAGATTGATCTATTTGTTCTCCTCGCTATCCAGGGGACTCTCAAAACCCTCCTCCAACACCACATTTCAAAGGCATCTATTCTTCTGTGTTCAGCCTTCCTAATTGTCCAGCTCTCGCATCCATACATTACCACTGGGAAAGGTTACTCTGCCATAAACCCCTGACATATTTTACATGCAATTGAATAAACAGGGAGATAAAATACAACCTTGAATGACATGGCACTATGATTCTTTCAGTGTTCTTTTCCAATTTCAGTCTAATTCCTGATAGTTAAACATGCATGGTCAGAACCACAATCTGCTACTGTTTTTCTTATAGAACAGAGAATAAAAGTTAATTTATTACTTCCAACTATATCATCTAATTGATTTCTATGTTGGTCATCTGGTGACATCCATGTATACCATTATCTATTTGGTTGCCTGAAGCACATATTTACAGTAAACTGGTTGCTTGCTTCACATAATCCTACACGCCATTAGTAAATTCAATGATTTGTTAGTAAAGTAACTTAATTGCCCCTCTTCAAATTTTAAAATTAAAATGTAGAGGGGGAGATAGCTTATTCAGAACTCAGTAAAAATTATTTGGATTATACATATCATCACACAATACAAATAACACTTTAAAAATGTCAGCTTGAAAGAAACAATTTGCAGTGTTACATGTAGAAGAGACCAACCATGTGCTTTAGACCAGCGTTTCCCAGACATTGTTCTGCAGAACACTGGTGGACTAATAATAATTTCATGTCAGAAATTACTCTGGGTTGAAAGGATTTTTGCTGGAGAAACTCCACTTTCATGTCCCCAAGTGCAGCCCTCAGGTATCGAAACCCAATCTTCCAATTTCCAAGCTCAGCACTTAACCACTAAGCCACCGGGGGAGCTGCACTGGTGGACTTCAATTCCCAGAAGCCTAAGTGGGCTGATCAGTGCTTTAGGGAATTGACTTAAGCTTCTGAAGTCCAAAAAACAAAGTTTAGGAAACGCTGCCTTAGAACTTGGCAAGGCATGGAAGCAGGTAGTGATTTTGCATCCTGAACATAAACTCTACATGAAACTGGAAAAGATAACTAATAGTAGAAGCTAGAGTCAACAACTTCTGAAACAGTGAGGTACAAAATAAGCAATCTCATGAAGGTGTACCCTTCAAAGTCATTTAACATACTCTTCCCAGCCTCATATGCTCAACGTTGCTTGCAGCTGTAAAACACTGACACACACCATAATAATTATTTCATGAAGCTGCCCAAATCTGACCACCTAGCCCAGAAGGCATTAAAGCAAACAAGGTGTATTTCAAGAAGCATAATATGAAAGGAGGCACTCAGTATCCTCACCCAGGTTTCCTTCTGTCTAGAATCGATAAACAACAGATGAGTGGCCGTGAGATAAAGAGTTCCTGCTTGCGACTTGATACTGGTGCTGAAGCGGTCTAATAATTTCACCTGTTCAACCTGTCGGTGAGAGGGGAAGGAAAACAATATACTTCTATGAGATACAACTATGAAATATAAAGTTAACATTGCAGCACTCTAAGTGATCAGAATATTTATAAGCATTTTATTCAAGCATTTTATTTAACACCCCCCTCCACCGGCGGGGTTTTTAAAAGGAGCCTCCCAAGATCCTTCCTCGGCCCGGCATTGGCCACGGGGAAGGAGGCAACTCTTGAGACTCCTGAGGCGCTGTTCTCAAAGCCGCATTGACGCCACTGCTCCCGAGACCCTTCCCCAGCCCGGCATTGGCCGCGGGGAAGGAGGCATCATCTGAGCGTCACAGGATCGCCATGCTGCTTTGCCCCATTGCCGCCGACATTTCCTAGAATGATACCTGGGCCCATTTAGTTTTGGTAAGGTTATTGAGCCTTGGGCTTGCCCCCCCCCCGATTCATTTGTTATTATATAACTTGTCATATTTATGCTGTATTTTCATATTGTGATAACTGTATAATTTTTGATACTTTTCTGACCTTTTTTTTCTTTAGTTGTAATTGTAATTTATTATGAACTATATTAAATCTGTTTTGTATGATTTATTTATGTTGTACGGTGTCTCGAGTCACACGTTGTGTTGAGTGAGGCGGGATAGAAATCTAACAAATAAATAAGTTACAGAGGAACCTCATACAACAATCGCCCCGTATAACAACGAAATCGCATAACAATTAGGTTTTGGGGAAAAATGGCGTCCCGCATAACAATTTTCCCTATGGAAAAAGCGAACAATTTTTCAATGGGAAAAAACACTTAGCAAAAAAAAATCGTTGTATGATGCATCCCATAGGGAAAATCGCTATACGATGCATACATCATATATCAATTATTTCGTACAACAACGAGCCCCATGGAACGGATTAAAATCGTTGTATGTGGTACCACTGTATCTTTAGACAATGTGGCAGATCGAAAACTACAATACAACTCAAGGTGCATTCCAGTATGGGATTTCTAGAGATGGATTTGCAAAGGGCTGCCCTAAGTATCTGGAAAATACTTCTCAGGTTAGACCGGTGGTTCCCAATGTGGGGCACACACAGGGGGACTTCAATTTCCTGAAGCCTGTCAGTACGTTGGCTGTTCAGTTCTTTGGGGCAAGGGTGGCAGCGGGCCACATGAAATGGTGCCACGGGCCGTAGTTTGACTACCCCTGTTCTAAAGCAATTCACTCTAGAGACTTCTTTTGCCCAGGTAATCTTCATACCTACTTGGTGATGCCTCCAGTAACAGTGGAGATTCCATAAAAGTTATGGGGTCTCAAAGAATAACAGACCATGACAAAGAGCAATGACTAGTACAATACAACCTTGACCATATTTAAAAAATTGATTTCAGATATATGTACATTAAAATCCAGAATGGTTAATACTTAGATGGAAGATCACCACAGAGTACTCTGGATATCCATGCAAGACAAGGGAAAGGATTATCCTGCCTAAAATCTCAGCGAGCTGTTGGCAATCAGAACTGACAGTTCTGGAATGGATGGCTCAATGGGCTGACTCAGTATAAGAAAGCATGTGTTCCTGACTATAGAAAATACCCATTTTGCGGGAGTATGTACACAGCATTGTACTCAACCTATATTCCTCAGTCTTTAAACAGAAGACTGTGTGCTAAATCCAATGGTTAGTCCCCATGCCCACTAAATAAATGGAACTTAAACCAACATGTATACAAGCCCTATTGATTCAGTGAGGTCTCAAGGTTGACTCAGTCTTCCATCCTTCCAAGGTTGGCAAAATGAGTACCCAGCATGTTGGGAGCAAAATGCTAATTAACTTGTGAACCGCCTAGAGTGCACTAAGCACTATGGGGTGGTATTGAAGTGTGATTACTTTGCGTCTGCTATGACTGGGACTGGCAATTGTATTTATTTTACCATTGTGTTTCCTTGTCCATATCAATGGGAAGGAACATGTACAGTGCCGTATATGATACCACAATATAATGAAATGTCACTGGAGATGAGCAGGTGTTGAAAATTACTGTCTCCTGTCTCCTTTTCTTCTCCTCTTCTTTGTGACATGTAGCAAAATGTGTGATACAGTATGATGTTATTCCACATTCACACTACTTCACTGACTACCTCTTACATAGACAGAAAACACAATGCACAATGCAATTATACAATTATTTTAATGTATAATACTAGGAGAAAGAAGAAGATAGGTGGCTTTTTGCAGTGGAATTAGTAGTGTATCTCTTGCAAGTATTATGACCATAAGATGATACTCCCACACACAAACTCAGAAAGCTATTTGGAACACAACTGCTGTAAGAGGTAGTAGAGGATCTTCCATGCAATATTCTATCAAAAGAACACAGATATGATAACACGTTTTTAAATTATAACAATTTATTTAAAGAAATTCAGCCATTTCACCTGTTTCCTAAGGTTCCTTTAATTTGAATCCCAAAAAAGAATAATCTATACCTATAAAATGGTGCGTTAACCGTTGGAATGTGACAAAGGATGTTGCACCAGGCCCCACTAGCCCGTAATGGGCCTCCGTTCACTCGCCCGAACCCGGTTCGCAGGTAACTGTTGGGTTGAAATTTTCGGCCGGAGGGCAGGAGCCCCCGGACACAAACAAAAAAAGGGAACTTCAATTCTCAACGTTCCTTGCGCCGCGCCAGAGCCAATCAGGCTGAGCGGTGCAGCAAAAGGAACGTGCGGCAATGCGCCGCGGCCAATAAAAAAAACCCGCTGCAGTAAGCAAACATGCGCAGGCAAAACTACAAGCCCCAGCGTCCTGCGCACCATTAGCACGCAAAACACTGAGGCAGCCGGCGCGTGAAAAATAAAAGTAAAAAAAACAAAAACGCCCACCACCGCTGCCCTTCCTTTCGATGGGCCAGCCGGCGCACACAAAAAAAGTAAAAAAAATAACCGACGCCGCTGCCCTTCTTCTCCACGGGCCAGCCAGCATGGCCCGCAGGGAAAAAAAGAAACCCCCCGCCATTGCCCTTCCTTCCCATGGGCCAGCCAGCATGGCCCGCGGGAAAGAAAACCACCCCCCCTGAAAAAGTAAACACAAAAACACAAACCAAAAACAATACAAAACACTCAAAAATCAAAAAAGGAAACACAAAAACAGCCAAAAACAAACAAGAAAAAACACACAGGACCCCCCCCAAAAAAAAATCCCAACCCCAACCCCCCCAAAAAAAACAACAACAACAGCCCAGAGAGCTTACCAAAAGACATCTTCTATCCATGAGTACCGGAACTCAAATGAGAAAATAAAGAAAAAACTTACCGGAAGCGACACCCAAAGGACAGAAGAGAAAAATTGTAGAGAGGAAGAAAAGCTCACCACCCCCACCCAGAGGCCAAAAGAGAAAAAACATTCAAAAATATTGAAACTAATAAGATTAATTCCAAAATTAATCAAAAAAATTATGAAAACATTCAAAAATAATCACACTAATCTCAAAAAAACAAAAAAACCCAGAAATCACTTTTCACTCAAAACAAAACAAAACAAAAAATGCGTAAAAATAAAGATTTAAAAAACCAAAATTAAATTTTAAACTAAATAAAATAATATAAAATAAAATAAAATAAAATTTGCATAAACATAAAACAAACCACTTCAAAAACAAATTTAAAGAGCCCAGCAGTGAGGAAGCCGGCACGCAAAAAACAAAACAAAACACAAAAAACACTGGGAGCGCAAGTCTGCCGCAGGCGGACGCAGCGCCTCGAAGCCACAAAATCACAAAACCTTACACCACCATTTAAAACAGCCCAGCACCATTGGTTCAAGAAAAAAAAAGAAACCCTTTACTATCCAACACAATTTTAAAAAGCCTGGCACCGGTGAGCAAAATATGCTAGTATTATAATAATTTTAGAGTTGTAAGGGACCTTATGGATTATTGAATGAAGCCCCCATCAAGGAGATAGAGTGAAAGTTGACCTCCCACCTTCTGGTTCTGCAGCCAAATACCTAAAAACCTGTGATACAAACAGCTACAGCAAAAAATTTGCAAGGAAACACTCTTCATATTTTCTTGGCAGGGCTATCCCATTAGTGCTGATTCAGAAATCTGCTCCTAGACCACATAATGGGTCTTCCACTAGACTTAGTGAGTGCAAAACTCTTAAATTTTACATGCAGCAGAACTGGAACTCAAGGTACAATTAGCACCAGAACATCCTGCATCAGCAATGCAGAAAATTGCACTTCCTGGATACTTTTGTCAGCATTTTACTGGCCAAATTACAAGTAAGGTTTCATGAATGCTTATTCTACTGTTTCTTTTTTTAAAATAATGGCAGTCCGGATACAGTATGTAAAGAGCTCTTCCCTATAATTTTCAGAAAAATTGGGAGGAAACAAAAAAAGAAATTGAGAGGAAATAGAAAAGATAGCACCAATAAAACTTTAAGGAACCAAACAGATCATACCCTAATCAGAGATAACTGAACATATTAATTTGATGAAAATCAACCCTTGAACTGACAAATAGCAGATCATAATCCTGACAATGTTGTAGTTTGTCTCAAACTATGGAAAACACAAACAAGTAAACACTGAATAAGCACAGAAATTAATATCTGGTTTGTCCAACTGTCATGAAGGAGGATATGCAAAGGACTGTGAGAAAGTCCAACATAGCAAGCTGATGGAGTTGCTGGTTCTACCGTATAGCATGGAATTGTAGACTTTAAAAAACAAGTAACTATATAGAAGCATTTGAAGCACAGATTTATTACAGGACGCTAAGGACCTTTGAGATCAAGAAGGTGATCAATGAAGCAGTACTAAAGCAAATGCAAGATAGAACACAGAGATACAGAAAACCTAAATCAGTCACAAAATAAGAAGTAAAAAGTAATTGTTAGGCTGTTATCATTCAAGGCAATCATAACAAAAAATGGGGGAAAGTGTAAAAGAAAGAACTTTGAAAAACCCGAGAGATTCATTTGGATACAACCTCACACAATTGTTTTGAGTAACTGCATCCAAATAATGACATCATATTCTGGTGATTGTGTTGTTGTTAGAAGACTGTCTCTGTGCATTATGCTCCCTATATCCATGGCTGACCCCAATAGATCTGTTTTCTATAGCAAACACCAAGATTTCAAAGGGAGGAGAACTGTGGTTTAATGCTCATTCATGAAGATACGTATTTACTCAGAGGAAAACAGAATCTCCTTTGATTCAAAGCTCAAGCCAGACACCTGCTATGGGTCAGAATACCAAAATGTGAAGTAAAGATAGCAAATGTGTCTCTGAACAATTGCAGAGTTGTTTCTCTGCCCTACTAAAGAATCAACATCACATGTCAGATTAGATATGGGAAAACATGCCCTGCCCAGTTTAATGGGATTGACTCCCTTGGCAGTAGGCCTCTATTTGATTCTTACTTCTATAACGCTATTTACACAGACGTAGCCCCACAAATTTCAGTAGGAATTGTTTGCAAGTTACGTATGTTCAGTTAAAATCTTTTATCAAGAGGTTGGGAGAAATTGTTTTTGTTTTACGGAAACAGCAGAAAGAGTTTTGAAGACATTATTGTACTCTTACCGTATATACTCAACTATAAGTCATCCCAAATATAAGTCAAGGTACCTAATCCGAACCTCTAAAACTAGGAAAATAGAATGACTTGGGTATAAGTCGGGAGTGGAAAATGCAGCAGCTGCTAGTGACTTTCAATAATTAAAATACATGAAAATATAGTAAAATTAATTAATTTAGAGATTTGTGTCGGTAGGTTTTTGAGTTTTTAATGGTAGTGCTAGTGCATTTTTTTTGCTGTATGTTTGAATTTGCACCACTGTGATTTTGGGATCCTCTGGATCATTGACTCAAGTATAAGTCAAGTCCCCTTTTTGGACCTCATTTTGGGAGCTAAAAAATTAGACTTATACTCGAGTATATACAGTAAACACATTCACAAATGCAGAACTCCCTTCCCTTCCTCTCAACCCTTCTTCTCCTTATCTATAAACAATGTTGCTATTCATTCTACTGAAGGGGCACACAGCCTTGCATTTCATCTTCTGAATTCTCTCTCTCCTTTGTTCCTCAAATACAGCCTGTTACCCAATCACATTTCTTTTCACCTTCCTCACTGTGAGCATGAGTGACAGCTGCAGAACTGCAGAACTGAATTGTGACACACTGTAGTGAAGACAACTACATATTGCTTCCTTATTTACCCCTTCCTATAATGCTTCTGGGAGTGCAGTGGCTCAAGTGATTAAGACACTGACCTTGCCGATTGAAAGGTCAACAGGTCACCAGTTTGAGACATGAGTACTGCATGATGGAATGAGGTCTCTTGTCCCACCTCCTGCCAACCTAGCAGTTCAAAAGCAAGAAATTGCAAGCAGATAATCAGGGATCTTCTGTTATTACCAGTTGTAAAAAGCCACACTGATTTGTAAACTTATCTGTTATGCCTCTGTAACTGATGTGTATACTGTTCAGTGATGCCATGAAGTCTCACTTTTATGTCTGATGAAATGGCCTTGATCCACAAAAGCTAACACTAAAATACAGCAGTTAGTCTTCAAGGTGCCATAACTTTTTTTGTCTTGTTTTATTTTCTTTACTCTCTGATAGAATAAGGCTAGCATCCTAACATGCTTATTTGGGAATAAGTCCCACTGAGTTCAGTGTTGGTTCACTCCTGAGTAACGCTGCAATCCTATACAGGCTCACCAGGAAAGTCTCTTTTAAGTAGCACTGCCTGAATACCAAAGTTAAAGTTAGTACAAGGAACATCATCATCAGGAAACTCACAAACCATAAATGGGGAACTCAACAATCCATACTGTGTACATCAGCTTTGGCGTCTCTGCAGCAGAGTATGCTGCTCCAGTATGGAGCGCATCCACACAGAAAAAACAAGCCTATACCAGTTGAGAAAATATACCCCCTTTATGGTATTTCACCACCTAAAATAAAGAGAGAAGTAGCAGCGGTGTTTCCTTGTTGAACGACTGGATACGGGTTTGAGAGGATATAGAGAAGAAAGTAGAAATATATATGCAATTGAGGATGAATTGGTTTCAGATTGCATTAGTAAACAAGTAGAATAGTAAATATTTGATGGAAACCAGTTTGGGAAGGAGTAAAACTGAGTTTGAGGATTTGGTATTGAAGATAAGAAAGGGAGAAAAGGGAATTAAGGTCATTGTGGGTAGGATTTATAAGATACTAGCAAAGGTTGCCCGGCGTTGCCGGGCTGTTTTAAATGGTGTTGGAAAGTTGTTGTTGTTGTTGTTGTTGTTGTTGTTGTTGTTGTTGTTGTTGTTAATGTTTGTAAAGAAGAGGTTAATCAATATTTGAAATTTTTAAAATGTTTATTTATACAAAAAAAATTTGATGGCCTGTTTTAAACTGTGATGAGTTTTGTTTGGTGTTTTGGTTTTGTGGATGAAAAAAAGAATAAAGGATGATATACTTTTTCGAAAAACTCTTGGGGCCTTTTGTGTGGGGCTATTGTGTCTTTTTGTATTTTTTTTGTTATTGTGGTCAGCAAGTGCTGCTGGTAGGGGTTATCTTGTATTTTGACTGTGTTTTCTCTCGTGGCCTCTGGGTGGAGCTTCTTCCAGCAAGTAGTCTCTTTCTTTATTCATTTCTTTTCCAGTCGTTGTGGTATGAGGTCGTGTGGTGGTGAGTTAGCTGTTTTTCTTTATTTGGGGTGGTGGTGGTGGTTGGATTTTGTGGTGTTTGGCTGGGGGCTGGGTGTGTTTGGAAATGTTTGTTGTTGTTTACTTTTTGGTGTTATTTTTGTTTGTTTTTGTGTATTTTTGAATGTTTTTGATTGTTTGTTTTTGTGATTTTTGGTGTCGGGGGGGATCCCCTCTCAGATAGACTCCTTTGGTCCCCCACCCACCCTCTGAACCCCAGGGGAGCCAGTAGAAAAGGGGATTCCCCCCCAACTCCGTTTTTAAAGAGAAGTAACCACTTGGTTTCTTCTCTTTAACATGGGGCGTGTGGGGGGGAGGGAATCCCCTCTCTGCCGGGTCCCCTGGGGTTCAGAGGGTGGGGGAGATAGACTCCTTTGGTCCCCCCCACCCTCTGAACCCCAGGGGAGCCAGAAGAGAGGGGGATTCCCCCCCCAACTCCGTTTTTAAAGAGAAGTAACCACTTGGTTTCTTCTCTTTAACATGGGGCGTGTGGGGGGGAGGGAATCCCCTCTCTGGCGGGTCCCCTGGGGTGAGGAGGGTGGGGGAGACAGACTCCTTTGGTCCCCCCCACCCTCTGAACCCCAGGGGAGCCAGAAGAGAGGGGGATTCCCCCCCCAACTCCGTTTTTAAAGAGAAGTAACCACTTGGTTTCTTCTCTTTAACATGGGGCGTGTGGGGGGGGAGGGAATCCCCTCTCTGGCGGGTCCCCTGGGGTGAGGAGGGTGGGGGAGACAGACTCCTTTGGTCCCCCCCACCCTCCTCACCCCAGGGGAGCCAGTAGAGAGGAGGATTCCCCCCCCCAACTCCGTTTTTAAAGAGAAGTAACCACTTGGTTTCTTCTCTTTAACATGGGGCGTGTGGGGGGGGAGGGAATCCCCTCTCTGGCAGGTCCCCTGGGGTGAGGAGGGTGGGGGAGACAGACTCCTTTGGTCCCCCCCACCCTCTGAACCCCAGGGGAGCCAGAAGAGAGGGGGATTCCCCCCCCCCAACTCCGTTTTTAAAGAGAAGTAACCACTTGGTTTCTTCTCTTTAACATGGGGCGTGTGGGGGGGAGGGAATCCCCTCTCTGGCGGGTCCCCTGGGGTGAGGAGGGTGGGGGAGACAGACTCCTTTGGTCCCCCCACCCTCTGAACCCCAGGGGAGCCAGAAGAGAGGGGGATTCCCCCCCAACTCCATTTTTAAAGAGAAGTAACCACTTGGTTTCTTCTCTTTAACATGGGGCGTGTGGGGGGGGGAGGGAATCCCCTCTCTGGCGGGTCTCCTGGGGTGAGGAGGGTGGGGGAGACAGACTCCTTTGGTCCCCCCCACCCTCTGAACCCCAGGGGAGCCAGAAGAGAGGGGGATTCCCCCCCCAACTCCGTTTTTAAAGAGAAGTAACCACTTGGTTTCTTCTCTTTAACATGGGGCGTGTGGGGGGGGGAGGGAATCCCCTCTCTGGCGGGTCCCCTGGGGTGAGGAGGGTGGGGGAGACAGACTCCTTTGGTCCCCCCCACCCTCTCAACCCCAGGGGAGCCAGTAGAGAGGGGGAGCACAACACCCCCCACCCACCCAGTGATATTAAAGGGGAAACTCTGATTAGGAGCTTCAGGCACCGTTGGAGAGGGGGGCTTTGTTCCCCGCGGCTTGGCGGACTTGCTCTCCCGGTGTTTTTGTTTTTGCTTTATTTCTTGGGTGCTGGCTTCCTCAGCGTTCTGCGCGCTCATGGTGCGCAGGACGCTGGGGCTTGTAGTTATGGGTTGGTGCTTTGTGTTTGTGCTGTTTTTTTAAAATGCTTTTCTTTTGATTGGCTGCGGCGCGTTTCCGAACGCTGCGCCGTGCGAGAGCCTCTCAGCCTGATTGGCTCTGGGGCGGCGCGGCGCAAGGAATGTTGGGAAGTGAAGTTGTTTCCCTTTCTTCGCGTTTGTGGGGCTGTTGCCCCACTGCCGGTTTTCTCAATCCTTCGTTGAGCTGCGTACCCAGATCGGCCGTGTGCACGAAGGGTGAGTGCAGGCAAGTAGGGGGAGGCATAGCAACCTATAGCCAGTTCCAACGGTTAACCCTTGGATTTATAGGTTAAGATTAAATAAAGAAGGTAATTCACAAGATGTATTAAGAAACCTCTGGGAGCAAGATCTCAATGTAAAAATTACAGAATTGGAATGGAGAAATAAATGGGGGGGAAAAGGATTATGAGAACCATGTCAGTTAGAATAAAAGAACATAATTATAAAATGTTGTGGAGATGGTATTTAACCCCAGTGAGGCTACATCAGATGGATAATAATAAGAGTAAAATGTGTTGGAGATGTATGAATACATTGGAAACGTATGAGCATATGTGGTGGAGTGTGGTAAAAGATTTTTTGAGAAGAATTGAGAAGGAAATTTGTAGTATTTTGGGAACGAGATTTATACTGGGGGCAAGTACCGCTTTGCTGACAGATATGGATAATATAAATCTAGATGCCAATAAAAAAGAGTTACTGGCTATGTTGACAACGGGCAGACAATGTATAGCTAGAAATTGGGAAAGTAATGTAACTTTGAAAATTGAGGATTGGTATAAGGAATTGTGGGATCTTGCACTAAATGATAAATTAACAGGGGAATTGAATTTTAAAAATGGTATAATTAAAGAAAATAGATTCTGGAAAATTTGGCAACTATTTGTAGAGTCAAAATTGGCGGGAGGTGCGGGGGTTGGGCCAGTACCTGATCAATTTATATTTTGAAAGTGAAAAAAGTTGTGATATCCTGCATCCTCCAGGGCATTGTATGATACACTGGGTGTGTAGTTTGATTTTGTGTATATGTTTTTATTATTGTATTCTCATGCTATTATGCTTAGGGAGAATTATGGTAATACCGTAATAATTAATAAGTTATGGGTAGGGGGAAAAGGGTAAATATGAACATTATAGATATACATAAATGAGTATGATTTGGAGTTTTAATGTTATAAGAAATAGAAAATATTGCAAATGTATTGTTATAGTGTTATTTTTAGTATTGTTTATCACTTGTTTAGCATTATTTACCATTGTATGATTTTTTATGCATTGTATCATATATTGTTCTATGATTTTTTTGTATTTGTATTGTAATTTTTTCTTTTTATTTAGATTTTGTTATTATATTTTGAAATTTTATATATATAAATTTATATATATATAAATTTTCAAAATATAATAACAAAATCTAAATAAAAAGAAAAAATATATATAAAAAAAGTAGCAGCTGATGTCGAACCAAACAAAAGAATGACCTTTGACATCCTATGAACAGATATGAGCCTTAAGCCCGCCGGTTCAGATCCAGGAAGAGCTTTATGGCAAGAGCAAACATTGTTTCTGCATGAGCGGAAAGTGTTTTCCCCGCTGTCAAATTATGGGGTTTTGGCAGCGGGGGGCGGGTTATGACGTCAATAGATGTCAAATTATGGGGTTTTCCTGGCCAAATCGGGATGGTTGACAGGTATGGTGCCAACACAACAGGGGAGAAAAGAAACGCTCCCACTGGGCTGCTAGGCAGAACAAACTCAGTCCTGGGGGGGAGGAAGCGCTCCCATTGGGCTGCTGGGCAGAGGGGTGGGACAAATTCTCTGCTAGGGTGGCTGCACACAGGTGCCCACAGAGAGGGCTCCAAGTGCCACCTCTGGCACATGTGCCATAGGTTCACCACCACTGGGATATATACTCAGACGTTACCTTAACAGTTCTTAGGTCCTTGGTTAGGACTTGAACTGCTAATTTTATTCCAGTCCTCAACTGTGTATCAAATGGTAGCTTTGCATCCAATCATCATCATCATCATCATCACTGCTCTGGGAGCTGCACTGGTTGCAAGTGTGCCTCCAGGTGCAATTCAAGGTGCTGGTTTTGACCTTTAAAGCCCTTCATGGTATTGGACCAGGCTTTAAGAGACCGTATCGTCACAAGAAATTCAGCCCGTCCTACCAGTGCAAACAGGAGGGGCTCAGTGGTGGTCCCATCAATGAGAGGTACATCTGATTGGGGCCAGGAAGAGAGCCTTCTCCGTGTCTGCCCCAGCCCTGTGGAACCTCCTACCACCGGAGGTGCGTCTCCAGACGGAACTACTCCCCTTTAGGAAGATGCTGAAGACATGGTTGTTTCAGCATGGGTGGGGCATGAGTGCCCCCACCTCTCAGGCCCACTGGCTTGTCTAGCAGGGTAGACGGACCTGTCCTGTCTTGGATCTCAGTTTTAATTGTGGGTGGTGGGTGGTGAGGGTTGTATTCTGAATGTTTAGACAGGTTTCATGTGTTTTAATGTGGATTTTAGCTGGGTTTTTTAGTTGTGGATGTTTTTAGTTGTTTTATATTGTATTTTTATTTCCGTTTCCCCCTCTTCCTTTTTCCTCTTTGGTTGTTAGCCGCCCTGAGTGGTGTTTCCCACCAGGAGGGCGGGATATAAATACATAAAATAAATACATACATACATACATAAATCATCATCTTATTTCAGTCCTCGATTGTGAATCAAATGGTTGATTTGTATCCAACAACAATAATGCCTGCTATATGCCCAGGGAAACGTCCGCAGACGCAGACAGCGCTGGCTCTTTGGCTATACACGGAGAGAAGCAACGCCCCCTAGAGTCGGATACGACTGGCTTTCGAGCAAGGGCGACCTTTACCTAGTAATGCAAAACGAATTCATTACTGAACGGTCTACAGAAGCAAGGGCAGCAAAGCGAAGCCGAGGCTACGTAAAACCTTCATGGCTTCCCCCTTTAGCCGCTTGGTTGCAAAGGCCTTCCTCCTCCTCCTCCTCCTCCTCCTCCTCCTGCCCCAAAGCCGCCCAACGGGGGCGAGCGAGAAAGCCCGTCTCCATTACCTTCGTGGTGCGGATGTGCTCCATGACGACCCCCGCGCCCCCGGCAACCCGGCTGCTGCTGCAGCAGCTGCTCCCAGGCAGGCAGGGCCACGGCCGACGGGTCGCCGCCCCTCTTCCAGCAGCAGCAGCAGCAGCAGAACAACAAGCCCCGGCGGCGGCGTCTCCTAGAGACCGACGCTTCCTGGTTATCGGAGGCCCAGAAAGGGAGGCAGGGAGGGAGGGAGGGAGCCAGGGCGAGGCAAGCACCGTAAAACAGGATTGAAACGACTTGCCTGCACTGCTCTGCAGCGGCCCCTACGCTCCGGATGGCCTAGTTTGTGGTTAAGAAAAGAACACGTACATTCCCAACTTGAAAAGCCCAATTTGCTTTTTTATTATTATTATTATTTTAAAAAACATATTGAGAGGGACAGTCCCTGCCACCACCCATTGACCAAAAAAAGGCTACAAAATGTGGGTCTACTTAGTTGTTGAGTGCGTAAAACCTCTTCTGCTGCTGCTGTATCTGAATCCTAATATTGGCCATCGCGGCTTTCTTTATTCGTGTCAGAGGCACCACCAGCATATAATAACACATACAAAACTAAAATTAACATACCTAAAACAAAAAGGAATTAAATGGACTAGATGACATTTGCATCGTCGTGGCAATTAGCTATGAAGACTGTCCTGAGAATATAATGCAGCGGCTTTTCATCTGCCTTCCGCATGGCAGCAGGACGCCCGTACCACTGGTCCAGTTCCACGAGTCACTTTCCGGTCCTGAGCCTTTTTGACACATAAAGCCCTGATCAACCCCAGGCCATCAAGATGGATTCAAGTGGGATTTAATCCATGTGGGGACCATCACCCTTCCCTGTGGACTTCGGCACCCAAGGCCACTAGTCCTCAGTTTTGTTAACCGCTGTCTGATACTCAGCATTGAGTCGGTGGTAGTATGGTCTACTCTATTACCATAGCAGGATAACCTGGTCAGACATTTTTACAGTTTTACAAGTTTTAAAAAAGGACTGTAGTGGCTCAAGTGGTTAAGATGCTGAACTTGCTGACTGGAAGGTCAGAGTTCGGTTCCCGGATACTGCATGACGGAGTGAGCTCCCGTCTGCCCCAGCTCCTGCCAACCTAGCAGTTCGAAAGCAAGAAATTGCAAGTAGATAAATAGGGACCACTTCTGTGGGAAGGTAAACAGGTGTTCTGTGCACTCTGGTGTTGAGGCATGCTCGCCACATGCCCACGGAAACATCTGCAGACACAGACAGCACTGGCTCTTTGCTATAAACAGAGATGTGCACTGAACTCTAGAGTCGGATACGACTGGCTTTTGAGCAAGAGTGACCTTTACTTAATTAAAAAAGCTGCTCAACGGTTGATTTATTTTAGGTTCTATGTTTCTATTTGTTGTGTTCTGTAAAGCTGTGCCTTTAACAATGTACCTAGCCATGTGGTAACAATGTAACCTTTCTGTGTGCAACATTATAACCTTCAGCTGTATCAATGTAAACCGGACAAGGGGACGCGAGCTAGTGACCACTAGATGGCAATAGCGAGCGTCCAGCCCTCATGTCCTCAGGATCTGGATGTTGACCCAGGCAGACATTCCCATACCTGTCATCCTTCCTGGATTGGCCAGGATTTCCCGTTTTTCGGCGCCGATTTGCACCATTTCCCGCCCGGAGTTGCCAAAACCCCGGAATTTGGCAGCGGGGGGAAAGAGGTACTGTGCATCCCTTCTGCGCAAGTCACCTTCTACAATGTGTAGAAGGCTTTTACGCTTGCATAGAACAGCACAGCGTTCCGTGTCTAGTCATGCCTGCCACATGACCACGGAAACGTCTGCAGAAGCAGACAGTGCTGGCTCTTCGGCTTAGAAACAGAGATGAGCACTGCACCCTAGAGTCGGATACGGCTGGCTTTCGAGCAAGGGAAACCTTTACCTTTACCTTTAGAACCCTTTTACGCTTTCGTAGAACCCTTCTACGCATGCGTAGAAGACTACGCATGCGTAGAAGGGTTCTACGCAAGCGTAAAAGGGTTCTACGCATTCGTAGAAAGCGACTTGCACAGAACCGTTCTGCGCAGGTCCCGAATTGTCCGGAGCCGCGGTTGACAGGTATGCATTCCAGGCTTTGAAGGTAACACAAAACACAGGCCTAGGGCCTTGAGAAGTCTCTACAGCTACACCTGTTTAAGCAAGCAGGAAGAAAACAGGGGTTTCGCAAAGAAGCAACTCTACAACTCATATAACAGTTTCTGAACCTAAGAAACACCATGTTGAATAACGTGTGACACTATTTCATTACATAAGCCTTACCAAAATGTTTAAGCAAGCTAATGTCACAATAAATATGAGGAGGCAGAGGGTAAACTGGAATATTTGTGACATCATCCACCTGGCCAATCAACTGGAGAGTTTAGGATAACAAAGATGCTGCCTTTAGACATGTTGACTTGTTGGGGAAGTGCATTTTTCCCCTCATTTTTACAGATGAAACTCCTTGTGGAAAAGAGTCACGCTAACAGCCATGTCAAAGAAAAACGATGTTACGAATCTTGGGTTTTTCTGGAGGGGTGGCTCTAAAACCAACAATTCAGACAGGTAAAAAGATTTACTGCATATGTAGGCCAGAATGGATTGTTTTTATTGACAATAGAATATGTTCTCTTAGCAAGGTTTACTCTATCCATACATAAGCTCTAGCTATGCTTACCCTGCTGAAGCCAGGAAAGTCAGTTGTGGTGAAGACTATGGAACAAACCTTCTTACAGTATAGTGCTAATTTAGTATAGTTTTGAGTCATACAGAGTGAATTTGTCAGATTTTAGGAGCCCTGGTGATGCAGTGGTTAAACTGCTGTACTGCAAACAAAAGTTTGTGAGTTCGATCATGACCATGACTCAAGGTGGACTCAGTCTTCCATTCTTCCAAGGTCAGTAAAATGAGTACCCAGTATCCTGGGGGCAAAATGCTAATTAACTTGTGAATCGTGAAGAGAATACACAAAGCGCTATGGGGGCAGTAGATAAGTGTGATTGCTTTGCTTTTACTCCCGTACCCTGATAAGGAGTACAGTACAGGTGAAACTCGGAAAATTTGAATATCGTGCAAATGTTCATTCATTTCACTTAAAAGGTGAAACAAATATGAGATACTCACTACATGCAAAGCGAGATGTCATGCCTTAATTCGTTATAATTGTGATAATCATGGTGTACAGTGTACATGAGATTATGTAATGATTATGGGGTACATGAGATTGGGGGGTTGGGGTTTTCATAAGCTGTAAGCCATAAGTGGGCAACTGCAATGGCTCAAGTGGCTAAGACACTGACTGGGAGGCGGAAGGTCAGCAGTTTGATTCCCGAGTACTGCAGGACGGAATGCGCTCCCGTCTTTGTCCCAGCTCCTGTCAACCTAGCAGTTCGAAAGCAAGGAATTGCAAGTAGATAAATAGGGACCACTTCGGTGGGAAGGTAACACTGTTTCGGTGTCTAGTCATGCCTGCCACATGACCGCAGAAACATCTGCAGAAGCAGACAACGCTGGCTCTTCGGCTTTGAAAACAGAGACGAGCACTGAACCCTAGAGTCGGATACGACTGGCTTTCGAGCAAGGGAAACCTTGCCATAAGCATCACAATTATAACAAAATAAGGCTTGAACTATCTCGCCTTGCATGTAATGAGTCTATTCTCATATATTTGTTTCACCTTTTAAGTTGCATTACTGAACTGAATGAACATCTGCATGATATTCTAATTTTCTGAGTTTCACCTGTATTTCATTATTTACAGCAAGCACAAATCTCTTCAACAAACAGGAACAGGCTAGGCACGTAAACCAAAATCTCAGCTTTCTCAACCATTGGTACGGGTTACGGGTAGCTTCCGTCGCTCTCTCGAATGCAAAGTATAGGATAAGGAGCGGCGGGTGGGGGGGGGAGGAGAGCGGGCAGATGGCTTCTGATTATAACCCGGAAGTGCGTCCTCCTGGCTTCGACTCCTCCTTTTGCCCGGTTTCTGGGAGACGCTCCCGCGCGTCAGGTATCCCATAGTGCAGCGGGGCATGCGCGCATGCGCAAAGACTATCCCTATGCGACGACGTTTGCTTCTGACTCTGAGTCACTAGAGCTGCGCCTCCGAAGGCGCCATTATTCGACTCATTGGGTCTTCCCGCCATTTAAACTTCCCGCCCGGGAAGGCTGGGACTTCCGTAGCCCTTGCTGTGAGGAGGGAGCCGGGCCCAGGCCTGCGGCCTTGGAGGGAGGGTTGTCGGCCAGACTTCGAGGTTTCCCGGTTCTTGCCCCCGCCATGTCGACGGGCTTCTCTTTCGGAGGAGCCTCGACTTTGACTTCGGCCACCGCTGCGGCTGCCGGGACTGGCGGAGGCGGCGCCGGCTTCTCCTTTGGGGCCACGCCGAGGTAAGTGAAAACGGGGTGAGAAAAGCCCCTTTATCTCCGGTTGGAGTGGAGGGAGTAAGGTGGCTGTAACTAATTTAATTTAATTTTAAAAATTAAATAATGGACCACACTGAAAAGTTAAATAATAGACCTGCCAACCTAGCAGTTCGAAAGCAAGACATTGCAAGTAGATAAATAGGGACCACTTCGGTGGGAAGGTAACAGCGTTCCATGCGCTCCGGTGCCTAGTCATGCCTACCACATAACCACGGAAACGTCTGCAGATTCAGAAGCAGACAGCGCTGGCTCTTCGGCTTTGAAACAGAGATGAGCACTGCACCCTAGAGTCGGATACGGCTGGCTTTCGAGCAAGGGAAACCTTTACACTGTCAGTGACTGCAGTGGCTCAAGTGCCTGAGTCGCTGACTGGGAGGCGGAAGGTCAGCAGTTCGATTCCCAAGTACTGCAGGACAGAATGAGCTCCCGTCTTTGTACCAGCTCCTGCCAACCTAGCAGTTCGAAAGCAAGAAATTGCGAGTAGATAAGTAGGGACCACTTCAGTGGGAAGGTAACTGCGTTCCGTGTGCTCCGGTGTCTAGTCATGCCTGCCACATGACCACGGAAACGTCTGGAGCAGCAGACAGCGCTGGCTCTTCGGCTTTGAAACAGATGATCACTGCACCCTAGAGTCGGATACGACTGGCTTTCGAGCAAGGAAAACCTTCACTGTCAGTGTATTTAATTAAATTATTTATTTTATTTGTGAGCCGCCCGGAGTTGCTTCGGCGAGGGGGCAGTGATACAAATGTGAAAAAAATTAAATTAAATTATTTAATTAAATTATTTAATTAATTTAAAATATTTGCTTGCATTGGAATGGCAAAGGAAAGGAGACGTCTTCCTCCGTGTCTAGGCCAGATGTGAAACTGCCAAAATGAAGACACCTTTTTGGTGAGTTCATTCTGCAGTTCCTTTCGCCCGACCTAGTGTGAGAAAGATTAGCCAGCAACACAAGGTTGGTGTGCACTGCGGTGGCTTAGTGGTTAAGACGCTGAGCTTGGAGAATTGGTCTAGAATTCTTATTAATCCAAGTGAACAGAGTTAGTATTGCTGAAGAGAATTATCCAGAATATCTGAAGGACACCGGACTGTTATTGTATTCCCCCACCCACCCACCATAGTTTTTATTATTTTATAAAAATATACATGCAATAAATAATACAACCAACCTTCAGGTGCGCCCCAACACCCAAAGTGAAAAATGCATAAACAACTTTTTAACCTATCCACTTTAAACCGATACCTGAGTTACAAATCAGTATCCCATAGCTTCGGTCAAAATTAGACTCCGATTCTCTTGCAACTGCAACTTTTCAAGTCTTCCAGAAATTAAGCCCTTTTTGATAAGGATAAGAGCATTCCCTTTCTCCTAAGCAGTGTCTTATAAACGGTTTCCTGATTTCCCAGAAATTATTGTTTTTTATTTGCCCTCTTTTTCGTCTCATAAGACTTGTTAGTTTATTATTGAGAGCAATACGCCAAACCTGATTATACCAATTTTCAATTCTGAAATCAAACTGTTTTTTCCCCCAAGCTGAAGCTATAATTTGTCTTGCTACAGACAGTAGGGTCAATAATCATTCTCTCTTCTTTTCTCCTATCTCGTGGTCCACCCCCTCCCTTAAAAGGACTGTTTCCAGTTTTAACCTTATCTGAACCTCCATAATTTTATTCAATTCTAATTCCACAATTTCCCAAAACTTCTGAGTAAATTGACATCCCCACCACATGTGGGAGTAATTTCCCACCTCCTCTTCACATCTCCAACATTTTTCACTTTCCTGTTTTTTCATTCTGGCTATCCTTATACCATCATATACCACCGCCACAGGAGCTTAAAATTATGCTCTCTTTCTTTTATTGATAACATTTTAACTATCCTTTGATTCTGTCAGCACCAGTTCCTCAGTGAGACAACATTGCATGTCATCTATTTATTATTGTGCACGTCCTTTTGCATTCTTGCACACCTTGTTTTCCCAACTCTGCTTAGTATCTAATTCATATAAATAATTTTGATTTCATGAAGATGTACAGTTATAGAACAGAGTCTGCTGTTAGTACATGTTTTACATGATAATGAAGAGAGGAACCGAGTCTGAGAGCACATGTGAGTTATGTTTCATTAATAATGATTTGCCCTTATAATTTAGCTCAACTGGAGGGCTTAACTTTGGGACGCTGGGCTCAACAGCCACTGCACCTACAACAGCGTCTGCAGGCTTTGGAACTGGACTTTTTGCCTCAAAACCAACCACTGGATTTACACTAGGCGCGTCTAATACAGGTAAATCTGCATCTCTTTTATGCCAGAATGGACATGTCAGAACGAGCATTGATTTGATAACTTTCATTATTAGCTATTGATAGTTTTTATTTATTTATTTATTTATTTATTTATTTGCAACATTTATACCCCGCCTTCCTCATCCCTAGATAACCCAAGGTGATAGTTAATGTATGCAACTATGTTACCTAATCAGCAAATGTAGTTGTGGCAGCTCCTTGAGAAATCTGAGATCTGTATTAGGATAATACCCTTATTAATGTAGGTCAGAGTTACAAACCTGTAACTTTTGATGTCAAGCCTGATGATTGAGTGTTAAGGATGGCCTAGGACAGTCATGGTGAACCTATGGCATGCATGTCAGAAGTGACACACAGAGGTCTTTCTGCTGGCATGCACACCATTTAGGGGAAGCCCTGCCCGCCCTGGTCGGTACCTCTTCCCCATCACCCCTCTCCCTCCACCAAAGTGGAGGGGAGGCTGCAGCTGGGTGAGATAAGGTAACCGGACACCCCCACCCCTTCTAGGAGTCAGGGTGGGTGGGTTTGGGAGCACCTGTGGGGGGTTGGGAGCACCCGCAGGGGCAGGCGCACACATGTGACGTCGCCAGTGGACCTCAAGCAGCATGCGTGCACATGCACGCACATGACTTCATCAGAGACACGCCAGCGATGTCACATGGATGTGTGCATTCTCACGGTGCCTGCCCATGTGCCTCCTCCTCCTCCTTGGGCACTTGGTCTCTAAATGGTTCGCCATCACTGTCCTAGGAATTGAGACAGTATTGAGTAACAGTTTGTTATAATGTTTCCAAAAATGTGAATCAACCATTTTTCCTTACTGTATAGGAAAGTTCAAATAAATACTTTATATATATGTCCTTGAGACAATTATTTATTATTCATAATGATTATTTCATACTTTCAGCAGATTGCATATTTGTTACTGCTTAAGATAAAAAGCTACAACAGATTTGTATATTATGTTCCGTGGTGATCTGGATGCCAAATAATACCTAAATGGCACAAATGACAGTAATATGTGATGTTCCCATTTAAACACAGTTTGTTTACACTTCTATAATGTATATAGAATTGCCATTCTCTGGGTAGTTTGCAATATAAAATAGCATTCTAAAAATTATATATATATAAGTACAAAACAATAAAATATACTGCTCAAAAAATAAAGGGAACACAAAAATAAGGCATCCCACGATCTGAATGACTGAAATACTGTATTCCTATTGTTGTTCACATACTGTAGTCGGATGTGCTGACAACAAATCACACAAAACTTAACAATGGGAATCAAATTCATCAACCCATGGAGGTCTGGATTTGAAGTTACACTCAGAGTGACAGTGGAAGAAAATACTACAGGCTGATCCAACTTTGATGTAATGCCCTTAAATCAAGTCAAAATGAGGCTCAGTAGTGTGTGTGACCTTCACGTGCCTATATGACCTCCCTACAATGTCTGAGCATGCTCCTGATGAGGTGGTGGATGGTCTTCTGAGGGATCTCCCACATCTGGACTAAAGCGACCCCCATCTGCTGGACAGTCTGTGGTGCAACATGGCATCGGTGGATGGAGCGAGACATGATGTCCCATTTGTGCTCAATCGGATTCAGGTCTGGCGAACGGGCGGGCCAGTCCATAGCATCAATGCCTTTGTCTTGCAGGAACAGCTGACACACTCCAGCCAATTGAGGTCTAACATTGTCGTGCTTTAGGAGGGACTCAGGGCCAACCGCACCAGCATATGGTCTCACAAGGGGTCTGAGGATCTCATCTCGGTACCTAATGGCAGTCAGGCTACCTCCGGAGAGCACATGGAGGGCTGTACAGCCCTCCAGGGAAATGCCACCCCACACCATTACTGACCCACTGCCAAACCGGCCATGCTGGAGGATGTTGCAGGCAGCATAATTTTCTCCACGGCATCTCCAGACCCTGACAGTCTGTCACATGTGCTCAGTGTGAACCTGTTTTCATCTGTGAACAGCACAGGGCGCCAGTGGCGAACCTGCCAATCTTGGTGTTCTCTGGCAAATGCCAAACTCCTTGCATGGTGTTGGGCTGTGAGCACAACCCCCACCTGTGGCCATCGGGCCCTCATACCACCCTCATGGAGTCTGTTCTTGACTGTTTGAGCATACACATGCGCATTGGTTGGCCGCTGGAGTTCATTTTGTAGGTCTCTGGCAGTGCTCAACCTGTTCCTCCTTGCACAAAAGCGGAGATAGCGGTCCTGCTGCTGGGTTGTTGCACTCCTACGGTCTCCTCCACATCTCCTGATATACTGGCCTGTCTCCTGGTAGCGCCTCCATGCTCTGGACACAACGCTGGCAGACACAGCAAACCTTTGTGCCACATCTCGCATTGATGTGCCATCCTGGATGAGCTGCACTACCTGAGCCACTTGTGTGGGTTGTAGGCTCCGTCTCATGCTACCACTAGAGTGAAGGCACCACTAGTGTTCAACAGTCACCAAACTATCAGCCAGAAAGCAAAGGAACTGAGAAGTGGTCTGTGGTCACCTCCTGCTGAACCACTCCTTTATTGGGGATGCCTTGCTAATTGTCTCTGGTGTCCTGTTGTCTCTTCCATTTGCACAACAGCATGTGTAATTGATTGTCAATTGGTGTTGCTACCAGGGTGGACAGTTTGATTTCACAGAAGTGTGATTGGCTTGGGGTTACATTGTGTTGTTTAGGTGTTCCCTTTATCTTTTTGAGCAGCATATAAGAAAATATTCCATAAAATGGATAAACCATGTTACTAGCTAAGACATTTATATGAGGATGCACAAATAATAAACCTATTCAAACATCTCAGGACAATATGCTCGCTAGTAGAAGGCAGCTTGATATAGTTTGGTCTTAGTTTCCTAAAAACAGAGATGGTGCCTGGTAAGCCTCTACAGTATATGGTAGCTGCTGGGTCTGGGCTTGGTTATTACAGTAAGATCTATGCCAGGGGTTTTCAACCTATGGCCCGTGGCGACATATCATGTGGCCCGCTACCCTTGCTCCCACCGGTGAAAGCAGCAGAAGTGGTGTAAACACCTGAAAATGTGCCTACCTTGTTCCCACTGCCACTGGAAGCAGCAAAAACAGCCGAAAACGCGCTATAAATACACCTGTGGCTGTCGTGAGTGCATTTATGGTGGGAGGAACCACATGTCCAGCCCGCTCAGCTGTCTGAAAGGGCGTGGTCCAGTCCGTGGTGTGAAAAGGTTGAGAACTCCTGTTCTACACTGTTGCCTAATCCTCTGAGTTGGAAAAATGAAAGAAACTTTAAATGTACCATAGCAGGCAGGAGCATGATGCTTTCACACATAAGACCTTGATTTGCTTCTTGCAATTGTGCTATAATTAATATTTATGCCTCATGAGAAATGTTTCTATATTTATTTATTTTTGATAGTACACTGGGTTATTCATTCCCCACCTAACTCAGGGCGACTTGCAACCATATAAAATATCCAGTATAGAAACAATAAATTACAACAACAAATCAATATCCTAAAAATAAAAACTAATATACATAACAACAGCACAATAATAATTAATCTGAAAAATGCCATAAGAAAAAACAACCTCGCCTATGAGAACCAGTGAGCATCAGTCAATAACAACCTCATAAAAATATCCATACAATAATAAGCCACATTGTGACAGCAATAAAAGACAGCAGTAGTAGCATTCAGTGTGAATCCAAGACAATCACTTTGTAAATGATTTTATTGGCTGTGAAAGACCTGCTGAAACAGGTACTATATTTGCCGGTGTTTAAGATGCATCGGAGTATAAGACGCACCCTGTTATTACCAAAATAGGCCACTATATACAGTACAACACACACTCCACGTTTCCAGTGTATTTTAAGGAGGGAAAGTGGGTCTTACATGCCAGCAAATACAGTAAGTATGGACTTACGAAAGGTTAATAGTGAAGGAGCTGTATAGAGCACATCTAAAAGCATTAATATGGTATTTCATAGGCAGTGCTAAATCTATAAGACGGCAACATAAGTGGTTTAAACCAATTTTTGTTTGTATACCTACACAGGAACAGCTACAACCATTGCTGCAGGATTACTTGGTAAGCATTACATATTAATTTCTAACTTTGCTCTCTTTTTTTAACTTGGTGTGATGTTGGAGATTCTCACATGAAAAAAATGGATGATAAGATATTAGAAATACTTTGTAAACATTTTGGCTGAAGTTGGACTATTGTGTTATGGATGTTAAATAAGCCAACTCCTGTCAATCATTGATTGAGATTAACCAAACCAGAGAAAAGCTAGAAATATAGCAGAGGAAAAACTGTAATGGTGTCTGGGCTCCAGTAATGCCATGTATACCTCTACCAGATTGAACCAATGATCTTTAACATCACTTACCATAATTTGCAGTTGGCATTGATTTAATGAGAATTACATTATCTAAGCCAGTATTTGATATCTGTATTTCTGTGGATCTGTTAATGAATATCACAGAAGTGAAAAAGAAGTTGATTATAAGGTACAGATTGTCAGATTTCATAGTTGGGATGAATTTATTTTATTCTTAACTATGGTCATTTAAAGTTTAATATGCCTATGTTATTATTCTACTTTTATTTCGCTAGTTTGCTTAGCTTTGCTTAGCTTAATTGGATCCATTTTGGAAGGTTTCAGTACGCAGAAGCTGACTTCTGACCAATTAAAAGTGGCAGGTCAGGCTGACCTCCGTTCACAGACAGCAAAGCTGAGAAAGTGTCTGTACTCGGGCTAATCACCTGGGAAGAGCACGATTCTCAGATGAGCCACCTGTTGCAAAACTTGAGTCTTACATCTAGAGATGAGACTTAGATTAAATGTTCTGGTCTCAACTCTTCAAAAAGAGTTGTCTGTCACTCAAGATAACACTGCCCGTGTTCTCACCGAGAAACATATAGATATCAAGGCTCCGAGCCCCGGAAAGATATAGCAGATCAGCTATCTCGATTTCATCTAGAGATGCTGCCTGTTTGCCTCCAGCCTGGATCCGCACCCTGAACCTAGATGGGTGGCTTTTGCTGCACTCTTTTAGAAATGTATTCTTTTAGAAACTTAGGTTTTTTCTTTAATGAAAAATGTCTTTTATTTACATTAGTTTAGAGAGGGGTTTATTCTATATTTTTGAAACTGCCTTTTTATTTCATTAAATCTTCAAAACGGACTTATTTTGTCAAGAATGGTTTTCTACCTCCTTTCAGACAGAAGGGAGCCGAAAGGGAATTTTTAAGATAAGGCCTTGTTACTTTACAAAAACGGACTATTTGTTATTATGGCTTAGAAGTGCAGCTGGGCCAGACAAACAAGGAAGGTAATTGGGGAGAGAGATTTCTGTGTCTTGCTTTCTCATGACTGAGTTAGACTCCCACACACACCCAACTGAAACATCGAAGGCCAAATTCCCATAGAAAGCCGTGATAAGGGTGGAGAAGTTCTAATGGGGGAAATAGCTACCCATCCCAAAGGGCTTTGCAGAAACAGTGTATCTGTGACATTTTATAAATCACCGCCATTACCCATTAGAAACCAGTTTTCTTTGCTGGTTTTCCCTGCCTGGGTAAACTGCGTGAAGACACCCTTTCACAACGCTACCAAAAGTCCGCTTCGCTTTCTCTTGCTGAGTTGGAAACTCCCGTTAGTCCGGGGACGAGGTGACTAGTTCCAGCCGATCAGTGAGGGCAGGTGGAAAAGAGGCCGGCGGGCGGCCTGGTCCCGGGTTGGTGGGTGTTTGGGACAAGCGGAGGCCTGAGCCCGTGCCCGATACAGATTTTCTAATTGTGGCATTGCTCAGGTTCTCATTTTCCAAAGCAATATACACATCTGGAGTAGCGCACCTTTTACTGGACCCACCCAGTTTAAAGTAATGAAGAGAGACATCAAAGCAGAGTTGAAATTGAACCATTATTTTACAGGCACATCTGCAACAACATCTGCACCTACCACAGGCCTTAGTTTAGCATTCAACAAACCTGCAGGATCAGCGACACCATTTGCTTTGCCAATAGCATCTACATCTTCTGGCCTCTCTCTTTCTTCTGCCCTCACATCAGCTCCAGCAGCAGGTAAGGCACCTGTGGTTTTGTATTCAGACTGTGTTTCCATTTCATAATGCCTGTTCATTTGCAAATGCTGACATCTTTGTATCACTTATTATTTGTTTATTAAATTTGTATCTCACATTTCTCTCAAGAGGAACCCATTATGACATATAATGAGTTTTGAAATAAAACTAAGCAATTAAAGATATAATAAATTACAGTAAGGTAAAGGTCACCCTTGCTCAAAAGCTCATCGTATCCAACTGTAGGGTGCAGTGCTCATCTCTGTTTACAGCCAGAGAGTCAGCGCTGTCTGCAAAGGTTTCCGTGGTCATGTGGCAGGCATTACTAGGCACAGGAGCATACGGAACACTGTTACCTTTCCTACAGGAGCAGTACCTATTTATCTACTTGCAATTTCTTGCTTTCGAACTGTTAGGCTGGCAGGAGCTGGGAGCTCACTCCATTGTGCAGCACTCAGGTCTCAAAATGCTGACCTTCCAGCTTGAGAATAATTTTTTTTTTTTGCTTGTTTTGGAAAGAGAACAGGATGGGCAGCCTTGTCTCTTATGAAAGGGAGTTCCATTGTCTGGATAGAGAGGCTGAGAGAAAGATTACGCTGGAATATCTTAAAACCGAGAAGCTCTTATGAGGAGATACAGTCCTTCAGATAGCCTGGGTTCAGAAGTTTATATGTCAAAACCAGCACTTTGACTTGCCCCTACTAACATACTGTTAACCAGCTTTGGCCAGGAAGCTGCAGCATCCTGGAGTTGCTGAAATTCTTGAACACTTCTGAGGCAACTTCCCTGGAATATATTAAAGTAGTCCAGGTAGGACTCTGGTCAGATCAGATATCTCAAAGAACTGATATAGCTGTTGTAATAACTTTGACTGCAAATTCACTTCTGGCCACTGTTGACACATGGGCATCTTGAGTGCAAATGTAAATCTAAAAGCACACCTAAACTGCAAACCTGTGTTAAGCCCATCCAGCATAAGTAAAAGCCTGCCATTTTGACTGACCAGGAGTAGTTCTATTTTGTCTGGATTAAGCTTCAGTTTATTTGCTCTCATCCAGTCCATTACTGACACCATCCCCTGACTCAGGCCCAAAACAGCTTCTTTGGAATTCGGTAGAAAGAATTAGATGTCATCTGACTACTTGTGTCAGTGAACGCCTAGGCTCTAGGAGGAGGAGGAGGTTTGCGGGCAGGTACTGAGCATGCTCATGTGACATTGCCAGCATGCCTCTGGCCACATCACACACGCATATGCTTGTGCTGTACGCATCTGCTGCCACCTTTGCCTCCTTGGAGGAGTGGGTGGGAGTGTCTGGTTGCAGCATCCCAGGCAGGATTTCAGCCTCCCCTCTTGCCTTGCCATTGGAGGAGGGAGAGTGGTAGGTGGTTAAGTGGTGGGGCCGGCAGTACAGGGCGTGCCATGATGGCGTGCATGCCCGCAGAAAGGCCTATGCATGCCACTTCTGGCACACATGTCATAGGTTTGGCTACACTGTTATATAGCATGAGGGACAGAACAACTCTCTTCTGAACATTTGAGCAGCTTGTGGCTTTGCTTAGAAATACATCTGTCCCAAGTCAGTGGGAAATAGCTTAATAACTATGCATGGGTAATTCATATAAGGCTATGAGGTCTCACTCTTACGTCTGACAAAGAGGACTTGATCCACGAAAGCTCACATTTAAATACAGCAGTTAGTCTTTAAGGTGCCACAATGTTTTTTGTCTTGTTGTTGTTTTGTTTACTCTCATTTAAGCGTATAAATTAAGCGAAGATAACACCAGGTAGAACATTTGAGGAGCTTATAAATAACTTGAAGAAGTATATGTAGCAGATGCCTGCTTGATATGAAGACATGGTATATCTCTTCAGATGATTATATTTCTACTTAATTATTATTCAGGAACTACTGGCTTTACATTAAACTTGGGAGGCACAGCTGCGCCAACCACAAGTGTATCCACAGGACTTTCTCTGGGAGGAG
The DNA here is from genome assembly GCA_035047305.1 of Bradypodion pumilum. Lineage (NCBI taxonomy): Eukaryota > Metazoa > Chordata > Lepidosauria > Squamata > Chamaeleonidae > Bradypodion > Bradypodion pumilum. The sequence goes on from JAWDJD010000003.1 coordinate 33,733,881, forward strand.
CTTTGGCTGGCTTAGGGACGCTATTTTCAAATACAAGCTCAGCGGCAACAGGTGACATTCCTTTTTTGTGTATCCACTCTTTAGCATTTTTTTTCAAGGCATGAGTCTTGTGTGAACAATTTTAAGATATTATTCATCTTGCTTGTCCTTTTATGAAAAAAGCAAAGTAATTTCATTTATATACCATAATGCTTAGTTCACTCTGGGTGGTTCATGGAGTAATTAGCATTTTGCCCACAACGTGCTGGGTACTCATTTTACCAACTATGGAAGGATGAATCAACCTTGAGTCTTGGTCAGGATTGAACTCAACCACGTTCTGCCTGCAATACTGCAGCTTATCCACTGTGCCACCAGGGCTCAACTAATTGTTGCTCCATTATTCTAAATTTCTTGGGCGTTGTGGCCACTTGCTATGTAAGAATAGCCCTTGTAAGAATAGTCACAGTGATTAAACTGAAGTATTGCAGCCAAAACTGCTTACACTGTGAGTTCAGTTTTGGCAGGTTCTAGGTTGACTTAGCCTTCCATTCTTCTGAGGTCGGTAAAATGAGTCCCCAGCTTGTTTGGGGACAAAAAAAAAGTTATTACATTGTGAACTGCCCAGAGAATGCTCTAAGCATTATGGGGTGGTACATAAGTGTAATTGCTATTGCTAATGTATATATAGACTATTTTGAGCAACATTGTCATTTTTCTTTTTGAAACCTAGTTTTTGAAAAGGTATTCATGCTAATTTATTCTAACATGTGTAATAAAAATAAAATAAAAATGTAATCCATGGAAATTCACACTGAAATAACTGGTTTACAGTGATTTAATACTATACTACTCTCACCCCTGCAATCCTATGCAGTTTTACACAGATGTCAGTCACTTTGAGCTAAACGGGGATTTAATTCTGAATAGTCATGCATTGAATTGTGCTTTAAGATGCTTTTGTTGCCTTCTGAATACAGTAATACCTCATACAAAGTCCGCTTCATACAACATCGAATTCATACAACATCACCTAATTCCTTGAAAAAAGTCACTGTGACTTTGTATGAGGCATTGGGGTTTTCCCCAGGTTGCATTGTCCCTGGGCAGTATAAAAGGCAGGACACGTGCGTGCATTGCTCTTGTGGGTTTTGCACGAGGCGAAGAGTGTTTAGGAGTGGTTTTGAGCATGATTTTGGATTTTTTTCGTCAGAATTTTTAGAAGCATTCCTGGGATTTTTGCAGCATTCTTCAGGTTCTTGGACAATCAGGGTTGTTTGACATGTTTTTGTAATGTATTTAGCCTTTAGACAATGATTTCTTAAAGTTGTCAGTTTCCTGTTTGTTTCCTTGACTTTGCCCTGAAGTCTGTGCTGTTACAGTACAATGTATCTCTATGGAAATGATGTTGTACGAGGCATCGCGACAAGGATTTTGGACGTTGTATGAGGCACCGCAGCTAGGATTTTGCATGCCTCATACAAAGTCCAAATCCGTATAAAGTCCAAACTTGTGGAACCAAGTTTGGATGTTGTATGAGGTATCACTGTATATCTGAAGCCAGGACAACATGATTGGCTTCTTCCCCTGTTGTTGTTAAGGGATAATTATGAAATTTGATGATATTCAGAAGATCTCCAAATATCTATGTGATGTCACACAAGACCTTTGCTCTGTCCATTGTGGAAGGGAGAATGGAAATGGTGATAAACTTACATTTCCAGTGTCTAACTAAGCTGAATCTTTTCCAACATGCACAGTACCTGCCCTTGATTACCATTCGGAGGCTGCAACTGGTCCAGAATGTGGCTGCTCAGGTGGTGATGGGGTACGGGCGGTATGGCCGTGCCTCACCACTGCTTCGGGAGTTGCACTGGTTGCCGGTGTGCCTTCGTGTGCAATTCAAAGTGCTGGTAATTACCTTTAAAGCCCTACATGGTAGTGGGCCAGGATACTTAACAGACCGCGTCACCCCAAGAAAATCTGTCCATCCCACCAGAGCAGACCGGAGAGGCTATCTAATTGTTCGATCTGCGAGAGAGGCACGTCTCTCTAGCAGCAGAAACAGGGCCTTCTCAGTGTCTGCTCCGGCCCTATGAAAGCTCTTGCCAATTGAGCTACGTCTCGAGACAGAGTTGCTGCTCTTCAGGAAAGGGTTAAAAACCTGGCTGGCAGGGCAGGTGTGGGGCACCAGCGACATGGTAACCCCGGCCTGCTGGCTAATTTAGTAGAACACACTCTCCCTCTCTTTTAATCTTTTTAAACTTTTGTCAGTAGTTTTTAATGGGGTTTTATTGCTTTTTAAACTGTGATTAGTTTTATTTTCTGTGAGCTACCCAGAGTCTTCGGAGTTGGGCGGCAATACAAATTAGAAAATAAATAAAAAGTAAATAAATAAATTTCTGTATAGCTACTTGGGGCTTCAGTCTATCATTGTAAAGCTAATATGGCCTCAGCTTGCAATCTTGACAACTTGATGAAGACATTTTGCTTTAAAATAAAAATGCAGGACTTAGTCAGCTTTTAAAGCTGATATCTGAGAATGCTAAGAAACCTGATAACAATTGTTGGATTATTTGCAGGGCTTGGGCAGAATGCTTTTGGCTTGGCCCTGGGAACAACTACAGCGCCTGCTACTACGGTCAGTGAAGGTCTTGGAGGCATAGACTTCAGTAGTTCTTCAGATAAAAAAAGTAAGTTTTTCATAGAAAAGGTAGGCTTCAATGGCAAGTGAATAATGGCTTTTTCCTGTAATACCAACGAGAGCAATGAATTCCTATAAATACAGTTTTTCTAACTTTTGACATTATGATGTCTGCTGCAGAACCCACGTTTCTTGCTGCGCAAAAAATAGGCTTGCTACAAGAAAAAATACCGTTTCTTGTAATAATAATAATTTATACAGGGGTGCCCAAACTTTTCAGGCTGTGGGCTGATCATGTGGTTCCTCCCACTCAAAGCAGAAGTAAAACGCATCCCTGCATGCACATAATGCTGCTGTAACGACAGCCATGTGTCATTTATGGCAGCATTTTGCATTTTACTTCCGCTTCTGGGAGTGGCGAGGGCCGGATGGAATGGTGCCGCAGGCTGTAGTTTGGGCACCCCTGATTTATACTTCAGGTAATAACAGACAATCCTTAAGTGTTTTTCCCCCCCAATCTCGTTGTTCTGTGCAGGACAATGACAATAAAGATTTATCTATCTATCTATTTTGATTGGTATTCAGATTTGTCACTGTGAAGTTTGGTTCTTTTTGGCATTGCACATCTGCTAATGAGTTTATCGTTCAGATGTCTGTTGACAATGGTGTGTGAAAACTGACAATGGTGTCAGTGCAGAGGCCAAGTACTACCTTTGTTCTGTGAGGTGGCTTGAGGCTATGGATGAGAATCACTAACCATCCTTCTGAAGTTGGTTCTGTAAAGGTGGTGGGTAAAGAGGATCAAGTGCAGCCGCCCCCCCCCCTGTGCTCCCCACCTCTGCTTTGGGTTTGAAGCAGCTACAACAGCCAAAGAAGAGATTGGGAGCAAGGGCGGTGCTCGTAGTAGCTACAGTAAAGGAATCTCCCCGCCCCCCACGGCTGCTTTGAACACAAAGCATCACAGGTGCGTGCAGCTCCTGTCAAATCAGCTGGGGGCGGGGGGGGGGAGGAATCCTTAAGCTGCTGATTGCAAAGTGCATTTGGGATGACGAGGGAAAGGGTCCCTCCTCACCACTCCAAAAGGTACTTTGCTTGCGTCTGCGGGCTTGCCCTTCTCCAGGACTCGAGACTACAAAGCTTGGGCAGAGCTCCTCTGAACGCAACCCCGGGCTTCGTAGCCTCATTCCTGGCAGAGGATGAGGCACGTTGGCCGCATTGACTTCTAGGGCCCTGGCTTCCCCCCGCCCATTCTGAACTCAAAGCGTCCGGCCAGTGGGAAGTGGGAGCAGCTGCTGCTGCAGGCCCCCCGCCACTGGCGGACTCCCTTCTCGGACCGTCCGGCCGTTGGGAAGTATATATACAGATGTGCGATATAGTACAGTACATTAAAGCTTGGTTCCACAAGCTTTAACGTTATGTGGTTTTTAACGTTGTGCGATACAGTACTGTACAGTACTGTACAGTACTGTATTGCACAATGTTAAAAACCATATAACGTTAAAGCTTGTGGAACCAAGCTTTAATGTTATGTGGGGTATTGCTGTATGTTCATTGTAAGAAAAAATTATAGACATTGATGAACAAATGAAATTGCCGTGAGATATATATCTCTCTCGCTCTATGTGTTGTGACTTCTCTTTAGTATTCATTCATCTTAACCTATAAAACCAAGGGTTAATGGTTGGAACTTCGCATAGGTTCCTAAGCCTGGCCCTATTAACCCGCACCCACCATTTGTGCACACGGGCGAACTGGGTACGCAGGTCAACAAAGGATTTAGAAAACCGGCAGTGGGGCAACAGCCCCACAAACGCGAAAAGGGGAAACAACTTCATTTCCCAACATTCCTTGCACCGTGCCGCGGCAGAGCCAATCAGGCTGAGAGGCTCTGGCACGGCGCAAGGAACGTTCGGAAACGCGCCACGGCCAATCAAAAGAAAATCGTTTTAAAAAAAGCAGCACAAACCCATAACTATAAGCCCCAGCGTCCTGCACGCCATGAGAAGCCAAAATAAAAAATAAAACCACAACGTGAACGCAAGTCCACGCAAACACCCACCGCCATTCATGCACGGAGCAACGGGGAGGAGAGGGACTCCCTCTCCTCCACGCTACCCCGCCGAATACACGCCGAGACCACCACCGGCCTCAACAACAGTGGAGGCGGGGTGGAAAAAACCACAAAAACAGAGGGAGTTCAAGGGGGGAGATATTGATGCCTTCGCCCCCACCTCCTTGAAAGCAAAACAATTCCTCCCCAAAGCAAAGGCACTGGACGGCGCTCCGCCCGGTGCCTTTACTTTAACAGTAAGTGTTTCACTTTCAAGGGAGGGCAAAGGCATCATTGCCTTGGCCCACCCTTGAAAGTGAACCCATTCCCAGGTAAGCAAAGCCAGCGGACGGCGCTGCACCCGCTTGACTTTACTTACCCCCAAAATAAACCATTAATTAAAAAACCACACCAAAAAAACAACCAAAATCAACAAGAAAGAACACACACACACCCCAAAAATTACAAAAAAACCCCAAAAGAAATTAAACCAGAGAACTCACCCAAACGACCTTCCTCCACGACGACCGGAACTGAAATGAGGAAAGAAAGAGACTACTTACCGGAAGAAGCGACACCCAGAGGCCAGTAGAGAAAAACAGTCAAAATCAATGAAAACCTCAACAGCCCCACCCAGAGGCCACAGGAGAAAAAACAGTCAAAAATATTCACAGAAATAAATCACAAAATAATACAATACAAACATTTCTAAAATCCTGTATACAGTTTTCACTCAAAAACAAGTCAAAACATCACAGTTTAAAAATATTAAATTTAAACAAACATATACTTACACATTTTTAAAATTATTATCCAAGGTACAACTAATAAAAAAATTTCACATAGTAAAACATTATTTGGTTAAATAAAATAATTATAAAAAAATATATCATCCTTTCCTCTTTTTTAATCCAAAAAAACAAACCAAAAAAAGCTAATCACAGTTTATAACAGCCCGTGCGTATAAATAAACATTTTAAAAATCACAATTACAGACTAACCTTATTTGTATAAACAAAACAAAAACCTTTCAACACCATTTAAAACAGCCCGGCAACGCCGGGCAACTTCTACTAGTTACTAATAAAACTACTCCAGCTGCAGAGACAGTATTAGCACAGTTTTTCATTGAAATGGAAACTTGCAGCTGAATGGTATAGACTTAAGTCCATCAAGATTTATGCCAGATAAAACTTTTTAATTTTAGTGTCAGAAGACTTTGTCATTCATACTTGAGTGGAATATTTGTCTTTATTGTTAAGAGAAAAATATTTTCTCAAGACACACAGAATGGAAAGATTTCCTCACGTCAGTGGCACTATAGGTAGCACAATCCCTCTTCTGGGCTTCCAGGAACTTCATGTGCCCCTTGTACAGGGCGGAGCAATTTTGCTCTGTCTGGAGGGGTGTATACAGTTTCCAGTATTCAAGGAGTTGCCCAGTCATGTGCTAGGAGAATATTCCCACTTCTGCTCTGTTGAAGAGAGACAGATTATTGTTGGTAAGGTGCCTCGTGAGTATTTGAATTCATTTTTAAAGTGTGATGTTGATTGATGGGATTATTCTTGTTAAAAATCAGTGAAAATGCCTGTCTTTAAATAAATTTGTTTGACATTTTTTAAATTAAAAATTAAAATGCTTCTCAGAGATATTATCATTGGTTTTTCCTAGATGACAAAACAGGAGCAAGACCAGAGTAAGTGTCAAATATTGCTTATTGTTTCTGAAATATTTGGACTGTGTTATGTATCATATGCAGAAATTGTTGACTGTATTCGTTGGATTTATTGTGAATGTTAGCTGTCTAAAATTATGAACCTCATGTGGATTTTGCTGAGTTGTTGAGGAAAGAAGATACTGTTTGAAAGTGAAAATCTCTGAAAATTGTTCCTTTTTATTATTCTTTTTTTACATTGTCCTAATTTCTGTGTGGGAAAGTTATTTGAAATGATTGAATAGAATAATAAGAAAATAAACGATGGAGAAAGTTTTGGACATTTCCAATTCTTCTGCTTTACATGATTTATAATATTTAATATAAAAGAAGATGATAAAGCTCATAACTGAATAGGAAATGCAGTTCCTTTCAGGTACAATATGAAATAAAAGCTGCTCTGCTAGTTTGGCAGTTTTGGGATGATAATAATAAAGAATATATTGTCTGTTGGCAGGGATAGTAAAGCACTAAAAGATGAAAACCTACCACCAGTGATCTGCCAAGATGTAGAAAATCTCCAGTAAGTATTTCCTCATTTCCTGGAAGTCACATTCTGTTACAAGAGAAATTATTCCCTAAAAACAATTCTCTTCACTTGTAAGTATACCTCTTTATTGATTGAAATACTGAATTTTGACAATTGCATATAATTCTTCCGATTCTGTGCAGGAAGTTTTAATAATGTCATATTGGTTACCTTGCTCAGTGAAAATCTCTTTAACTAAAACATAACTGGACTACAGTATTTGTGTTCACATGAATTAACTTGCCTCTTCTGTAATTGTTTCTTTTTGCCCCGCTGGCCTTTCATTCTCATCCAGGAAGTTTGTAAAAGAGCAGAAACAGGTTCAAGACGAAATTAGTCGAATGTCTTCCAAAGCAATGCTTAAAGTCCAGGAAGATATCAAAGCTTTGAAACAACTTTTAACAGTGGTTTCCAGCGGATTGCAGAGAAACACTCTTAACATCGATAAACTGAAAGTGGAAACTGCTCAGGTATTACATTTGTCCAGACTTAGAACTACTGGAACGAATTATATGCTTACTGTATGTTCTTTGGAAGAGTGCTTTTTTGACTGGCAGCTGTACAGGTCTACCCTATTTGTACAGCTGAGACTGTCTTTGTATTAGATTGTACTTGTACTTTTTAAAGAATATTCCCATATAATGGAGAAAGCTAGTCATTTTATGATTGGCTCTTTCATCTGATCTTCATATTATAGAAGAGTTATTGAGGAAATTATAGGTCTAGCCTCCTTCAGCCCCTAATCTACATTTGTAAAGCCCTCTGGGTAAAAGTATTGAGGCAAGGAGTTTAGTATTATGGTTTTTAGCCTCATGGCATGATCATACCTGTGTGTGCTGTTTATTCGGGGTTTTGCTGCATAGTAGACAAGATTGGTTTCACTGTTCACATTGTGAACTGAAGTGTTTGGAGTGTATTGTTTTCTAAGAGAAGCTTACTTTATATAATAATTTCGTGTCGGAGATTACTATGGGTTGAAAGGATTTTAGGGGGTGCCCAAATAAGGCTCCTTTCATGCTCCCAAGTGTAACTGTCGGGTATCAAAACCCAACCTTCCAGTCTCCAGCTCAGCGCCTTAACCACTAAGTAGCAGGGGAGCTGCTACTTTATATAGAAATCGTATTATTTTCAGAATAAAAATATACAAGACCCATTTTTCTCTTTGTAGGAACTTAAAAATGCTGAAATAGCATTAAGGACACAGAAAACTCCTCCTGGCCTTCAGCATGAAAATACAGCACCTGCAGAGTAAGTATAGGCTTATATTTTCAGATTTCTAACCTGCATGTGTATGCTATGTGTTATAGTTAGTCATATATTCCCATCGGTTTATATCCAAATTGCTATTTTTTAAAACTTGAGGATTGTTTTCACTTGTTGGCTTTTTATATTAGAGTACTGTGCAAGAAATAAGATTCCAGTGATATTGGAAGAGTTTGCTTGACTTGTTTGATAAGGACACTTTGTACTGAAAGCTAATTTTTCAACTGCTTCAGGGTGGTTACTAGAGAAGCGGGCCGTTTTTCATTTAAGTTAATACCTGTATTATAATATTTAGTCAATGAAGTATACTTATAATCAATAATGGGAAAGATCGTTTCTGCTTGAAAATTTACAATCTGGGAAGAAAAGGAAAATAAATACATGCAGAGATACCTTGTGCCCTTCCTCTTTTCAAAGTAGATGAATACTTTTTTGTGGGAAATATTTAATTTTGTCACTTTTGAATTGTGCTTAATCTAGCTACTTCAGAGCCTTGGTAGAACAGTTTGAAGTACAACTGCAGCAGTATAGACAACAAATTGAAGAACTAGAAAATCATCTTGCTACCCAGGCAAACAATTCACACATAACTCCACAAGGTAAAAGTTACTTTTCACTTGTTCTTTCGACAGCTACATCAGATACTGCCTTTAGCATTTGGTAAACATGCAGAGATTTTGGTTTGGAGATCATCAGGACAGTAAGATTAGCTGAGATATTTGGAGTTCGCTCATTAAATGTTAGGCTTAAACAAAATCAATGTCTCTTTAAATTGAAAATAGAAGTGTTGATATAGTTACCTGTGTGCAGATAGTGGGCTCCTGTATTCAGTCATCAAATAACCTTTGACTGTAAACACTTTATCTGGCTGAGGTAATTAGGGATCTCCAGAATAGTGTTTAGCATGAGAACTGATTAGAAGACAGAGCCAGTATGATATATTTTGAGTATGCTCACAGTACTAATATTTGCTACTATATACACTACATAAGACTGCAGCGGCTCAAGTGGTTAAGACGCTGACTGGGAGGCGGAAGGCCAGCAGTTCGAGTTCTGCATGACAGAATGAGCTCCCGTCTCTGTTCCAGCTCCTGCCAACCTAGCAGTTCAAAAGCAAGAAATTGCAAATAGATAAATGGGTACCACTTCAGTGGAAAGGTAAACAGCATTCCATGCACTTGCCTGCCACATGTCCATGGAAACATCTGCAGAAGCAGACAGCACTGGTTCTTCAGCTATAAACAGAGATGAGCACTGAACCCTAGAGTCGGATGCAACTGGCTTTAGAGCAAGGGTGACCTTTACCTTATACTACATTGACAGATTTTAGTACTCTTATCCAAGTGTTCATATTAAAGTGATGGTTTGGAAACTTGTTGAATGAAAAATGGCTTGTTTATAAAACATCAAAATACAGTAAAACCCCGACTTATGAACGACTCTAGTTACAAAATGGTATTTTCGTAAACGGGTCCCAATTTACGGGGTGGGGTGGGGAAACAACTTATGAAATGTTTTTTCGTTAAAAAATTTTTTTTAAATGGCGTGGCCACCATTTTGGTATGTAAAAATCACATTTTCAGTGCCAAAATGTGCCGCCATTTTCTATGGGGATACATCGAGCTACAAAAAAACTCGAGTTACAAATGAGGCCAGGGAACTGAGTTTTTTCGTAGGTTGGGGTTTTACTGTATTACTTCTTATCTTTTTTATAATCTTGGAGTATTTTCCAACGTAGTTTTGAAACTCCAAAAATGCCTTACTTTGATAGCTTTATGGTAAGTTACATAATGGCCAAAATCCTTTTGACTATCATACTAAATCACACTAAAATAGGCCCATCAAATCCATGAGATGATACCAGTCTAACCGTGACTTACTATGCTAAAGTTTTCTCACTAAATCCCTTTGGGTTTGTTTAGCCTACTCTATTGTAATTTACAACAGGATTTTGGCCAGTAAGTCTCTCCTGACCACAAGGTCACCCAGAAAACTTATGGTTTTGATATTGGTACCAACATAATTTATATTATAATACCACATAATTTTTGAAATCTTCATATTTCACAGATCTGTCCATGGCTATGCAGAAAATTTACCAAACCTTTGTAGCTCTCGCTGCACAGCTTCAGTCAATACATGAAAATGTGAAGGTAAAATTTATTTCTCCATCTAATATGAATTATAAATTAAAATTTCCTTTGGCTTGATCAGGTGTCAGATTTAATTTTAATCTGATGATTTAATTTTGACCAACAACAATGCCAAGAAGGTGGCTTCATTTTGACAGTCCAAAGTTTGATCTGGACACAAAGATGCTAAATTAAATTGAATATGTGCTTGTGTTTGTTTTTAAATGGCACTAGTTACTAATATGGCCCATAGTGCACTAGTGACCTCTTTGTATTATAGTGTGTACTTGGTCTGTTTGCTTTTTTCTTCCAAAAGGAGTAGGCTGCTGATAGATTCCTTGAAGGTCTTTAAAGTAGTTTACAAATAATAGATAATACAACCTTATTTTGGGTTGTGTATGTGATTCAGAGTCTTCATAATCCAGGATAGAAAAAATGTTTATGGGGGAAAAGTTAGTTGCTCTTCCCTGTCTGCCAGCCAAATTCATGCCAAGTTGTTTTTTAATACTATATGAGAGGTTCCTGATTCCTCATATGAAAAATGTTGAGGGTGCAAATTGCAGCCTTTTCCAGTTCTATTAATATAATATTTGAATTGATTTGTTTGTTTTGTTTATAACATTTGTACCCTGCCCTTCTGATCATGCATCACTCAGGGTGGCTTACAAACATATAAAAGCATCAAAAGAGCAACAAAAAGCAACTAAATAAGGCACTACTAACAACATAAAAATAGTATACAGTAAAACCTCGCATAAAAAGCGCCTCACTTGCTTAAAGAGCAGAATTTTCTCCAAATGGTTGCCTCGTAGAACAACTAAAAACTCGCTTAACAACTAAATCTGTGTTTGCTATCCCCCCTGCCAGAAGTCACGATCGTTCACTTACCATGGCGGCAGTGGCGCTTTCCCCAAGTGTTTCACTTATAGAGCAACTCGCTTAAAGAGCAGTCCCGTGGAATGCATTATGCTCTTTAAGCGAGATACCACTGTACCTAAAAACATTAAAAAGGAAAACATGAAAACGTATAGCGTCAGAAATATATAAAATAGCATTTTGAATATAATCCACCTCTATTCAATTACAATAAAACAATAAGAATAGCAATAGCAAATAGCATAGTTCCTGGGCAATTCACATTGCAATTCAAATAGTATTACCATGGAACCTCGTATAATGAAAATAATTCATTCTACAAAGCTGTTTGCTATGCAAATTTTTCATTATACAATTTTGTTTCATATAACGAAAATTCCTATGGAAAAACTTGCATAATGAAAATTTCTATGGAAAAACTCACATTTTTTGTTATGCGAGTTTTCCCATATATACTGCTCAAAAAAAAAAATAAGGCATCCCACGATCTGAATGACTGAAATACTGTATTCCTATTGTTCACATACTGTAGTCGAATGTGCTGACAACAAAATCACACAAAACTTAACAATGGGAGTCAAACTCATCAACCCATGAAGGTCTGGATTTGGAGTTACACTCAGAGTGACAGTGGAAGAAAACACTACAGGCTGATCCAACTGTGATGTAATGCCCTTAAATTGAGTCAATATGAGGCTCAGTAGTGTGTGTGGCCTCCACGTGCCTGTATGATCTCCCTACAACGCCTGGGCATGCTCCTGATGAGGTGGCAGATGGTCTCCTGAGTGATCTCTTCCCACACCTGGACTAAAGCAACCCCCAACTCCTGGACAGTCTGTGGTGCAACGTGGCGTCGTTGGATGGAGCGAGACATAAGAACATAAGAACAGCCTTACTGGAACAGGCCACAGCCCATCCAGTCCAGCATTCTGTCTCACACAGTGGCTCACCATTTCCTTCAGGGTATTCCCAAGCAGATGCCTTCACCAGCTTAGGATTCCCTGGAAATGATATTGAGAGATATCCTGCCTATCTCTCCAACCCGGAGGTTGTCCTTAAGTATCCATAATTATAGCCATTGATACTCTTGTCCTCCATGAACTTGTCTAATCCTTTCGTAAAGCTGTCAAGACCGACAGCTGTCACCACTTCTTCTGGCAGGGAGTTCCATTGACCAGTAATCCTCTGGGTGAAAAAGTACTTTCTCTTATTTGTTTGAGAACTAGTACCCAAAAGTTTCGTGGAGTGTCCCCTAGTTCTAGTGTTATGCGATAGGGAAAACAGTTTTTCCTTATCTACTTTGTCCACACCGTGCATGATTTTATAAACTTCAATCAGGTCACCTCTTAGACATCGTCGTTCAAGAGTGAAGAGGCCCAAAGGTTGCAGCCTCAGATGGTAAGGAAGGTGTTCCAGTCCCCTAATCATTCTGGTTGCCCTCCTCTGCACTTTTTCCAGCTCCATAATATCCTTCTGGAGGTATGGCGACCAGAACTGTACACAGTATTCCAGATGGGGCCTCACCATAGATTTATAAAGAGGCAAAATGACACTTGCTGACTTATTTTCTATACCCTTCCTAATGATCCCTAGCATTGAGTTTGCTTTTTTCACTGCTGAGGCACACTGGGTTGACATCTTCATTGAGTTGTCCACCAGGACACCAAGGTTCCTTTCCTGGTTTGTCGCAGAGAGTTCAGACCCCATCAGTTTATAAATGTAATTGGGGTTCTTTGCCCCAACATGCATCACTCTGCACTTACTAATGTTGAAACTCATTTGCCACTGTTTTGCCCACTCCCCCAGTGTCAAGAGATCCCTCTGGAGCTCCTCACAATCTCTCACAGTTTTCACTACCCTGTATAATTTAGTGTCGTCAGCAAATTTGGCTACCTTGCTTTTTACTCCTACCTCTAGATCATTTATGAAGAGGTTGAAAAGCAGGGGTCCCAGTACTGAACCTTGGGGGACCCCACTCTTTACTTCCCTCCACTTGGAGAAGTGTCCATTTAGTGCTACCCTCTGTTTCCTGTCCCTTAGCCAGTTGCTGATCCAGGACAAGACCTGTCCCTTTATTCCATGACTGGTAAGTTTATTCAAGAGCCTTTGGTGTGGGACCTTGTCAAAAGCCTTCTGAAAGTCCAGATAAACAATGTCAACTGGATCCCCCTTATCCACATGCTTGTTGACACTCTCAAAAAATTCCAACAGATTAGTGAGGCATGATTTGCCCTTGCAAAAGCCATGTTGGCTCCCTTTAGCAGCGCCTTCTCTTCTATGTGCCTATTAATTCTATCTTTTAGGATGGTTTCCATCACTTTACCTGGGACACATGTCAAACTGACAGGTCGGTAATTTCCTGGATCACCCCTGGATCATTTTTTGAAAATTGGTGTTACATTCGCTACCTTCCAGTCATCAGGCACAAAGCCTGATTTGAGGGAAAGAATATATATTTTGGCTAGGAGATCAGCAATTTCATCTTTAAGTTCCCTGAGAACTCGTGGATGGATGCCATCTGGTCCTGGTGATTTGTTAGTGTTTAGTTTAACAAGACATGCAAGGACCTCCTCCCTGGTTATTTCTATCTGGCTTAATTCTTCGGTTTCCCTCCCTACGAAGATAGGCTCTGTTTTGGGCATGTGGTCTCTGTCTTCTTCAGTGAATACTGAAGCAAAGAATTCATTGAGTCTCTCTGCAATCTCTGTTTCCTCTTTAATAACCCCTTGCCTTCCATTGTCATCTAATGGTCCAATGGCCTTCCTAGTTGGGTTCTTACTTCTAATGTACTTAAAGAAGTCTTTGTTATTTCTCTGAGTATTTTTAGCTATACGCTCCTCAAAGTCTTGCTTTGCTTTCCTGATTGTTGCCGTGCATTTGTTCTGCCAGAATTTATGTTTCTGCCTGCTGTCCTCATTCGGACAAGCCTTCCATCTTCTAAATGAGCTTTTCTTGCTCTTGATCACTTCCCGAACAGCTCCTGTAAGCCACATTGGAGTCCTCTTGGACCTGGCAGTGCCCTTTTTCCTTTTGGGTATGCATTCCAATTGAGCCAATGTTATTGTTTTTGTAAACAGCCTCCATGCCTCTTGGAGTGTTTGGACTCTCTCAATTTTCCCTTTCAGCTTCTTTTTTACTAGTTTCCTCAACTTTGGGATATTTCCTTTTTGAAAATTTAAGGTCTCCGTGTTAGATTTTATCAGTGACTTGCGGTCTATGATCAAGCTAAACATAATTGAGTTGTGGCCACTGTTCCCTATTGGATCAGTCACATTAACATCTTGCACCAGATCCTGAGTATTACTCAGGATCAAGTCAAGGATTCTTGTACCTCTAGTTGGGTCTTCAACCATCTGTCCCAGGGAACAATCATTTAGCATATCTAGGGACATGATGTCCCATAGGTGCTGAATCGGATTCAGGTCTGGGGAACGGACGGGCCAGTCCATAGCATTAATGCCATACCTGTCAAGTTTCAGGAAATTTCTGTCAAACCCCCGTATTTTACACTATTTCCTTCCGTCATCCCGTATTAGTTAGACTTCAATTAGACAGGAGTTAGACTGGAGGCCAGCACACGATAAGCATAGCTGTCCAGTTTCATGTTTTTCCCTTATTTGACAGAAATTTCCCGAAACTTGACAGGTATGATCAATGCCTTTGTCTTGCTGGAGCTGCTAACACACTCCAGCCACATGAGGTCTAGCATTGTTGTGCATTAGGAGGAACCCAGGACCAACCGCACCAGCATATGGTCTCACAAGGGTCTGAGGATCTCATCTCGGTACCTAATGGCAGTCAGGCTACCTCTGGCGAGCACATGGAGGGCTGTACAGCCCTCCAGGGAAATGCCACCCCACACTATTACTGACCATCCGCCAACCCGGTCATGCTGGAGGATGTTGCAGGCAGCATAATGTTCTCCATGGCGTCTCCAGACCCTGACACGTCTGTCACATGTGCTCAGTGTGAACCTGCTTTCATCTGAACAGCACAGGGCGCCAGTGGCAAACCTGTCAATCTTGGTGTTCTCTGGC
The DNA here is from genome assembly GCA_035047305.1 of Bradypodion pumilum. NCBI lineage: Eukaryota > Metazoa > Chordata > Lepidosauria > Squamata > Chamaeleonidae > Bradypodion > Bradypodion pumilum. The sequence goes on from JAWDJD010000003.1 coordinate 33,749,105, forward strand.
AAATGCCAAACGTCTTGCACGGTGTTGGGCTGTAAGCACAACCCCCACCTGTGGTCGTCGGGCCCTTATACCACCCTCATGGAGTCTGTTCCTGACCGTTTGAGCAGACACATGCACATTGGTGGCCCGCTGGAGGTCATTTTGTAGGTCTCTGGCAGTGCTCCACCTGTTTCTCCTTGCACAAAGGCGGAAGTAGCAGTCTTGCTGCTGGGTTGTTGCCCTCCTACGGCCTCCTCCACGTCTCCTGGTGTACTGGCCTGTCTCCTGGTAGTGCTTCCATGCTCTGGACACAGCGCTGTTAGACACAGCAAACCAAACCTTCATGTCACAGCTCACATTGATGTGCCATCCTGGATGAGCTGCACTACCTGAGCCACCTGTGTGGGTTGTAGGCTCCGTCTCATGCTACCACTAGTGTGATGGCACCGCCAGCATTCAACAGTTACCAAACCATCAGCCAGAAAGCAAAGGAACTGAGAAGTGGTCTGTGGTCACCTCCTGCTGAACCACACCTTTATTGGGGATGCCTTACTAATTGCCTCAGATGTCCACCTGTTGTCTCTTCCATTTGCACAACAGCATGTGGAATTGAATGTCAATCGGTGTTGCTACCAGGGTGGACAGTTTGATTTCACAGAAATGTGATTGACTTGGGGTTACATTGTGTTGTTTAGGTGTTCCCTTTATTTTTTGAGCAGCATACATTTTTGTTATACGGGTTTTTCCCATAGGAACCATTAGGGAGCCCCTCCGTGCTGCTCTGGTGGGACAAGCAGATGTTCTTGGAGTAACGCGGTCTCTTAAGTAACCTGGTCCATTACCTTGTGTTGCTTTAAAGGTCTTCACCAGCACTTTGAATTGTACCCGGAGGCACACCAGCAGCCAGTGCAGCTCCTGCAACAGGAGTGAGGCATGGGCATAATCACCACGCGGGCAGCCACATTTTGCACCAGTTGCAGCCTCTGAATGGTCATCAAGGGCAGCCCCATGTAGAGCGCATTACAATAATCTAGTCTGGAGGTGACCAGAGCATGTGTGTCCATAAGCAAGAAGTCCCGGTCCAGGAACGCACATAATTGGCGAATCACACAAAGTTGAGCGAAAGCCCACTTGGCCACAACTGCTACCTGCTCATCAAGCGTGAGTCCAGGAGGACCCCCAAATTACGCACCAGGTCTGTCTGAGGCAAAAGAGCTCCATCCAGGACCAAATTTGGTAACTCTTGGGATAATGCGGGGACCCTTACCCACAGTGACTCAGTTGTAGCCAGTTGCCCCCCATCTAGTGCCTCCAGGCACCTGGATAGGACTTCGACTGCATTGCTTTATTCAATTTGTCTACATTTTTTAATTGTAAATATTTTTATTATTGTTATGATGTACATTATTATTATTATGTTGTACATTATTAGTATTGTTATTGTTGTTGTGGTGATGATGATGATGATGTTGCCCAGAGTGGGAAAATATCCCAGATGCAAATGTCAATGGTGGCAGCAGTGGCAACTTGTATCCGAGAATACATATTCCCCCTGAAGCAGGAAAAATGCCATTGGTGTGAATTTGTTTAAGGTGGATTCCAGCTTGCCATGAAGTGACCCACATACTGTGATCATGGAGCCATCTCATGCGGTACGTATGAAATGAGATGTGCAGGATTTAACACTGGGACTGCAATGGACTGCCACAACCTTGAGGATATTATCAAGGTGCGCCTTCACAGCCAGTCCATCTGGCATGGCCTCTTCCGCCTCCATGACCGTTGGGACTCAAAATGGTTTTTACTCCACTCATTTTGCCATTTGGCCCAATATGATGGTTTCCAGTGGCATTTCCTCCACTCAGGGGACCATCACCCCCACCTAAAGGGGCTCATCTGCACGTAGCCATTGGCCCCTTTATGGAGTCAAGTTATTTATCGCCGCCCAACACTTGGCGTTGAGTTGCTGGCTGTACAGTCTACTGTATTACCGTAGCAAGATGTAACCAGACAATAAATTAATAAATTTTCTAAGGTCAAATAAGTCAGATGTGATGAACTAAAGGTACTTTTCTGTTTCACTTCAGATGCTCAAAGACCAGTATCTTGGTTACAGAAAAACGTTTCTGGGGGATGCAGTAGATGTCTTTGAGGCTAGACGAGTGGAAGCGAAGAAGTGGCAGACAGCCCCACGGGTTACAACGGGACCAACTCCTTTCAGCAACATACCAAACGCAGCAGCCGTTGCCATGGCTGCAACACTTACACAGCAGCAACAGCCTGCTACAGGTCTGAGTGCATTCAAGTTATAGCTTTTAGTGTTACAAAACTAGTAAGCTTGTAGGATGTTTTATATACAGTCTTCCTTTGTTTTTTTTAAATCTGAAAGTTACGAGTAACCATTCATCAAAACATAAGTAACAGAAAATGCAGGATAGACTTAGCAATAATTATAACACCCAATATTTAATCTTGTGATTTTTACTTGTAATAGTTTGTTTAATGTATTACTCAACCCTTTGAAATGTGAGTCTTTGTCATCTCTGAATACACATAGGATAATAATTCAAAAGATTATGATACTGTTGTGTAAAGTTTTCTTAATTTGTTGGGAAATTCTAGTTCAAATTTATTTTCTTTGTGGAAAATCATAATTTTTCAAATTACACTTTGTAATTTGAAGTATGCTTCAAAAAAGTGGTAGAGCCTGAGAGCCATTATTTTATCTTTAAAATAGATTTGGCTGAAAAGTATTAAAGCTAGGAATGCAATTCTGTATAAGAAAGAAGAATTTTGTGGTGATGCTCATTGGAAAGTAAGAAAACTTTTTAAAATACTCTATATTAGCTCTTGTATGCTTAGGTGCTTGAAGGTAGGACCTGAAGGAACTGCTTAAAGTGTCTGCCTTCCAAAAAGTTCTGTACCTACAGGTCATGTTTAGAGAGTTGTGGACACTAGACTGCATAACTATCTCAATATGCCTTGTAGCCTAACTCAAGGAAACTAGCTATAAGCTTTGTAATCTCTGTTGTTGATGCACTTGAGGATTTGTCTGGGTGTATCAGCCCCATTTCAATTGCATGTTTTATGTTTGTAGTGCTTAGCAGAAAGCAAGATCATGCATGTCTAACCTGGACAGCCACTAATTGAGGTACTGATGTTAAGTAATGGGATCAACAGGGTATTTTCAGCTTCTAACATTTTTGTTAAAAGCTAGATCCTTTAATAGAGGAATCCAAATAGAAAATGGAAAGAATGAATGGACTAGAAATCCAGTTTACCGGTAGCAACATAGTGTATTCTATACTTAAAGCCTTTTGTTGTGTATTTAAGTAATGTTAGAATGCTTTTTACAGTTTTTTTTACAAAGGGAGTTATTTATTTGGTCTGTAACTATCACAATCATAATCCTGTTATGCTAACTTTTATTCATTGCAAGTCCCACAAATTTTAAAAGTATGGGGACTTCAAATAAGAGTGGGAATCCTTCCTCCCGTTGTGTTGGGAGCTGGGGGCTTGGGTTGAAGATGTTATTAGGATAAAGTATCAAAAATGAGACATGACTACTATACTGTTGCTTATGGGAGGATTGCAGTTCTGTAGTTATTTCCCACATTGTGCAATGTAAAAGTGCTTTTGGGTTTAATATTTTTACACAAGCTCATAATGCAGAATGTGGTTCTGTGAAAGGAAGGCACTTTCTGCATGAAAAAGACACCTTTGGCACCCAGTCTTTTGTCTTATATGCTGAAGCAACCGAATACTATTGAATTGCCATATAGAAATTGTATTGGGCTACGAAGATAGAAAAGTCCCAAGAGAAACTTTTAATTTGGCCTTATTGTCCTTAAAATATATTAGAGCAGGGGTTCTCAACATTTTTCAGCTATGGGCCGGACCACATCCCCTTAGACAGATGAGCAGGCCAGACTGGTGGTTCCCCCCGTGTAAATGCTGCTGTAAAATGTGTCTGCTGCTGTCGTAAACACATTTACGATGGCTACACACTCATTTACGGCTGTCGTAAACACGTTTACTAAAGCCATAAAAGAGTCCGCGGCCGATTCCGGCGGGGGCGGCTGGAGCAAGGTCAGGGGGCGGATTTTTTGTTGCCTCTGGCTGGAGCCGGGCTGTAGGTTGCAAACCCTGTATTACAGTATCCTAAATTACTTAAGTGTAGATATTTTGAATAAAAGAAGTGTCAGAATTTGACAGTGGGATTGCTCAATGGCTAAAATGCACGTGTTCATTATGTAGAAGATTCCAAGTGCAAATTGAAGGTACAGTACTTGGAAAACAGGGTGAAGAAAATGCTCTGTTTGGGAGCTTGGAGAATTACCGTCTCCCAGTGTACTAAGCCACAAGAATTTGGAACAGTTATTGGGGGGGGGGGTATAGTTTTCAGAATCTACTAGCCACGTGAGAGTTATCATCCTGCAGGGACTGTTATTCTACCTTCAGTACTGCTTAGTGCAGGGGTGCCAAAATGTATTTCCGGCAGTATTCTGTGCATGTGCGGCCATGTTTTATCTCTGCTTTTTGGAGGAGTGATGGCATCGGGGGCCAGATCCAGCCCATGGACCGTAGTTTGCGTACCCCGGCTTAGTACATCCTTAAGCCATCAAATTGTAGCCAAGAGATTTTACCCATTCTCTGAGCCAAACTAGTAGTCTTCTATATCTGTAATGAATATATTGTAATTCGATGTTAATGTGGTTTAGTATACAGTAGAACCCCGCTAACAAAAAAACCTCCATTCCACAGAGCTCTTTGCTATGCGGTTCCCAATAGGAGATACCCCGCATAACGGAGGAAAATGTTTGTTAACCGGTGTTCCCATTAAGCGGGTATACCCCAGTTACCATAAACCCCGCACAACATTTTTTTTTTCATTATGCAGGTTATCACCATTGCATAACAAACACTTCGTTGTGCGAATTTTTTTGCTGTACGATGCGTCAGTTATGCAAGGTACCACTGTACGTGAGGACTTGTGTTTGTCAGGTTAAGGGTATTTTCCCTAGAGAGAGAGAAATATTTTTTCTCAAAAGTATGGCAGAATCCATAGCTTGAAAGATAGCACTCATTCAGAACGGAAGTATTCAGTGTTACTGTACTTTGTGTTTTGCCAACTCTTGAAACATTTTCTTAATTACATACTATTGCCTGTAAAATGGTTTACTGTCCGGGAATAATGGTGCTTGCTCTACTGTAGACCAGCATCTAGTATTTACTTGGTGCAGCCTGTAACTTAGCCAGTTAAGGTGACTTAAATTGTTAAAATAATACTTATTGCCTCTTTTTAAAACAGGAGTTCTCAACCTTTTAAGGCTGGGGGTCGAGTCACGCTCCCTCAGACATCTTTGGGTGCTGGATGGCCATTTTGGTCTTTCTCCACCACATGGCACTTCCTGGTGTGATGGAGGCGGGGGGCACATGACATGGTGCTGTAGCCGCATCCGGCCCATGGGCTGAAAGTTGAGAATCCCTGTTTTTAAAACCTTGATGTTCCATCAAATATGTTTCTTGTAAAAATGGGGTGGTTACAGCCTTAGCTTGTAGCTGCTAAATGAGCAATTAAGATCATTTGGCTTACCTAAAAAGCACTTTGTTCTGCTGTTAATACCTGCTAGCACTTAAAGCTTTAATTATATCATTTGTTTTTGCCAAGATCAATTTAAAGTTTAAAATATTGGTTGGCTCAAATACCTTACTAAATTGGACCATGTGTTTGAGCCAGTTTTGTGGTTTTGCGTATAGCTGAAGCTAATCTAACATTGATTCATCTTGTTTAGGAGGTAGACTGAACTAATTAGACTTTGAATTGCACCTTTATAGAAGTACTTGATATCCCAGCAAACTATGTTGGGACCTTGCCTTTGTTTACACTAACTGACCTTTTAGATGGAATTTCTAAACACAATAACTAGAGAATAAACCAAGCATAGGATTGTACTAATAATAGTCAGCTTTGTTTATTGAAGTAAAATTGCTAGGGCAAAACATTTTGAATGCATTGCTGCAGGCAATTGTAGATTAAATGTTCATAGCATGTTACCCAAAGGTTACAATGTTCACTTGAAAAATTTGGTATGGAAGATTTCTAGCATCTAAATTATTCTTAATCAAGACTTGTTTGTTTTTCTGATTGAAGGTTGTTATTAAGTTGAAGAGTTGTTGTTTTAAACCAGGAGTTCTCAACCTTTTCAAGCCGAGGGCCAGGTCATGCTCCCTCAGACAATTTCAGGGTCCAGATGGCCATTTTGCCCTGCCTGCCACACATGACACTTCCGGGTGTGGCAGAGGTGGTGGTAGGCCACATGAAATGGTGTTGTGGTGTTGAGAATACCTGTTTTAAACTATGAAATCCTGTTTTTCTTTAACTTGAATATAGGTCTGTCTTGAAATTTTGAAATAACCTTTAAAACACACTCAAATACAATCTTGACTTGGAGGACTGTGATGTCATCAAACTCTTTAAGGGTTTTCCACCAATGGTGCCTCCTCCTAAGATGAAAAACTGATAATTTCTTTTAATAGACTACACTCAACTCTGTTTTTGATTTAATTAGAAGCCTAGCTGATTTAGGACTGGAAACATTTGAGGGAGCTGCTACAGACGATATTAACTTGTTTACATCCCGTTTTTAATCTGTAAATGTAACATTGCTATAACAGGTTAAAACCTGATTAAATTATTTGAACTTAGATTCCAGTGATTTAAAGGGGGCAGTGATGAATTTATTTTTTTCCTATTAGTTTCAGAGAGGAATTAAATTCAGGTTAGTGGTCTGAGTCTATCCCCAGTTCTGTAGCTTGGTAGGACATATTTGGAAAGCAGGTAGAACCTTGACTTGCCAAAATAAGTGCTAAATGTTAGTTGCAAATTTGCAGCTCATTTACCCTTTAACTTACCCTACTACCTTTAACATAAGGACCTCATTTTTTGTGTTGCATCATCTAAATGTGAAGTTTCCTGCAAAAGACATAATGCAAAACAGTGCCTTCTACTTGATATTTGGTTATCTGTCAAATTAGCATTGTTGAGAACCTGAATCTCAAATATTTATATAACTGTAAGGTCAGAAGGGGGACCACAAACACTGTCTGACCTGTACAACACTATACAACACATCCTACAAGCTCAACGAGATTTTATTTTATTTCTTTACTTTAAGTCATAGATGAATGTGCTGTAATGTGATAATGAGGTAGAGAAACCTGGGAATTTTTAATAGATTAAATCAGTGTCTGGGGGAAAATGGTAAGCCTGAATCTAGAAGTGGTATTTTGATAAAAACATGTACTGTATTGGCAAACATTACTTTTTTGTGCATTCTATACTGGTACTGTTGAATTCATATGGGTCTGCAAGACATTCATGTTTAGGAAGCAGTTCATTTAATGTTGCTGTGCATTCTTCATTAACTGAGTGCACCTGAGAACAGCATTATGTAGATTGTATCCTTCACCTTTAGCTTGGCAGAAATAGACAAATTCGAAGAGGCAGGTTCAGTATTTGAACTTGTCAAATCCTTCAAGTTTAGCCTAATGCACTGATTGCTGTGCTAAAAGTAGGAATACAGATTGTACTGTGAAAGCTGTTAAGTAGCTTTCGAAAATTGCTAAAATACCCTTGAGATTATTTGTTGTGACTTATTTATAATGAGGGGTAGTAATAAGCTTTCCTCCTTGCACAGAACAAATGAATTAATGATGTAAATTTAATTTTGGTATATTAAAAAGTAGACTTTGACAGTGTGTGTAGGAAAGGAAACCACTGTCTCCAATCCTTTAAATGATGTTGGAAATTTCTGAAACTTTTTGAATGTATTGGTTAAGGTACACAACTGTGCCTTTTCTGTAAAAAAATGTTTATTTAAACAGGCAAAAATGGTTGTAAATGTAGCAAAGTTCTGACAACTCAGTAACTCATTTTTGTGTGAAACAGTTTGAATTGTCATGTTACTGTGTAATTGACTTGCTTTAAAATGAACAATAAATTTAATAAAACAAGGTCATTGTCTTGTGTTTAATCCACTTGTTTCACTTTGTTTTCTTAAAAATTAATAAAATACTCAAATGAGTATTTAATATCAGACATTGGTAACATGATGATTTTAATCATGTTAGAGTAAAGCCTGATTTTTAAGGAACTACTGCTAGTACTTATAGGGCATATAGTCCCATCAAGAAGCAGAAATTCTTACATTGGCATGCTGAGCTATCGTAAAACTGTGGTCATATGCTTTGGCATAATCTAAGGTTAATAGTGGCTTCCCTTATATTGTGCAGTGTACTTAAGACTAGCTAAGGCACAAAAAGAGTTCAGGGAAGAACTTCTCTAATGAAAGCTGGGATACTTTGGAAAACATTTGTGATTTATTTATTTTTTAAAATAAAAGAGTTGACGTCATGGATCTCTATTGCGAAAGAGTAAGGCAAGCTTTGTTTTCATTTTTTTTTTCATACCAGGGCCACAGCCGACTCTGGGAATTAGTTTTGGAACACCATTCGGTTCAGGTATTGGCACTGGCTTGCAACCAAGTGGCTTAGGCTCTTCAAGCCTTGGAGGTACACTTTAACTTTTCTCTCATGTTTCACTGAATTAACTATACAGCACTTCCTGAATTGAAGAAGGCAGCACACTTCACTGGTAGAGCTAAACATCTGCTTGTTTTATGCTAAATACATAAGGCCACTCCTACTTACCAGCCTCTATTGTTACTATATTTTTAGCATGAAACTTGGGTGAGGAAAATCCACTTCATTTGTAAGCAGATGTTGAGAGAATGGTGTGATTCCTCTTCATTTGTCCCCTAGTACTCTTTGATCTTTTTACAGTTCATACTTACTAACTTGGTTGATCCGTATTTCACATGTCTAGTTTGACGTAGTGGATCGAAGCATCGTCTCCCACTGTTTCCGATCCTGCTCGATGATCCTTTAGCCTTTTTAAAATGACACAGCTGGCTGGGCTCATGTCGAAGTTGGCCATATTAGAGCAATGTGCTGGTCAGGTACATTGTCCAAGTACCCAACCCCACTTAGCTGGCTGGCGGTTCCAGAATGAAGAACTGTTTCGGACTGCTAGCTAACATCTTTGTGGTATGACTGAACCTGCCAGGGGAATACACCCCTGCCGCCGCAGCTGTTGAATGGCCAGGGTCACCGCTGTGTCACGTTGAGGCGTGAGGTGGGATTTGCAGCAGTTACCATTCATAAATAAATTAATGTGTTCTAGCATCTTTATTTATTGCCTATTCTGCCCACTTGTTTGGTCATCATCAGTGTAGGAAGCACCTTTTTTTGTTATGGTGAGATCAGCCTGTCTTCTATCACTTCTTAAATATGTCTAGGTTTAGGCTTATGAACCAGTTATGTTTAAGTGGGAGTTGGGGGTAAGGGTCTTTTCCCAAAGCAGGGAAAGGTACCCTGGTACCCTCCAGATATTGTGATTCCCACCAGCTGTTGTTTGTACAGTAAATTATCTGGGATTATGGGACAGTACAAAAGATTCACTCCAGCCTCTAACCACCCAAATTGGCCATAAAAATTTAGTATTCTGTATTATGTTTAAATAATTATGCTAATTTTTGGATATATATTTTAGGAGTTAGGATGTACAGTACTTAAAAACTAATTTAGTTCTTGATTCATAGGACATGCTTCTACTGTGTTAAGCAGGTTGATATACTGGCCTTTTCTATCCTTGGTAATAATGATTTTCAGATCTATTACAGCAGTGTTCCTCAATCTTTGATTTTTTGGACTTCAACTCCCAGAAGCCTAAGTTAATTCCCCAAAACACTGATCAGCCAATGTACTGACTTAGGCTTCTGGGAATTAAAGTCCAAAACCCAAAGGTTGGGGAACACTGTATTACAGGACTCAACTGATGCAGCACATACTTCATTTTTAGTGTTATTGTTGATAACCATATTTATGAAAACAAAACAGGTAGTCTTACATCTAGAAAGGTTCTAATTTTCCTACATTACAAAGTATTAAGAACTTTTTTCTGCACTGTCACATCATACTGTTTGGAAAAAAACCATTTTTTGCCTCTCCTTAAAGCTAATGTTCAGCAGTTCTCATGCCTTTCTTCCTCCGGTGAAGAAAGGTGCCCTGACATGTTTCTGCCTAATCTTTCAGATAGGTTGGTCTGTTTTGATTAAAGCTGTACACCTCAGGAAAAATACAGCTGTGAGAAACTGAACTGGAAGCACTAGGATAGATGTCTAACCTAATAAAGTGGTTGAGATCACCTGCAAATTATGAATGAGTTTACTTAAACAATAAGCTGGATAAGGCAAAACACATTACTAAAGAGTGCTCAGGCCTAAATCTAATTGTTGGTCTCAACGGGAATGAACCTGTTGAAACGATAGGACATTGTTGAATCAACATGTATATAGGTCCCCTTGATTCAGCAAGTCTACATTAGCTGCTATGTCAACCTGATTGAAGCAGGAGGAGTATGGCACCTGTCCTACATGATTGCCATTTCAAGCAATTGGAGTTAGGATACTAAGCTCCACCTGTTTGTTGCATTGAATAATTGTCAAACATGCAATTCAGCCCTGTGTATATCTTAACCTGTATTCCATGTCTCCACTGCTGTTCTGCTAGGATTTGGAAGTAGCTCTGCTTTTGGAAGCACTGCCACAGGTGCACCATCGTTTGGATTTGGAACTGCAAATAAGCCTTCAGGAAGCCTTAGCGCAGGTTTGTTCTGTTCCGAATGTTAAGGTGTTTTAAGTTAATCAGTACAAAACTGAACAACAGGAATGTGTCATTCACCTTTTTTATAAAAATAACTTTAATTCACAGGATTTCCTAAAAATTTCCTAGACAGAATTCTGGCTTATGTGTCTGTACATACAAACACATCTGCATTTCATGGAGATGGCCCTTGCTTCAAAGCCTCCATGCCCTATGGCTCCCACAGGAGGACTCCAATTTCCAGGAGCCTAAGTCAATACGTTGGAAAATTGACTTAGGCTTCTGGGAATTGAAGTCCAAAAAACAAAGGTTGGGAAACACTGCTCTAGCCCCATCCTAAGATCCTGCTAAAAATGAAACTGCTTCAGTGCCACCTGGAACTCCTGACTGCTGCTTATCAGGCTGTATAGAGGTTGCCTCCAAGAATTACACCTCTGGAGCCCTAGAACTCCCAGGTAACACTAGGGCAGCTTCCTTTTTTTAACCAGAAGCTAGGCAATTAAGCTATGTTTTCACCCAAAAATTGCAAAATGCACACATGATTCTGTGGGCTGGTGCTTACAAAGTTCTGTCGGGAATTTTCAGGGTTCTTCAACCTTGGGTCCCCAGGTGTTCTTGGACTTAAATTACCTGAGGCCCAAGTCAGTACACCTACTGATCAGGGCTTCTGTGAATTGAAGTCCAAGAACATTTGGGGGCCCAAGTTTGAGAAACCCTGTATTAGTGGATTCTAGGATTTGGAGTCCAAAATCAAATCTTTTATATCAAATGAAGATTGGACAGAAGCTAAGATGGGTAAGTAAGTGCATTTCAGTTATTTTGGTGATCCAGAATCTTGGATACATGGAAAGACCCTCCTTGTTCAACATGTTCAGGGAAACCTTTCTTAACCTAACTTATTGATGCTACATAGTAAAGGTCAATGGAAAATGAGAAATAACTGGAAGATATTCCATGGGGATCAACAGCTAATAGAAAAAAGCCAACGTTCTTTTGAATGTCTTAACAGTTGTGAGTGTGCAGTGTTCTATTTCATTCTTGACCAACATCTTTAGGAGTGAGTTGTTATTCTAGACTTCAGTCCTTCTTGTTTACCAGAAATCTCTAGATGTAGTAATGCTGAAGCCAGCTACAATTTCCTCAAAATGTTACATTGCAGTTAGGTTTGGCCTGACTTAATCTTATATAAGAATCTAAAGATCTTTGTTGGAGATTAAAAAGTTAAAGTTAAGAGAGTCTTTGAAAAGCTGATGTGAAATGAGTACATTTGAATTTTCAAATGTGTCAAATTTTTACTTGACTGTTAAATATCGGATCATAGTTGAAACAGGCAGAGGCTTAAATCCAGTGTAACGTTACCGGTAAAAACAGTACATTAGTAGATTTCCATTATTTTTTCATTTCCACATGCAGTAACACAAACTGTTATTGCTACCGTTCACACTAGACATGTTACTGCTTGTGAAGTGGAAACTGCAGCTCACCCTACCTTCCTTTGTATATAGTCCAGAATGAGATGTTTGCAAATTCAACAAGATTTATGATAGTGCAGTGATATAACTACAGTAAAACCCTGTATGATGATTTTAATTGGTTCCAATGGGTCCATCGTTGTACGAAAAAATCGCTGTATGATACAGGCTCTGGCCGCGGGGAAGTTGAGCTTATTTGGGTTCCCAGTGGCACAGACTGTATAATTGACTGCTACCGTCTTGTCCAGCTCTTTCCCTGGCCTGGCATGTGCCGCGGGGAAGTTGAGCTTTTTTATATTGTATACCTTGTACCTGGAGCTGTATTGTATATTTTTATTTTGTTGATACGCTGTGTTTTTCTGCATATTTAGATTGTTGTTTATTATTATTATTATTATTATTATTATTATTATTATTATTATTATTATTATTATTATTATTATTATTATTATTATTATTATTATTATCTCTTTCTTTATTCTATATTTGTTTCTTTAATATGCTGTTATGCTTTGTGCTGAGTAGGGCGGAGTACAAACTAAAAATTATTTATTTATTTATTTATTTTAGCAATTTTCCCTATTGGATGATTCGTACAACGGTTTTTGCCATGGAAATGCATCCCTTTCACTAACAGCGCAGGGTTGCTTTTGCCCTGAGAAGCGCTTTCCCAGGGGTGAAGCACTTCCCAGGACAATAGCAACCCTGCGCTGTCAGCGAAATGGATTCTTGGTGGGCACCCTGCTGTTTCCGCAAGGGGACCAGCGGGAATCCCTTTCGTTAACAGCACTGGGCTGCTTTCCCCCAGGGAATGCACTTCTCAGGAGAAAAGCAGCCTAGCACTGCCAGTTCACAAAGGGGCTTGGGGGGGGGGGAGGCTCCCCCACACCACGCCACTCAGCTTTTGCCTTTTTATAATAAATTGTATCGTACAACGATGAAAATGGTTGTACAATACATTTTTTTAAAAAGGCAATTGTACGATTTCATCATTGTACGATGCAATCGTTATACGGAGTTTTACTGTACTAGCCAAATGTGAATTAGCTGTGCTTCTATTGCTATACCTGTATGTGGAATACATTTACAAATGCTAACTTGTTTCAGATTATCAAAAGAACACATTAGTTATCGTCTGTTGCTATTTTCACACTTAGACATAACTTTCTGTAAATTAAACACATTTCTCTGCCAGTCTTTAGTATCTTCCTTTTAAAGTAACTCAGCAATTGAATAGTTTTAACAAATCTGCCAGAAGATTAACTTTGTTAGTTCATAGAATCAAAAATAATAAAAGAGTATTGTGAAACTTTAACTAATTTATCATGACATAAGGTTGCATAGCATATAGGCCATCTCATTAGATACACAAAGCCTTATTATCTGTTGGCAGGTATGTGAAAGAGAAAAACAGCCTTCTGTTTCTAAGTTCACTTAGTCAGGCTTGGCTCTACAAAATGTGGGATGTAGAGGAGAGGAATCTAAAGTCCATCCCGGCTTGTCACACGGCCTGTAGTTACTTTAGCATCAGAATGGAGATTGCAGGCTTGGAGAGTCAAGTTGAGGTGTTGTGTGGTGAAAGGCAAGAAGTACAAGGCACTTGTGACACACAAGAAATTGCAAGTAGATAAATAGGGACCACTTTGGTGGGAAGGTAAGCAGCATTACATGCACTTCGGTGTCTATTCACGCTTGCCACATGACCACGGAAAGGTCTGCAGACACAGACGGCACTGGCTTTTTGGCTATAAACAGATATGAGCACCAAACCCTAGAGTCGAATACGATTGGTTTTCAAGTGAGGGGAATCTTTATCTCCCCCCCCTTTTTTTTTTTTAGTCTACTGATAGAATACACAAATGTTCACAGCAGAGTTGTATCGACTCCCTGAACTGATGATTATGCAATATAGGGCGATAGGTTGACACTTAAAAGTTAATTGACTTAGATTTAACAGAATTATAGCATCTTCTCACCTTGAAATATTTTCCCCCTCCCATACAAGGCTTTGGCAGTTCAAGTACATCCGGGTTTAACTTCAGCAACCCTGGCATCACTGCATCTGCTGGCCTGACATTTGGGGTGTCCAATCCAGCATCTGCAAGCTTTGGCACAGGAGGACAGCTTCTTCAGTTGAAGAAACCTCCTGCTGGAAACAAGCGGGGGAAAAGATAAAACATGAAAGAGGCCGCTGGGTGGAGGAAGGTTAGGGTCAAAGAAAAAGGGTGAAGCATCCAGTTAGCTGATCCTGAAATAATCTATTTTTTTAAGCTGATTCTGTGTGTCCTTGGAGGTTTATAACATTTTGCTACTCCTTCCCATTCTGGATTATGAAAAGAGTAATTGTAACAAACAGCTATTTTTTTGCAGATAAGGTTCACCTAAGAACTTTTTTTTTTGTCTTTTAGATAGGTACTGTATTTCATTATTAAAAGCTCTTATAAATCCATTTATTTAACATAATGTTAGCAATGGGATATTTTTGTCAACATTCTGTAAACCTTGTAGACAAGAAATGCATATTTGGTTTCTTTGTACAAATAAAATATATTCTAGTACAAATGATCATATCTTTTGTTTATAGCCTCTTAAAAACATTAGGATCGTTTTGTGTAAATGTATGTAAATATAAACAGTACAAACGCACACTCATGTATATATGAGTACAAATGATACGTTTCAAAACTTGTCAAGAGAGAATGTTTTTCCCATTCACCTTTGCGGTATTTTCCTCCACCTAAAGTTAGCATGGCTGTTGTACCAGTTCATAATGCCCTCAGGACATTTGTAGGCCGTTTAATATGTTATTTTCAACTTCTGTTTTGTTTCCCGTTCAGTGCCGTAAATGAAATTGTTGTTCATAGACAATATTTTAAGACTGATTCGGTTCAGAACTCTAGCTGTATGTCTTTAAGGTTGCATAATCCTTCAGAAGGATGATTTCGATGTAAACTCAGTCTGCGTAAATTGTATTAAAAGTAGGAGGAAGGTGATATCTTTAGTGGATCACTAAAAAAATATCATTGTGAACTTTCATGATTCAAGATCACGTCTTCAGGCAGGCAGGCAGGCATCAGTTTCTTGTGGATAGGATAGGAAAATTATCAATGAAAGTCCCAAAACCTTTGTGGCATGATGGTTCTGCCAGGCTCTCTCCTTAAAATGATCAGCTCAGGCAATCAGTGTAACATGATAGAAGAGTTTTTGGGGATGATACAATTTAATCTTCCACAGAAGAGTATCCTAAGAGTACAGACACCGGTGCCTCTCTTTTATGGGCCATAATCCCACACTGTGCTGCTCACATGAACTGGCTAGCATATATTTGCACAAGAAAGGGTTGTTTAGGATGTACCGTATTTGGTGGTGTATAAGACACATCAGAGTAGAAGACACACTCTTTTTCCAGTGTATTTTAAAAGGGGGGGGAGTGTGTTTTACACGCTGGCAAATACCGTATTTTCCACTTCCATGGCAGAATACTATACTGGTGTATAAGACACATTGGAGTAAAAGACACACTCCATTTTCCTGGTGTGTTTTAAGGAGGGGGAGAGTGTGTGTCATACACCAGCGTATACAATAGTTGGTGTAGTATGAGTTTCCATTTCTGCCATGGAAGGGAAATGCTGAGCCCGTGATCGCGAACCTTGGCACTCCAGATGTTCTTGGACTTCAATTCCCAGAAGCCCAAGCCTCCGTGAATCCACAAAAATGGGTTTACTGCAACTCATCCAGCCCGCACCGCCCTCGTCGCTCCCAGAAGCAGAAGTAAAATATGCCTGTACGGAGGAAGGGTTAACCCAGAAGAGCGTTTTACTTCCACTTCCAGGAGCAACAAGGGCAGCGCGGGCCAGATGAGTTGCAGTAAACCCATACGTGTGGATTCACGGGGGATTGGGCTTCTGGGAATTGAAATCCAAGAACATCTGAAGTGCCAAGGTTCGCCATCACGGTGCTGAGCTATTCTGAGTTTGATCAGGCCATTTTAAATGGATAGATAACATCTCTTTTTTCTTAAATTGATATTTTTCTGTCTCCAGCAGCACTGACTCAAGGTCATTAGCTATAGATATATGAGAGTCAGATTATTCCACATAAATGCAGTAGGGTTGGTCTCGTGTTAGAATTCAGATTGTAGAGACTTTGTTAATTTGCACTACGTGTTCAAAACAAAAGCAACAGGAACATTTATTGCCTTAAATGAGGAGCTGCAGTCATAATTCTTGTCAGGACAATTCCCATTCATTTCAGCAGGACTTAAGCCAGGCTTTTGAGGTTCAGGCTATACATTAGCCTTTCCAATCATTGCTGTGTGTGTATGTTTGCATATATGTCTGTATACACAGGATTTTGATGAGGTCCAGTCTTTTTATAATATTTTGTATATAATTCAGTTTAGTCTTCATCTAGGCAGTTTTTTTTAAAAAGCGAAAACTATGTATTGTGCTAACTTAGTTCCTGATTTTGCAGTTGGCTGCTTCCAATTGTTGAGTTTTATTTTTGCAACTTTTGACTGTTTTCATATTATATGATAGCAAGTTGTCTGGTGACTATGTGCTTCTTGAATGCGATAAGTTCAAAAGTAAGGGGAATAAAGAGGGAGCTTTTAAACTTGTCAGGATTCAGGAAAACCTAAAACATTGTCTGACCGCAATATTATTTTAAATTTGTCTTGGGCTTCAGTTAACAGATCTGATATATGTATGTTTACCAATTCAGTTGTTGAACCATTGAATTTTCTTGTTGTATATATATAGTCTGAACCTATTTTTTACAAATTGTCTTGTTGTCTTTGTCCTTTTGTGCAACTTTTTGTTCTTCCAATAATAAAACTGTTTGAAGTGAATTATTATTTCTGGTTTGGGTTATTTGTTCTAAATTGTGACACACGCCCCTTCCACACGCATGCACGCACGGAGCCATACACAGTGGAACTCAGTAGGTTTGTTTCAGACAATGTATTGTTCTGTGTGCATCTTTCTTAAGTAGTGTAAACATGGATAGAGAGCCCTGGTGGTGCAGGGGTTAAACTGCTGTACTGTAGCCAAAATGTTGTGAGTTCGATCCTAACGGGGATGAAGGTTTTTAATTCCTAGGGCCACTGTTTTAACCACCTTGGGTCCTACTGTTGGGGAAATGATGGCATAAATGCTGTAGATAAGTTGTAAGCAACTTGGCCATACATAAAAAATTTAAGACCTTTAGTACAGCTTGAAATAATAACTATTTGTGTTCCTGAACAAGGTTTTAATGTGTTGGACAGCTATGCCTCAAAAACATGGCACATTCATTGTTTTTTGCCTTGATTTGATCCATGATTCTTGGTTAACTGAGGACTAAAATGGCCATCATCCCCATTCAGCATTAGCTGTGTTAGTGTGGGGACGATGCCCCACATCTGAAGGGCAGCAGCTTGAAGTGAACTGATTGAAGATATTATCCTGTTGAAAGAGATCCCATTAAAGGGAAGAGATTTCTGCTGAAGAGGTTTAACTTCTTTGGAAGGGTATACAGAACATGAAGTCGTGCAAAATGATGAAAGGAAATCTGACATTTTTGTTATAAAGTTTGACTTTAAAATGTTGGTGTGATTGTGTCAATTGACCAGAAACCAAAAAGCTGCTTAGACTTATGCACAGAGCTTCTGCTAACCTGTTACAATGACATTTTTCGAAATAACAAATTACCATGCTGTATCATCCACATCCTTTCAAATAATCCCCTTTTCAGACCTAGCTTGCCATACATCTGGCAGGCAACGGTTGGTATTTTATAATAATAATTGCCGTCGTCATCGACTGCAACTCATATCCAAGAATGCATTTTTTTCCTGGAACAGGAAAAATGTCACTAGCGTGAATTTGTCTAAGGTGGATCCCAGCTTGCCATGAAGTGACCCACACCATGATCTCGGAGCCATCTCTTGCGGCACATATGGGATGTGTCATGCAGGATTTAACACCGGGACTGCAATCGACTGCCGCAGCCTTGAGGATAAGAACAAGGTGCGCCTTCACAGCCAGTCCATCTGGCATGGCCTCTTCCGCCTCCATGACCTTTGGGAATCAGAGTTCCTCCGCTCATTTTGCCGTTGGGCCCAATAAGATGGTTTCCAGTGGCATTTCCTCCACTGAGGGGGGGACAATCACCTCACCTAATAGAAATATGTATATTATGTATTTCAAGGATTTTTAATTGAATATTTTTAGGCTCACGGATACCCGAAACCTTAGTCATCAAAGTCACAGGTTGCGGGGAATGACCTGAACATAACCAATGCATTACGTGTATGATAAAGAGATGCTTATAGCCCAGCTGTTATTTTTAGAATAAAAATTTACAATGAATATCTCTGAAGGTGATACAGGCTGTGATTCTTTGAATCCTAACCATTGTAGCTACATTTTTTGTCCTGTATTTTAAAAACTAGCATTTGATGTGCCAGTAAAATAACCAATATAAGCTTTTGTTTTGGTAGTTTACATTGTGAATTAGACGTGTAATATTTTTTTAAAAATTGGTACATTTCCCCAGTGCTGCCAATTCTTTCTGCTTGAGATATATTTTCTGCTCCTGACAATAGTCAGGAACTAACTGCAAAGCTGCAATAATGGGCTCTATGCTTTGCTGAAATTGTGTAGAATTTGATCATTAAATAGAATTATTGGAATTAATTGTTTGTTCTCTTCAATTTGTATTGAGATAAGACAATTAAATGTTTATATTCTGTTTCAATGGAGATTCTCCGGAAATCAACAGTGACTTTAATCTTCAGCTACCTGGTTCAGATGAACTGATACGGAGGTCCTCACTGAAGACTGCCCCAGGTTAACAACTTGCTCTGAAACTGGTACTATAGATCCTACCTTGACTTATGCTCAGGAGTAGTTAATGCATGAAGTGTTTTTCATTATGCAAAGTGTTTTACAAGCCACACACAACTTTTCCAATAATACTGAGAATAGACGTAGTCAGGTTCAAAAAATATTGGAACAAAGATAACCCTTTTTAGCATTTGGCTCTGCACCCCACCACAGTGAAGATGAATAGCAATACTTAAGTGAAGTCAGGACTATCAGCTATAATACAGGGGTTTGATAAAAATGGGGCATTAATCAACGAGTCTACTTTAGTTGGTAAACAAAATAAAAAATTTGTGGCACCTTAAAGACTACTGTATTTACATGTGACCTTTCGTGGATCAAGTCTATTTTGTTTAACGAAGTGGATTTGGTCAACGAAAGCTCGCATATAAATACAGGAGTTAGTCTTTAAGGTGCCACAACTTTCTTTTTTGTTTTGTTTACTCTCTGGTATCCTTGCACAAACTAACATGGCTACCACTTCAAAAATTTCATATTTTAGTTGGGACTCAAATTAGATGTACTCAATATTAGAAAATTGTCAAGTTCTTGCCAGGTCCCAGAATCCTATTATACCTGCATTGAGAAAATCCCATAAGTGGTGCCAAACTGACTCATTTAATAATGTGCCGGTTGTCTTGCGTATGCACCTGATCACGCGACTGAGCACATCCTTAGCCTGTTGACAAACCTAGATATTACGATGGCTGAATAGAGCCATGGTTCAAAACAAGTGGGTTTTCAGTCCTAAACATTTTAAGAATTTAGCCCCAGCTTGGATGGGTAAAACTCCATTTTAATCACAGAGTTCTTACTTCCAAAAGAAGAATTTTCCAAATTTGAGGCACTGTAGCTGAGTGTGCATAGATTATATCCAAAACACTTCATGTCCTAAGGAATAGCAAGGAAGGCTTTGGGGGGAAAGCCTTAGAGGTTAAGTATCAATGCAAGGAAAGTTAACCTGATCAAAGATCTGAATAAATATAAGTCAATTTCATAGGTTATGATCTTATTCTTGTAAATTTCATGCTTGTCATGAAATATATGTATTTGGGACAAAATTTAAGATTCAGCTGGATATTCTTACATTAAATCAGATTTGTTCTATCAGTGTCAAAATAGCAAACTGATACAAAGCAAAATAAACTCAGCAACAAAATAGATTAGTTTGTTTTGATCACAAGATTGTTTTTGTATTTGTTAAAGAATAAAATGCAGAGAACTGTTGTGTACATCTTCTATCTGTTCTGACTTTATGCTGCAATACTGTCATACCATCATCACCACTAGGTGTCAACATGTGCCTGGTTTTCTCCCCTTCATATTCCCAAACCTGCCTGTCCATCCCCACTGAAAATACCCATGCCGAACCAATGAACCTTTTGTTGTTCAGTCCCACAGTCGATTCCGACTCTGCGACCCCATGGACCATAGCTCTCCAGGCTCCCCTGTCCTCCACCATCCTTAGTCCACACAGCCCCGTGCCCATTGTGTCTACAATACCATCTAGCCATCTCATCTTCGGCCGTCCCCTTCTTTTGCCCTCCACCTTCCCCAGCATCAAGGCCTTCTCAAGTGAATCCTCTCTTCTCATTTGATGTCCAAAATACTTCAGCTTCGTTTTTGTTATTTGTCCTTCTAAGGAGCACTCAGGGCTAATCTCTTCTAATATTGACCTATTTGTTCTTGCTGTCCAGGGGACTCTCAAAACTCTCCTCCAGCACCACAAGTTTTCCACCCTGCATTTTTTTTACATATTTCATGCTCTTATGCAAGAGTGGCACACAATGTTGTAATGTGTCAGTGATTCCACTTTCTATCTTTCCCAATCAAGCCCTGGACTGCCAATATTAAGCCATTTTCTTCGCTTTGTCATTGCCCAAACCCAAGTCCTCATCAGTGCATGTCTCTGGCAGCAGTTGGCAGACCAGCCAATGGGCCAGACTCCGTGTCTCTCCACATTCACACCATGTGTTTTTGTCCGTCAACAGTTTCCACTTGAGCATGCTGGTCTTCATAGCCCCCTTAGCTGGTTGGAGGGGAGTGGGAGCGACCCTTGCTCTGTGGCAGGACATTTTCCACCTCCGTCCCTGCCACAGAGCCCCCTGAGCCCCTCCCCTCAGCCAATTGAAGGGGAGTCGGAGCAGCTGTTACATGGGCCTTAAGATGCCTGAGGATGTTGCAGAGGATGTTGAGTACCAGGCTCTGTCACTGACGTTGAGCCTGGATGCCGTCTCTTAGACTTCCTTGGATGTTCAGCCACAATGTTTAATTGTATTTCAAGTTTAATGTAATTTACCATCTTTGTTTGTCTGTAAACTGCTTTGGGTCACCAATAGGTGAGGAAAGCAGTATAAAAATATACTAAATAAATAAATAAATTTAGGGACTCCAACCCTCAGCCTATTCAGGGTTCTCCAAGTGACGTACGGGAGGTTGAGATCTTCACCTATATCCTCCTTTAATGTTCCTTCTCCAGTGAGCTCCTTCCTCCAACTTCTAATTTGATTTTGCTCTTGTGTACCCTCAAGAAAGTTCGGTTTCACTTACCAGTGATAACTTTCGTTCTTCGAGTATATAGTTTGTGAATACACACTCATGGGTTATGCGCCTGCGCAGAACAGCCGATCGGAGGCTTGAAAAGCTATTGGTCAAAAGTTTTGGCGGTAAGACCGCCCACCGTACCGCCCACCCTGAGGCGCCCGCGCGCCATTTTACCTCAGTTCCATACTTAAGCCAAGCACAGGATAAACCAACTGATCTCATCCGTGCAGCTCAAGAGGGGAGGTAGGGTGGGTAGTGTGTATTCACAAACTATATACTCGAAGAACGAAAGTTATCACTGGTAAGTGAAACCGAACTTTCTCCTTCGTATAGTTTGTGAATCCACACTCATGGGAGACTAGCAAGCTCACACTTACTTGGTCGGTGGGCAGTCGGATGAGATGATCCCACGATGAGCTGAAGAACCCGTAGGTGGACCCGTCAGGGGCGTTGAGTCCGGAGCCCTCTGGTGAGGACGACACGGCCAAGCCTGGCGTCCGTAGTGGCTCTGGTGTCCACCCTGTAGTGCTGGACAAATGTGGAAGGTCTGGACCAGGTGGCAGCCTTACATATGTCCTCAAGCGGTGTGCCCTCCAGAAAGGCAGTGGATGTGGCAACCGCCCTGGTGGAATGCGCCCTGACATGCGGTGGAGGTGGCAGTGAAGCTGACTCGTAGGCCAGGTAGATGGTAGAGGTGATCCATTTGGAGAACCTTTGAGCAGAGATGGGTTCACCCTTGGACTTTCCCCCATAAGCCACAAAGAGGCGTTGTGACTTCCTGAACTCTCTAGTCCTGCTGGTGTAAAACAATAAAGCTCGTTTCACATCCAGCGTGTGCCAAGTCCTTTCTTGGGCGTTAATGGGGTTCTGGAAGAAGGTTGGCAAGGAGATAGTTTGTGCCATGTGAAACTTGGATACCACCTTGGGTAGGAAGGTGATGTCCGCTTGGAGGACGACGCGGTCGTTGAAGAACTGGAGAAAAGGTGCGTCTGCTCGCAGGGCAACCAGCTCACCAGCTCGTCGTGCAGACGTGATGGCCACCAGGAATGCTGTCTTCCATGTGAGGAGACGAACATCGGCGGTAGCCAAGGGCTCGAAGGGGGTCCTGGTGAGCGCGTTGAGAACGGTGGACAGTGACCATTGAGCCGTCGGTGTCCGGGCCGGCGGAAAAGCGTTCTTTAGTCCCTTGAGGAAGCGCTTTACCGTTTGGTCGCGGAAGGCCCCGGAAGCGGGCGAGCCAGCAGGAGAGTGCGCTACCACTGCTGCGAGATGCACTCGGATGGAGGTGATGCTGAGGCCAGACTCCGCCAGCTGGAGGAGGTAGGTTAAAATGTCCTGCAGTCCCACCTGGGTGGGGGGCGTTTGCCGGGCGGCCAGGAAAGCACAAAAACGCCTGTATTTGGAAGCGTAGGATTTCCTTGTGGAAGGGCGCCGCGCTAGTTCAAGGATCCTGGCCAGTCTGGGGTTATCCTCCACGCAGTGAGGTGGAGGCTGGGCAGGTCCGAATGGTGCAGCTGGCCCTGCTCCATTTGGAGGAGTGTCGGTGATTCCGGCAATGTGCGATACTGTGACGACATGCGCAACAGTAGCGGAAACCAGGGTTGGCGCGGCCACGCCGGTGCCACCAGAATTGCATTGGCTCTGTGTTGGTGCATCCTGGTGAGTACCTTCTGGACCAGAGGAAACGGAGGAAAGGCATAGAGATAGTCCTGATCCCACCGTTTCATGAAGGCATCGCCCTCGGAGTTCAGTCCGATGCCTGCTCTGGAGCAGTACCTGCTGAGTTTCTTGTTGGACTCCGATGCAAAGAGGTCGATGCTCGGCGTCCCCCAGACCTGGCACAGAGACTGGAACACTCCGTCGTCCAGCTCCCATTCGTGGGTCGTCGAGGTGAGACGGCTCAGGTGGTCTGCCAAGACATTCAGTGTGCCCTGAATGTGCACTCCAATTGGGAAAATGTGCCTCTCCAGGCACCATTCCCACAACTGCACTGCAAGGTACAAGAGGGTGGTGGACCGTGTTCCTCCCTGCTTGTTGAGGTACGCCACCGCCGTGGTATTGTCCGAGGCCACTTGAACCGCCTTGCCGGTGAGCAGAGTCTCGAAGGAGCGCAGGGCCTTCCAAATGGCCAGCAGCTCCAAGTAATTTATGTGGTGCACCGTTTCGTGCGGTGTCCAGGTGTCGTTGACCGTGAGAGTCCCGCAAGCAGCGCCCCAGCCGAGGTTGCTCGCGTCGGTCAGTATCTGCAGCGAAGGTTGCGGGGGGTAGAAACTCTTCCCCGTGGCCACGTTGAGTGGTGTAGACCACCACAGCAGTTGGTCCCTCAGTTCTGGAGATGGGGTCAACCGTTTGGATTGGCTCTCCCGAAGTGCGTCGAACTCGTGAAGGAGCCACGATTGCAGGGACCTGAATTTCAATTTGGCATGGGGGATCACTGCCGTCGTTGAGGCCATCAGGCCTAGAAGTCTCTGAGCCTTCTTCGCCCGGATGCACGGTTTCGTGCGCAGTTCGTTCACCCCCTGCGCAATGTCCCGTAAGCGTTTCTGGGGGGCGTAGGCTCTCGTAGTGAGCGAGTCGAGTACCGCTCCAATGTACTCGACGCGCTGGGCGGGAGTCAACTTCGACTTGGTGAAGTTGATCCTGAGGCCGAGACTCTCCATGAGGTGAACCGTGTATTGTGTGTCCCGAACGGCCGACGGTTTGGTGGGGGAGACGATCAACCAATCGTCGATGTACGGGAAGACCCTGATGCCCCGTTGGCGGAGGAATGCAGCCACCGGAGCCATGCATTTGGTGAAGACCCGCGGTGCCGTGGCCAGACCGAACGGTAGGCATCGGTACTGGTACACGGAATGGTCGATACGGAAGCGGAGAAAACGTCTGTGTTCCTCGAGGATGGAGACGTGGAAGTAGGCATCCTTGAGGTCTATGACTGTGAACCAGTCCCCTTTGTTGATGAGGGGGAGGACGGTCTGTAGGGTCACCATCCGGAACTTCCTGGTGTGGATGCATTTGTTCAGGCGGCGTAGGTCCAGGATAGGGCGAAGGCCTCCGTCCTTCTTCTGGACCACGAAGTACCTCGAGTAGAAGCCGTTGTCCCAGTCGGACGGTGCTACCCGCTCGATGGCTCCCTTGGAGAGAAGGGTTGCTATTTCTTCCTCCAAATGGGGGGACGAGGTGGTGAGACGATGTTTTCCTACTCGAGGCACCCGCACGAACTCGATGGCGTAGCCAGAGGACAAGATCTTTAAGACCCACTGGTCGTCCGTGATGCCCGACCATGCCTGGAGGAAGTTCCGGAGGGGGAGGTACGGGATGTGGAGCGAGAGAGACTCGGCCGTCGCAGCTTCAAACGCGGGGCTTGGGCCTCGCGGTCGAACGCTTGTCCTGTCCGTAGGGCCGGTAGCGGGGTTTGTGTTGTCGCCGCTGTTTATAGGAGCTGGATCTAGGCTGCTCCGTCGGTCCCTGCTGCTGTGGATTGCCCTGGCACCGCCGTGTGAAGGGCTGGAACCTCGGCCTGGTGGAAGTTGCCGGCGTGGTGAGCCCCAGGAACTTCGCCGTGGAACTGGTCTGGCGCATCTCATTCAGGACCTTATCGGTGTCCTGACCGAAGAGGCCCTGCCCGTCGAAGGGAAACTCCTCGATGAGCTTTTTCATAGCGTCATCGAGGGAGGTGTCCCTGAGCCAAGCATGGCGACGGAGGTAGATTGCGGAGGCCATGTCTTTTGCCGCATAATCGTTGATATGCCGGGCAGTGCGCATCAGCTGTTCGGCGACGAAGTCCCCCTCGGTGGCCAGCGCGTCAATCCTCTTCTGGGCATCGGCGGGCAGTTTAGCCGTCTCAACCTTCACCTGCTCCCAGAGGTGAGATTGGTACAGGCCCATGGCGGCCGAATAGTTTGCGGCCCGAAAGAATAGGGAGCCGGTGGCGTAAAACTTACGCCCCACCGCGTCCAATTTCTTTCCCTCCGGCGTCGACGGGACCGGGAATCCGCTGGTGGCCGTCCTATGCTGGAAGGCCTTGACCACCAGGGAATTCGGCAGGGGGTGCGCCTGCAAGAACTCGACGTTCTCGTCCAGGACCCGGTACATGCTGTCGAGCCTGGACGAAACGGAGTGTGCCGCCAAAGGTTTCTTCCACGTCGCCCTCGCCGTGGTCATCATGGAGGGGAGCATGGTTATGTGGACCGGTCGCACGGCACGCCTGTCGAGCTTCGCGGTCATCTGATCCTCACCCTCCAACGGCGGCTGGTCGACCTTCAGGTTGAGGGCGGTGCCGAGCCTCGTGAGCATGGCGGTCAGTGAGCGCTGGTCCTCACCACGCGGTGGGTCCACCGAGCCGATGGCCTGTTCCGGCGTGCGCTCGGCGTCGACGTCTCCCTCGTCCTCCTCCGACGACGAGCTGGACTCATCGGAGGACGAGGGAGGCAGTCTTTCGTCCACGTCCGGACCGCGCCAGTACGGCCTGGGCGGGCCGGCGGGATGGGCGTCCACCGCATCAACGTCCGGACCACACCATGACGGGTTGGGTGGGCCGGCGGAGCGGGCACTCGACCCACGGGAGGTCGGTGGGGCCGCGGCAGAGCCGGGATGCCCGGGGCTTGCGGTGGTCGGAACCGGAGCCGCAGAGGCCGCAGGCGTGGAGGTCTGGAACCTGGTCGCAAACGACGCCATGACCTGGAACATCTCTCGGACGAGGGCCATCTGAGACGCGTCCGAGTCCGCTGGCGGTGGAGCTCCGGTGGCCGGCGGGATGGTGGCCCACGAAACGGTGGGAGCCGAAACGGTGGCCGGCGTCGGTGTTGGCGAAACGGTCGTCGAAACGGTGACGACCGCCTCGTCCGTCGGTGTCCTGGGCCGTGGGGAGACGGAGGCCTGCCTCGGCGAGGAGTTTCTGCCCCGAGGAGGAGAGGAGAGCACCTGAGGTGGGCGAGCTGGAGCCCCAGCCCTGCGTCCTTTCTCAGGTGACCCGGAAGACGACCGTCCTCCCCAGATGGAGGATCCCGGAGAAGGACATCGGGCAGTCGAGAACGGCGGAGAAGGCCCGGGAGAGGCGGGTGTGCGCGGAGTGGGGGGAAGCGACCGTCTCTTCTCCGACCCACGCTTGCGCTTCTTCTCACCGTTCTTGTCCTTCTTCTTCTTCTTCCTCATCGGAAGCACGGAGGAAGAGGCCGGCGGTGGTTGAGCGGCAGCGGCGGCCGTGGAGGCGGACGCGGCGGGAGCCAGAGCGAGCTCCATCAGGTGAGCCTTGAGGCGATTGCTTCGGTTCTGCACCGCGAGTCGCGTAAACTTTTTGCAATGCGGGCAAGACTGGCTCTGATGCGACTCTCCCAAACAAAAGAGGCACAGGCTGTGTCCGTCGGAAGCCGGAAACTTCTTAAGGCAAGCCGTGCACTGTTTAAACGCTGCAGCCATCAACCGCGGAAAAAATTCTTCCAGTGGAAGTTTCTGGAGGCGAGTACCCCGAAGGGCCGACCAGCCGCCACCCCCTTGAGGGGGGAGACGGTGATCGATGCGAAAAATTGGCTACTGAATCCACTGAAGAGAAGAGACAGAGCCGGGGTGGCGATCCTGCCCGGAGGACAAGATCACCGAGAAAAATTGAGATTTGCCAAAAAGACTTTCCCTCAGAAGGGCGAAAAAATTGAGGAAGCTCTCAACGATCGTCCTGCTGCTACGGCGGAAAGAAGAGAACTGAGGTAAAATGGCGCGCGGGCGCCTCAGGGTGGGCGGTACGGTGGGCGGTCTTACCGCCAAAACTTTTGACCAATAGCTTTTCAAGCCTCCGATCGGCTGTTCTGCGCAGGCGCATAACCCATGAGTGTGGATTCACAAACTATACGAAGGAGAATGTTTGTTCTTACCATAAAGCTATTCCTGGATCTGAGCCGGCTGTCTTGAGGATCCTATCCATTCAGAGGATGCCGAGGGTAATTCTCTTGTTTATTCCCTCAGTGTCCACTCCTACTTACTTCTCTCCTGATCTTAGGTGGTGTAGGTTTGAGGCATCATGTATGGCTTCATGCTTTTATTCACCCTGTACTCATCAGGGCTGCTGACTGAGGAGGAAACATACACATTGGACTTCCCAATATATTTTGATTTTTCACTTAGAAGCAGCCAAAAGGTTGTATGTCCTTAACTGAATCAGAGCAGCATAGCAGAGACTTAATCTCCTCTCTCACAAACTATTGTTTCACCAACAGTGTGTCAGTGCAGTTGAGACACAATGACTTTGACTGGGAAACAATGGCACAATGGAGAAGAATTAAATATCCTTTTCTCCATCCATGTGGTTGACCTCCATTTCAGCAGTGCCCCTGCTGCTTTTAAATGAAAAATAATAATCTACAGATCTGAGCCAGAAACTCCTGCATAACATGAAGGCTGGTCCTAAGAACAACAGCATGGAAATCTCCTTGAGCCCCAGGGAAATGTATGAAACTTTGGATCATAGCCAAAGCATTCAACTGCCATAGAGCCTAATTTATCTTTTGATCTATGGGTCAACATGTCTGTTTCAAGATGGGAGCTATGTTGGGCTTTTGTAGCAAAAAAATAAGTCCTGTAGCACTTTACAGTGTTAAAAGTTTAATTATGCCATAAGCCAAGGATTCTCAACCTGCGGTCTGTAGGCCGAATGTGGCCCACAGTACCATTTCATGTGGCCCCCCACCGCCTTCACCACACCCAGAAGTGTCATGTAGTGGAGGAAGGGCAAAATGGCCCTCTGGCCCCCGAAGCTGTCTGAGGGATTGTGACCCAGCCCCCGGCATAAAAAGGTTGAGAACTGCCATAAGCTTTCCTGAGCTGCATGTCACTTTATCATATACAGTATACTATAGTTCACAATAGGGTACACCTACATAAGAACATAAGAACATAAGAACAGCCTTGCTGGAACAGGCCACAGCCCATCCAGTCCAGCATTCTGTCTCACACAGTGGCTCACCATTTCCTTCAGGGTATTCCCAAGCAGATGCCTTCACCTGCCTTCACCTAAATGAGGTTTGTTAGTCTTTGAGTCACTGTAAGACGGGGGTGCTCAAACTATGGCCGATGGGCCAGGTCCGGCCCACGATGCCAATTCATCTGGCCCATGAAGCCCTCGGTGCTCCCAGAAGCGGAAGTAAAACACACCCATATGGGCGCGTTTTACTTCCGCTTCCGGGAGCACCAAGGGCTTCATGGGCCAGATGAATTTATGTCAGAGGCCAGATCCAGCCCATGGGCCATAGTGACCAGCCCCCTGAACCACATGACCGGCCCACGGCCCAAAAAGTTTGGGCAGCCCTGCTGTAAGACTTAAATTCAATATACTGTACATCTTGTGCAATGTATGATTGGATAGGGTTAGTTACATGCGATGCAGTTCCAGGGCTGAGTTGCTTTTTATTATTAAAGTCAGGTATCATCTTTGTTTCTATTGATGCTTATATTCCTTACACTTCTGCAGCATGGAGCGATGCACATGCTCCCCAATATTATCCCAATGCAACTACCTTGTGAGGTAGATATGGTGAGAGCAGTGGTGGGTTCAAAAAAAATTACTACCACACTGTGGTTGTAGTATGGTGGCCGTGGCCAGGGGGAAAAGCCTGCATAAATCTTGGATTTCTATTTGTCTGCTACTTTTATTAGCAACTGACTGCTTGAAAAAAACTTCTGTCCAAATTGAAAATGTCACATTTTTCTAAATCAGGTGGTGCAGTTCCTGTAACTCCTTTTTACTGGAGTTGTAATTATACCCATACTTCCTAGTATTATTTCTTTGACATTGCACGATTAATGTAGTTTTCAGAGTGGTAGCTGTGTTAGTTTTTGCAGACATATCAGACAATATTGAAGAGCCGTCCATAGATTGTTATCATTATTAAAAGAAAAGTCAAAACAAAGATAAAATCATTGCGGTACCTTAAAGACAAATTGCTATACTTTAATGTGAGCTTTCATTGATCAGGTCTGACAAAGAGGACTTGAGCCACAAAATTTCACATTAAAATATAGCAGTTAGTCTTTAAAGCAGGGGTTCCCAACCTACAGCCCATGGGCCGGACCCATCCTGCGACACCATTCCAACTGGCCTGTTGCCATGTCCCCCGCACCTGGAAGTAGAAGCGGGTACATTTACATCAGCCATAAAATGCACCCACAGATGTGCAAACATGCCTGTGGCTGACGTAAATGTGTAAGCCATAAATGCACCCAGTTCCGCTTTTGGGGGCGTGGTCTGGCCCACACAGCTGTTCCGGGGGCATGGTCAAGCCCATGCCACAAAAAGGTTGGCCATCTCTACTTTAAAGGGCCACAACATTTCTGGCATGGATTGGGGGTTGGTCAAGGTGACCTTCACAAATCTCTCACAACTCTATGATTTTTGGATAGCCTTCTCCAACTAGCTGGCAGCAATGACTGGCAATGTTGAGAGGTGTGTACTGAGACAACTTAAAACCACCAGATTGGGGGAAATCCAGTCACCCATAATACTCCATCCAGTGAAGCCTTGGGTGACATCAAAATAATACCTTGCAGTTGTTGTTGTTGTTGGTGTGGTGTTAGAGTGATCAATGTTGTCAGCTCTACTAAGGATTAGGTTGGCCAGATCAGTAGCAACCCATTCTCTGAGATGCAGAATTGAACCCTGAACCTAGCCCTGTGATGGTGAACCTTGGCACTCCAGATGTTCTTGGACTTCAATTCCCAGAAGCCCAAGCTCCCGTGGATCCGGATGAATGGGTTTGCTGCGATTCATCTGGCTTGCGCAGCCCTCGTTGCTCCTGGAAGTGGAAGTAAAACTCTCGTACGGGTGTGTTTTACTTCTGTTTGCAGGAGCGACGAGGGCGGCGTGGGCCGGATGAATCACAACAAACCCATTCGTGTGGATTCACAGGGGCTTCTGGGAATTGAAGTCCAAGAACATCTGGAGTACCATGTTTCGCCATCACGGGCCTAGCTGGAGATCCTTGTGATGTCGCAGAAGTGAGGCAAGCCAAAATGGGGTGATGGGACTCCTTCAATCTATGTAAGTGGGACCAGAATGTGAATAACACAGAACTAAACAGGAAACACAGCAACTCAGAACCAACTGAGAAGAGCTTTTTAATTTTCTAGGATGGCAGCAACCTGTGGTGAGCTTTTGCTCCAGTTTTTATAGGCCCTAAGCTTGTGATGGTGTAGATCTCCAGGCTCTACCAACGTTTCTGCCATGGCTAGTGCAACTAGAAGTTTCACTAGATATGTCCTACTGCTGTTCCTCCTACCTCACTCCAATGACATAATAATTTCATGTCAGAAATTATTCTGGGTTGAAAGGATTTTTGCTGGAGAAACTCCACTCAGGGGTTGCCTGAATGAGGCTCCTTTCATGTCCTCAAGCTCTTTTCCCACCGAAGTGGTCCCTATTTATCTACTTGCCATTTCTTGCTTTCAATCTGCTAGGTTGGCAGGAGCTGGGACAGAGATGGGTGCTCAAACCATCATGCAATACCCAGATTTCAAACTGCCGACTTGATTGCCTTCCAGTTAACAAGGCAAACTTCTTAACTACTGAGCCACCTCAGCCCCTAATGACACAATGATCCCAAACATATGCATCCTGAATCCTCCCCTCCCTGTAATGTTTGTCTTCTTCCCTAGATATCTGGAAAGCATCCAACCAGAGCGGACCGGAGGGGCTCTCTAATTGTGCCATCAGCCAGGGGGGCTCGCCTCTGGCACGAGGAGGAGGGCCTTCTCCATGTCCTCACCGGCCCTTTGGATCCTCCTGCCAGTAGAACTGCGCCTCCAGACGGAGGCTGCCCTTTAGGAAACAACTAAAAACCTGGCTGGCGGGCCAGGTTTGGGGTGCAGGTAGAGGTGTGGCTTCCGTTGGGTGGTTGATATAGAGGAGTATGCCTTCCCCACGGTTCCATCTCTACCTGCACCCCTTTTTAGGGGGTGGGTTCTTAATTCTGTTTTTATCTGTTTTATCTATGATTGTGAACCGCCTGAGTCGGCCTTGGTTGAGTGGGCGGTATAGAAATTTAACAATTAAAATTTAAATTAATCACAACTCCCTGAGACTTCAGCCAGTGCTCTGAGAGTTTCCAACCCACGGCATTTGTCACAACCATTTTTTTCCTTCTCACTCCAGGCCTCACTAAGCGGAGGGCACCTACACAGGCATTCCTTAGCACTATCTTGGAAAACGGTGAGGGGATGTCCAAGTTCCAAGGTTGACCAGCTACTCCTGGAAACCACACCATTCATCTTCTGAGCAAGCAAGGGTCAGCTATAAACTTGACTGAAAAGTACTGGTCATTGTCTCTACTTTTCTCCCTTAGCATTATAATGTTTGTTTAAAGCGTTGATTTATTAATAGATTAGTAAAGCTAACATAGAGTTAGGAGAAGCAGCTGATTCCTTCTCCCTCCACACACACATTGCAGCCTTGGCCACTTCAGTTCCTTTAAGCAACCTGTTCTGCAGCAATTAATACATGTCTATGTCTAGGCCATTAGAGAGCTTCGTCTGCTCATTTTTCTTTATTGAGCAGCTGTTCCCAAATGCAATGCTATCTGTAGATCTTTCAGCTGAAAAGGGGTTGGTTGGGGTGGAAGGGTTTCTCGTAGTGGCGAGGAGCTTCACATATACTGAAAGTGAGGGATATGCTGCAGAAGGCATCAGTTCACCCTAAGAAAACTCCAGGATTATTAGCAGTGGTCAACCTTAAAATGGAGTGTTCTAGCAGCAGTATCAAAGAGCTGGTATAGTTCAGTGGGTTGGAGCATCTGGCTGTGAAGCTAGGAGCCAGGAATTGAAACTTCAATCTGCTGCCTGTGAAAGGGGCTAGTCAAGATTCCTCCATGTGTGTCTGTGGCTGATGGGGTTACATACCCAGCCTCATCAAACTGGCTAAGTTTGGGTAATAACAAAGTGAACAAAGTGGCTTCATTTTTGGCAGCCTAGAGTTTGATCGGGACACAAAAGAAGAAGTTAGAGGTTAGTCCAATTGTATGCATTTTTGGATTCTTGTTCTTTGGGGCATCCAGCTATGGGGACTATCATGATGATTTCCTGCACTTCCAAACTTACCACTGCAGAGAACAACATAGGAAGCAGCCTTATATGAAAGCAGACTTTTCCTCTAGCCCAAGCAATGTACAGCTTTCCAGATGTTGCTAGACCATAATTCCCATCAGCTCTAGGCAATATAGCCAGTGGTGATAAAAGCTGGGAGTTGCATTTCAACAGTACAGTACTTGAAAGATCACACCTTGACCATCCATGATCTAATTCAATAGATGGGTAACTGGCCATCTAGGCTATTCTGACTATCAACAACTGTGCAAAGTATCAGGCATACCTCATCTTTTTTTAAAAAAAAATTGAAGATGTGAAGGATTGAACACAAGGCTCACTGCATACAAAGTGTGTGAGTTATAAAGGAGTGATGTTTTCCTGCTAGACAGGACCATCCTGCAGTGGCTTCAGATGGTGATCAGAAATAGAGTGACCTGCTGTTTGTAAGAGCTTCTGTTCTGTTAACTGAAATGTAAAAGTGGGAATCTTTTGAATATTAGCTACATTTATAATCCTTCACTCCAACATACCTGGAGTATGTCCTGTTTTACTTGCACAACCTCTTCCCTCGAAGGAAAAGGTTGCAGTGATGGCCAACCTTGACACTCCAGCTGTTCTTGAACTTAGATTCCCAGAAGCCCTGATCAGCAGATGTATTGACTTAGGCTTCTGGGATTTGAAGTCCAAGAACACCTGGAGTGCCAAGGTTCGGCATCACTGGGTTAGGGGAAGAATGATTTAATAACTGAACCATGAGAAAAGGGTTGAGTTCAGATCTCCACTACTGGCATTTTGTTTGGTCCTAGTAAATGTATTCCCTTACTGCATATATTGTATATAAACATTCTATTTTTATTTTGAGGGCAAGTGTTCTCTCCAACATATACAATTGCTGTTTTATTACTTTTTTTTCTAATTGCAAATCTATTTGAAATTGGGGATTGAAGGCTGAGGAAAGACACTCATTTTGTTTTATTAAGCATTCTCAGTGCTTACTGAAGGTGTAAAATTGAGGGCACTTGGAAATGAGGTCATCTGTTTATATCCACAGAATAGATGCAGAATGGCCTTGAGTTAAACTAACATACATTCAGCTGCAATTTAAAATTAATTTCAACAGTGCCTTAATCTTTGAAATTAACACCACTGAAATTTGATCTAGCCTTTAGCTAATTTAAAGACTATGTCAGATGCAATTATTAAAATAAAGCAATAGGCTGGGGAAAAAACAAACATTCCTGAAAGATAAGTCATAGACCTCTAATTCTGTTTCATTATAGATAGGAACTGTTTGAGACCCAAAGAAAGGACATACAGTATGCATGTGGGAAAGAACCATACTTAATCTTTGGCCAAGGGCATAACTGCTGAAGAGAAGATGATTGTTTAAAATTAATAGTGGGCTTGTCTCTTCAGCTGCAAAAAGTCTCCACAATGAATAGCGTTCTTCAACAGCTACGAGGAATCAGCCACAAACTCAAAAAATTACAACCTTGGCCCCATGCTACTCCAAAGAGGAACACACTGACCTAGTGTGAAACAATATGCCCCATGAAAAACAGGTAGACAGACATGGTACTCAATGAAAAAAGCAGAATCTTAATGAGATGCTTGAAGCCAACTCCTATTGGTGGGGGTGAGGACTCAATTACCTGAAAGGCATTGCATCGAGTGATGTACTGAGAGTAGTAGCAACTAGGAGTGAAATACTCAAAGTGTCTACCTCAAAAGAGCACCCAAACTTTGGCTACCATTCCATCCCTCCAAGATTAAAGTCAAAGGAAAGTCTTTTTAGAATCACTGTGTATCCTGAAGAAACAGCAGAGAATGCTAAGACTGTAATGTTGAGAGAAGGAACTACTAATCTCTTAAAATGGATCGAACCCCCGAAATGTTTAGCACCTGGTCACATGAAGAATTGGATTCCTGAATAGGCTGTGGATTTGAGTTAGCAGAACCAAGGTGAACCGATGACAATGGGGCTTTTTCACTGACACAGTTCTTTGTGACTGTGGAGAAGAACATCTTTTTTTTTATTTTTATTGATTTTCAAACAAAATTACAACAAATAATATGACACATATAAACATAAAAGAAAAATAGGAAATGCATTTTGCCGATACATACACAATGTATAATTTTACCTTCTGACACCAATATCTTTTTAAGCTAATACATTACCACATTAATAACATATTAACTAATCTATATAACTGGTGATTTAAGCTTTATATCTCGACTAATGTGCATAATATACCCTTTAATTCACGAATTTATTATTTATGCTAATACATTACTGCATACATATATGTGCACCAGCGCATACATGCACTTGCACACAAATACGCACACATACAAACATACATACATGCATACCCATATAAAACTATATGGGCATGCTCACCCTGTGATATTTACAATGTCCAGAGAGATCAGAGATTCTTAATACTTTCCATCCAAAAAAACAATTGGTCAGGTACAGGTTTGCTTACTTCTTCCCCTCTAAGAGAGTGATCCACAAAAGCATGCCAAATATTCCAGAATCTATTTTCTTTAATAATGCCCTTTTTCTTATTTATTTCCCAAGTTAATTTATCGTTCAATGCTAAATTCCACATCTCCTTATACCACATTTCTATCTTTATGTTTATATCGTTTTTCTAATTTCTAGCTATACATTGTCTAGTCGTTGTAAGTATTATTTCTAGCAATTCTTTTTCATCTTTGTTTAAATTAAAACCTTCTACATCTGTTAACATGGTGGAACCTGACCCCAGTTTAATTCTCTTACCCATTATATCTTTGATCTCCTTCTCCACCTTTCTCCAGAATTCTTTAACCACAGTGCAACTCCACCACATATGTTCATATGTTCCAATTTCCTTTCTGCATCTCCAACACAGTTTATCTTTTTTATTATCAATTTGATGCAACCTCACCGGGGTCAGGTACCAACTCCACAACATTTTAAAATTATGCTCCTTTATTCTAACTGATAATGTTCTCATTATCCTCTTTTTCCATTTATGTTTCCATATATCTTTTTTAATCTTTATATTCAATTCCTGCTCCCAATTTAACATTAAGGCCTCATGTGGATCACCCTCGATATTCAGCATTTTATACAATTTACTAACTACACCCTTAATACATCCATCTCTTTTCTTAATTTTGAAATCAGCACCTCAAATTCAGTCATTTCTCTATACAATTCTGGTTTTCTCCAGTATTTACCATTGCATTTATTTACCATCACAATCTGAAACCAATTCAAATTCATTTCTGCAAACAAATCATTTCTTCTGTCTGTATCCAATCTTTAAGCAGGATTACTCCATTTTTTTACCAATATCTCTTTCATCCTTTTATTTATTTTTACCGGAAAATCTGCCATGTCTTCCAATTCTATAATTTGTGAGATATTTGGGGCCAAAACCTTCTTTACTTTTTTCCAAGTGTATACCAATCCCTTCATCATAGTATTTTTAGTTATTAATTTTCCCGAACTAGCCCCTAAAAAAAGGATTTTGCCTATATGGTTATAATCTTTCATTTCAATGTCTTCCCATAAAGCTTTTCCCTCAACCAAAATCTTTACCACATTCTTAATTTGAAACGCTCAATAGTAAGACAGCAAATTCGGCATCCCTAGTCCTCCTTCTTTCTGAGATAAATACCATAGTTTTTTTTTACAATCTTGACCTCTTTCCACCATTACAAAAATCATTAAATAATTTTTGAAATTCCTTAATTTCCTTCTCTTTCATTTGAATTGCCAAAGTATCAAATAGAAAATTTAACCTAGGCAAAAGCATCATTTTGGTAATAGCAATTCTTCCAAACCATGAAAATTTTAGTTTTTGAAGATTCTTATTTTTACCTTTAATTTCTACTTTCAAATTATTGTAATTCAGTCTCTTCAAATCTTCTAAATTATATGAGATATTTACCCCTAAATATTTCAATTTATCCTTAATTTGGATATTACCCATCCCTTTCATCCTCTTCTGATCTTCCTTACTTATATTACATAACATCATTTCCGATTTATCCCAGTTTATCCTCAAGCCTGTAATGTCGAGAAGAACATCTTTGTGCCCCTCAACACATACTATGGGTAATATTATGTCAGCTGCCATAAATGCTCTTGATATTGCTCATTATTAGGCAAAATTATTTGATATGTTTATTCAGTGTTTCTGAAACGTACAATGAAAGATCTGCTGTTTTGATGCTCTTTGCCTTTGTTCCTAACAACTGGTGGTCAAACTAGTTGAGTACAATTTGCCACATAAAGGCTTCACCTGGTGTCCAGACTCTTCTAATCACACAGAAAGTTTTCTTGGTTTGGCCAACAACATCCAACAGAAGCATAAAGATTCATCATATGACATGGCTAAGCCTGGCAATCCATATGTTACAATTTGCTTTGAGGGTCAATTGTTCAGCTGTCTTTATGTGTGTTAATCAAAATATGCAGATTGTTCCTGGCAGAAGAGTTCAGGAATAGATTCAGGCAACTATTAAATTTCACTTATTCAATGAACATTGTTAGACCACTTTTCCAGTTAAAAAAATTCCAAAGCAGTTTTTAATAGTAAAGAACTACCTTGTGTTAATCTGACATCCTCCAGGCATTGCATTTTAGCACCTATCCAGCACAGATGACCAGAAGAAGGATTTGGAAATAGATGCCAGCTGACTCTCTGACTTTTATCTACTCTTTCTATTCTTAGGCTATTACTTTTAGGGTCTACATATCAACATCAAAATCAACTTTCTCTTTTCTGTTTCTCTTAGAAGGAAATCTGCTTTTATTTCTCTTCTGCCTGCCCTCCTGGGCACTTGCCCATCTAGTTTAGATGAGGATTTAGGCTTTTGTATCTGGAATGTAATGTTCTTAATAAATGTTAATTCTAATTACTTCTCCTACTTTATTATGGGTCTGTTATGAGACTGACAGTTCACATACCTATGCAACACCTATTCCACCGTAGAAAGAAGAACTTTAGTATTTTTCTCCTCTTTCACCTTCTGAAGATTCACAATACACTATACAACATGTATAAGCTTCTTTCATGTCCAGATCATACTTTGGACTGCCAAAATTAAGCCACTTTCTTGGCTTTGTCATTGGCTAAGATTAAGTCCACATCGGTACATGTTTCTGGCAGTAGTTGGCAGACCAGTAAATGAGCTGGCTTCTGTAGTTCTCCACATTCACACAGTGTGTTGTTGTCTGTCAGCAGCCCCCACTTGAGCATGTTGGTCTTGCATTCAGGGGCTCCAACCCTCAGCCTATTTAGGGTCCTCCAAGTGACATAGGGGAGATTGAGGTTCTCAGCCATATCCTCCTTTAATTTTGTTCCTTGTCCAGTGACCTCCATCTTCTAATTTGGTTTTGCTCTTGCGTACCCGCAAGAATGTTTGTTCTTGCCATAAAGCTCTTCCTGGATCTGAGCTGGCAGATTTGAGGCACATATCTGTTCAGAAGATGTCGAGGGTCATTCTCTTGGTTAGTTCTCTCTGTGTTTGCTGCTACCTCTCTCCTGATCTTAGGTGGAGCCATACCAGCAAGAGGATATATTTTGTGATGTGTTCCATACTGGAGCAGCATACTCTGCTGCAGAGATGCTCAGGGCCAAAGCTGATGTATGTAGCATGGATGGTTGAGTCCCCATGTATAGTTTGCGAGTTTCCTTATGATGTTGTTCCTTGTACTAACTTTGGCGTTGGTATTCAAGCAGTGTTGCTTTAAAAAGAGTGTCCTGTTGCTGAACAATGCTGTAATTGGTTCCCTTGCCATGTAACATCCAATTCAACCCTTGGCTCTCAGTTTGGAAGGTGGAAATCACACATTTGATTCTGGCTTGGATTAGGCTTCAAATGGCTGGTGTTGTAATACTGTCCTAATTCTAACAATAAATAAAACCAGGTGTTTAGTAAAATAAATGGCTCTTAACTTGTCCATTCAAGACCAAACCACATTTAATTACTTAGCAACACAAGAGGAGCAGCTTGCAATGATGTACTGTTCCCACATATATTCTTTTCTGTCCCATCAACTGTGATCATTTTAGCTAAACAAGAAAGCCTGAGGGAGCAAGTGGCAGATGATACCTAATCGTTACCACTGAAAAAAGTCCTGGGGTTCAAATTGCAGCACAAGTGAAAAGCAAGTGCTTTAGTAAAAGTAAAAGAAGTTAATACTGTATTCAGTAATGCTTTCACCAACTCTATACAATCAAAGATACATTCCTAAACCAGCTCAGACTATTAGAATAATCCCAGTAAAATGGATGTCAGGTCAGTTAGTTATATTAAATGTGATCATGATGCTTAGATAATGATACAAGCTCCATGAACCTAGTGGGGGTGAATAGGTGATGACTTTAGAAAGAACAGTGAATCCAGATGTCTGTAACTGGATAACTTTAGTTTAAGGGTAAAAAAGACACAGACACTTACAAAAGACACACACACCAAGTCAGTTGTCCTTACTTGTCTTTAGAATTATGAATTCCTTCATTTAAAACAACTGCTCACCCTTTTAAAAGACAAGTGTTTCCATGTGTTATGAAGCAGAATCCATCAGTTTACTATGAAATTACTACTCCTCTCCTAGGGAAACCATTATTTCAATGTGGCTGTTGTTGGAGGATCATCTGGTTTCTTGCCCTACTAACAGCTTTTTGTGTCCTCTACTCCCAGGAGCTCCGTACATCAATGAGTTGAGACTCTACATTGAGGCGGATAGGTGTAAGTTTTATTGATCATGTCTGCCCTACTCCTGCTTCCAATGAGAATTCATACAATGCTATCTGAATTTCTGGAGACTTTCCCAGCATGCACACAGTTCCATGTTAATATTAAACAGCAACCTCTCGAGGGACCCTGTCTTTAGTTGAAGGCAACCATCTTCATTTTTTGGGAAGGGAAAAGTCCCTGAGATTATTACGGAGCTCATTATTTTGATAGTGTACACATCTCACAGGCGGTTTTATATTTCTTAAGTGTAAATTGCCTCTTGGGTGTATTTCATGCACCTAGTGTTGAATCGAGCCACTAGATCCATGATGGTGAATGGGCGCATTTTACTTCCGCTTCCAGGAGCGACGAGGGCGGCACGGGCCGAATGAATCGCAGTAAACCTTTTCATGTGGATTCACAGGGGCTTGGGCTTCTGGGAAGTAAAGTCCAAGAACATATGGAGTGACAAGGTTCGCCATCATGGCACTAGATTCTTGCTAAATGTGTTGCATCACAAAAATTTGAGCAATCACTGTTGAGTCTCAGCAGTTCTAGAAGCGATATAGCAAAATTCTCTCTCTAGTCTGTTTCTTTCTTTATGTGTCATTTCTCTCCTTATATTCTGAGTATAACCAGAGCTTGGAAATAATACAAGTGATGCAGCTACCTAATGTGAATTATGGCATGAGTGGGTAAGAACATAATGAAATTACATTTCAGAAGTAACATGGCAGGTGGAAAGTAACACTTTTTGATGTAATTAATAGTTATTTTATCATTAGTTTTAAAGCATATCTTAAAAACATTTTGAAAATAATTTCTCAAGTTAGTATGCCATTCTCTTAAAGGTCACTCTTGC
The DNA here is from genome assembly GCA_035047305.1 of Bradypodion pumilum. NCBI lineage: Eukaryota > Metazoa > Chordata > Lepidosauria > Squamata > Chamaeleonidae > Bradypodion > Bradypodion pumilum. Next base: position 33,789,361 of record JAWDJD010000003.1, read on the forward strand.
TTGAAAGCCAGTCGTATCCAACTCAGTGCTCATCTCTGTTTATAGCCAAAGAACTAGTGCTGTCTGCGTCTGCAGACGTTTCCATGCAGGTGACAGCCTTGTTGAGGCATGGGGGCTTGAACAGTCTAACTAGGCAGTGTTGCCCATCACTTGTCAATGATGTTAGGCCAGGACTAAGACTCACCAAAGCGTCCTCCGTCTGACCCCTTGGGCAAGGTGAAAATGGACAGCACACATCATGGCCCGCCTAGCCAGCGGGTGATGTAATATCCAAATGGCTAAAAAAACACACACATGCAGATGGACTTGATTTTCCAGGTCCATTTGCATGTGCGGAGTGTCATCGCAGAGATGTCTATCATTGCACGGACCCCTCACTGAATAACGACTCCGAGGTATCCAAGCTAATGAAAAAGAAACTAGCAATGCAACAAATTATTTTCATTGCGCAACATTAAAGGAAGCAAATTACTTTTTCTGGTCTTTCAATATTGTTATGTCTTGTCAAGTCAGAAGTTACTTACAGTGACCCTAAAAGGGCTCTCAAGGTAAGTGAATAGCAAACAAAAAACAAGACAAAAACATTTTAGCACCTAAAGACCAAGTGCTGTATTTTAATATGAACTTTCATGGATCAAGTCTGTTTCCTCAGTCCACTTAACTCAGAGATATTTAATTAGTGGTTTTGCCATTTCCACACCTCCAGTGAGTTTCCATGACTGAATGTGAATTTGAAACCAGACCTCCTGAGTCTTATTCTGTCACTCTATCCAGTATACTATATTAAGTAATATTATTGTAATGTTACTTAACTAATTACTTCTAGAAAGTAACTACCCAAGGTCTTTTTATAATGGTTGCCTAGCATACCTGTCAAGTTTTGGATTTGGAAATAAGGGAAATTTCCCAGAAAATACGGGATACTTGACAGCTATGCTTATCCTTTGCTGCCCTCCAATGGCGGCAATAGGGCATTGCAGTCTAATTAATATGGGATGACGGCAGGGAAGAGGGTAAAATAAGGGGTTTTCCCGGCCAATACAGGATACTTGACAGCTATGTTGCCTAGATAGGTTAATGGTTTGAGAAATTAATGAGAGGATCCTGTATATTGGTTCTCTGTGAACTAGAAAATGTCTAGCAAGTGCCAATGCATCATCACCCTTCCTGCACATTGTTTGTGAGATGTAATGGGCTAAATCTAATCGTTTGTCCCAATTACTCCAGCTCCACAGAATCAATGTGACTTACACAGGGTTTAACTTTAAAAGTCCCATTCATTTAATAGTCTACTCTTCTTATGCTGTATCCAAATCCGAATATTGGTGATTCTCATGGTGATCAACCATGAAGACTGTCCTGAGAATATAATGCAGTGGCCTTTCGTCTGCTTTCCACATCACAGTGTGACATCCATACCACTGATCCAGTTCCGTGAGTCACTTTCTGGTCCTGAGCCCTTTTGGTACACAAAGTTCTCCTCGGCCCCAGGCCAGTATTGATGGAGCTGCTGTCCTCCATCAAGATGGATTCAAGTGGGATTTAATCCACTTGGGACCATCACCCTTCCCTGTGGAAGCCACCCAAGGCCATTAGTCCTCAGGGTTATCAGGTTAGTTAACCGCTGCCTGAACCTTGGCATGAGTCGCTGACAGTACTGTCTACTCTATGTTTATGTTATGTTTATTGGATTTATACCCCGCTCCACTCAGCCCAAAAGGCCGACTCTATTACCATAGCAAAATAACCTGGCCAAACACAGAAGTCTACTCTAGTTGGGATTAAAAATTAGATTTAGGGTAAGAATGTATGTCTTTGTAGTGAAGTTTGCAACCAGGTACAGTAAAAGTATATGGTGACCTGGAACAGTGAAGGATTTTGCACTTATATTTGACTCTCCCTCATTGTCACTTCCTGTCATTTGGTCCCAGTGACTCTGCCAAATCTGATAAGTTGTGATTGTATTTCCTGATGTCTGATAAAGTAATCACCTAATACTTAGCCATCATTACATCATCTACTTTATCATTCTTTCCCCATGTTTTTAAAAGACGAAGATAAATCAGCTAGCTAGGAAGAAAATGTTGCTGAAAAGCAGCAGTTAAGGAAAATAGTGACACCAAACCAAACTGGTGAAAATATGGCATTTGCGAAATGACTGCATTGTAATACAGCTAGTTCTCAGCTTAGTGCAGGGGTGCCCAAACTATGGCCCATGGGCCAGCTCCGGCCTCTGACACCAATTCATCTGGCCCATGGGCTGTAGTTTGGACACCCCTGATTTAAGCAGAGAAAACGGCAGCTTGAAAATCTATCTCATGTTGCAAAACAGATTGCAGCACATGTTTTACTTCCGCTTCCGGTGGCCCGCTGAACCACATAACCGGCCCACGGCCTGAAAGGTTTGGGCACTCCTGGCTTAGTACCATACACTGAAGTTGTGTCTAGTGACAGTTCTTTTCTGATTGAGTATATTGCAATGTATTCATTGTTTTTTTTTTTAAAAAAAAAACACTATTTATAGACATGCATTTCTGGCTCTTTGGCTTTTAAACAGAGATGAGAACTGAAAGAGTCAGATACGACTGGCTTTTGAGCAAGGGAAACTTTTACCTTTACCTTTATTTTAAAGTTTGGACTGTGGCGGCTTAGTGGTTTAGATGCTGAATTTGATGACTAGAAGGTCGGCAGGCCAGCAGTTTCTTAGTGCTGCACAATGGTGTGGGCTCTCATCTCTGTCCTAGCTCTTGCCAATGTAGCAGTTTGAAAGCAAGAAATTGCAAGTAGGTAAATAAGTACAGTACCACTTTGGTGGGAAGGTAACAGCATTCTATGCACGCTGGTGTCTAGTCATGCCTGCCACATGACCACGGAAACATCTGCAGATGCAGACAGCACTAGCTCTTTGACTGTAAACAAAAATGAGCACCACATCCTAGAGTCAGATATAGCTGGCTTTCGAGCAAGGGAGACCTTTATTTTAAAATTACATACCTATGGCTTGGAACTTGATGATCAACATATAGTTGGATGCTGTGTGGCCTTACTGTAGCAAAGGCCTTATACTGTATTCCATAGAAAGACAAATACTGTAGGCACTGCCCATAACTTAGTGGTTAGATCTTATTTCTTTATATGCCTAAATGGTATCTTACAGATGCCAGTGAGAAAGCTGTTAGATTGGCATCTGTAAGATATTTAGGCATATATAAACACATATGTGGTGAGTTTATTATTAATTAAAGGATTACATTGTATACATCACCTTTATCTTTCTCCTTTTCTGAATTTGCAATTTAAAAAACAATTAAAAGTTTCCATAAAAGATGACATCTCCATGATCTGAAATCCTCTTGTCCAGGAGTATTTTATATCATATGGAAAATGGTAATTGCTCCCAGTCCTGTCTTTCTTCCAAAAAAAATTTGATAAAGATTTGGTGCCATCCATTTTCAAGATTTTTTAAACTGAAGTAGAAACATTTTTAAATACTGAAGAACAATCACCGGTGATGATTTTTAACAAGTGACATTTGAAATTTCTCCTTTGTTCCAGTTTTAGACAAATTCATTCATTCATTCATTTATTCGATTTATACCCCGCCCTACTCGACCAGGGCCGACTCTGGGCGGCTTACAACAAGTAAATCAAATACAGTATACAAAAATTACAAATGGTACAGTGTTGCAATACAGCAAATTAACAATAAATATTAGAAATACAAGATCCATAAAACACAGTATAACAGCAATAGCAACAATGTGATCAATATAATCAAAGGATATAATTTCAAAAATACCAAAAAAATACAGAAATGCAATAAAGACATAAGCAGCAATAGTAATACAATAATTAATCAAAAAATACAGTTAAAACGATCAATACAAAAATACATACATAGGCCAGAGGGCACGAAAGGAAAGTCCTCAATTCCAACTGCACAACAGTTGCAAGTAGCCTAAGAACCCCAGAACAGTGTAAGAGTTCCAGGGTAGGCAGGAATCCCTCCTCGCACCGTCATCTCCACCAGCGGGGAGAGCGCAGCTGCGGCTCCGGCGGCGTTTTCGGAGCCTCCCGGGCCACGGGAGGCTCCCTTTATCCCCCCCGCCGGTGGTGGGGGCGGGGAGAGCGCGGCTGCGGCTCCGGCGGCGTTTTCAGAGCCTCCCGGGCCACGGGAGGCTCCCTTTATCTCCTACTTTTCAGGAAACATGATCATCTTTTTAAATATTGCAGATAGATGGATTCACCTTCCATGATTCTGCCCTAAGGCTAATGTATCTGGCATGAACTATTGTCACACCTCATTCCGACTGATGTGGATGTCTTTTGCATGGCAAAGGAACAATATCTTTGAGCCTAAATGGGAAAAACATGGCATGGGAAGACACATGTTAAAATGATAAGAGAAGCAAGGGCTTCACAGCATATCCAGATGTCGTGTTCCACCTGTACAGTGTGAATATAGTTTGGAAGTTAGCATAGTGAGTAAGGAACTTGTCCAAGTACTGTATCTGTAAAACCTAACTTCGACTTCTCTTTCTTATGACTTTACGTGGTTCCATTTCATGGGAATCCTTTTTACTCCACCAGTCAGATGTGACCCATAGCCTCCCTCTCTCCCATCCCACCCACCCCAAAAATAAAGCCTCCTACTGGAACCAATGGGAGGCTCCCCTCCCCTCCCCAAAAAACCCAAATTGGATGGGAAGGGAAAGGTTAACCCTCTTCTTCTACCCACTTATAGTAAATCTCCTCTCCACCTCCTACTTATGTAGCATCAAATTGATTCCAACTTGCTGTGACCCTTTCTATGGTTTTCTGGTACAGCATACTCAGAAGTGGTTGACTTCTTCTGGGGTTTGCCCTGGGACTGTGCAGCTTGCCCATAGTAATGCGGTTGGCTCTTCTCTTGTGACCATGGTGGTGAAATTTGCTGTATGGGCAGTAAACCCATTCGTGTGGATTCACAAAGACTTGGGGTTTCTGGGAATTGACGTCCAAGAACACCTGGAGTGACAAGGTTCACCATCACTGTCCTAGGAGGTACAGTGGGGATCGAACTTCCAGCCTCTGACTCTGGACTGAGATAACCAAATCATTAGGCTTGAGGGAAAACCTTCTTTTGGAAGCCAGGGGAATTTCAAAACCTAATGGCAGAGCAGTTGTGTGAATGGGTATTTGTGAGTGACTGTGTGAGACAACTGCATGTTTGTATATGTGTTTATAGCCAAAGAGCCAGCGTTGACTGTGTCTGCAGACATTTCCGTCGTCATGTGGCAGACATGATTAGTGCATGGGACGCTGTTTACCTTCTCACTGAAGTGGTACCTATTTATCTACTTGCAGTTTCTTGCTTTCAAACTGCTAGGTTGGCAGGAGCTGGGACAGAGACAGGTGCTCACTCTGTTGTGCAGCACTCGAGTCTCAAATTGCTGATCTGCCTACCTTCCAGTCAACAAGTTCAGCATCTTAACCATTAAGCCACCTCAGTCCCACTACCTCACCATAGGTACAATGAAATAATAGTGTGGTCGTGGCTCTCACTACAACCTCACAGGGGAGATTTTATTTGGTCCACTGGCAATGGGCTTCGGCCTAAAGGGTCACTTTCCAAAGGAGAAGCAACCTAACTTCCCCTCCGGTCCAGTTTTTATCCTGTTCTTGTGAGGGTGCTCTGGCCTGTGGCTGACTGTGGTAATGTAAAGCTGTTGGTCCAAAAGATTTAGATATACCTAAAGCCCCGCGTTTGGTGGTTTAGACATTGAACTTGATGACTGGAAGGTCGGCAGGTTAGCAGTTGGAGACCCGAGTGTTACACAACAGAGTGAGCTCCCATCTCTGCCCCAGCTCTTGCCAAAATAGCAGCTTGAAAGCAAGAAATTGTAAGTAGATAAATAGGAACCACTTTGGTGGGAAGTTAAATAGCGTTCTGTGCATTTCAGTGTTTAGTCATGCCTGCCACATGTCCACGGAAACATCTGCAGATGCAAACAGTGCTGGCTCTTTGGCTATAAACAGAGATGAGCACTGAACCCTAGAGTTGGATATGACTGGCTTTTGAGCAAGGGCGACCTTTACCTCTAAAGCCCCAGCACATGAAAGTGCCAAAGGGGAGAACCATCAATACAGAGGCAGTGGGTGACCACCTCTTAACCTAACCAACCTCATAGGGTTCAAGTCAAGAAGGTAACTACATCTCTTTACACTCCTGGGAGGAGAGAGATGGGATATGAATACAATATATTTTTTAAAAAATTAATATTATAAGACATTTATTCGTTTTGTTTGAAGCTCTCTCACTCCAGGCTTCAACAAAAGGCTTTTAAAACAAAGCACCTCCAAGCTATAGGATTATACATTTCCTGACTAATTAGTCTGGATTCCTCACTTTGGTTTTGCCTAAAGCAATTCCAGGAAGAAAAACCCTGGCTTGACAAAAGAGCTTTAATGTTCTTTTAAGGAGAGTGGGTGTATCTCTGAATGGGCCGTTAAACTGCAATGATGGGATTTTGAGTTGTGGCTTGACACATTATGTGAGAGGATCAGCAGGTGAGATGGGATAAAGAAATCTGTGAGTTGGCTGTAGGCAAGCAACCTGGGGAGGGGGGCTAGAAGGAAATGACATTTGATTATCTCCTTTGTGGCCTTCTAGAATCTAAGATCTTCCAAAGGATCTTCATTCAACTCAGAATACACTTTATGTCCCTTTGATATCACCATCTTGAGATATCTGGAATTCTGCACAAACAAAATTGTTATTGGGTTGCTGCTTCCATTATCTCTGGCTATGCTAGCAAGAGTTGAGAGAACAGCTGCGCAAGAACATCTGGATGGCCCCACTTTGCCCACTCCTGGAGGAAGGCAGCCATGAAATGGACTTTATATGGTTCGTGAAAGTTTGTGCTACAATAACAGTAAAAGGTAAAGGTCACCCTTGCACGAAAGCCAGTCATATCAGACTCTAAGGTTCAGTACTCATCTCTGTTTACAGCCAATGAGCCAGCGCTTTCCATGGATATGTGGCAGGCATGACTAGACCCAGGAGTGCACAGAATGTTGTTTAACTTCCCACCAAAGTGGTACCCGTTTATCTACTTGCAATTTCTTGCTTTCAAACTGCTAGGTTGGCAGGAGCTGGAACAGAGACGGGAGATCATTCCACCATGCAGTACACTTGGGTCTCGAACTGCTGACCTGCCGCCTTCCAGTCAGTGTCTCAACACTTGAGCCACTGCAATAAAAATAGGTTTTTTTTTAATAAGGCCACAAGACTTTAGTAATTTTCTTATCCTACATAAGAACATAAGAACATAAGAACAGCCTTGCTGGAACAGGCCACAGCCCATCCAGTCCAGCATTCTGTCTCACACAGTGGGTCACCATTTCCTTCAGGGTATTCCCAAGGAGATGCCTTCACCTGCTTAGGATTCCCTGGAAATGGCATTGAGAGATATCCTGCCTATCTCTCCAACCCGGAGGTTGTCCTTAGGTAGCCATAATTATAGCCATTGATAGCCTTGTCCTCCATGAACTTGTCTAGTCCTTTCTTAAAGCTGTCAAGACTGACAGCTGTCACCACTTCTTCTGGCAGGGAGTTCCATAGACCAGTAATCCTCTGGGTGAAAAAGTACTTTCTCTTATTTGTTTGAGAATTAGTACCCAAAAGTTTCATGGAGTGTCCCCTAGTTCTAGTGTTGTGCGATAGGGAAAACAGTTTTTCCTTATCCACTTTGTCCACACCGTGCAAGATTTTATAAACTTCAATCAGGTCACCTCTTAGACACCGTCGTTCAAGAGTGAAAAGGCCCAACCGTTGCAGCCTCAGATGGTAAGGAAGGTGTTCCAGTCCCCTAATCATTCTGGTTGCCCTCCTCTGTACTTTCTCCAACTCCATAATATCCTTCTGGAGGTATGGCGACCAGAACTGTACACAGTATTCCAGATGGGGCCTCACCATAGATTTATAAAGAGGCAAAATGACACTTGCTGACTTATTTTCTATACCCTTCCTAATGATCCCTAACATTGAGTTTGCTTTTTTCACTGCTGAGGCACACTGGGTTGACACCTTCATTGAGCTGTCCACCAGGACACCAAGGTCCCTTTCCTGGTTTGTCGCAGAGAGTTCAGACCCCATCAGTTTATAAATGTAATTGGGGTTTTTTGCCCCAACATGCATCACTCTGCACTTACTGATGTTGAAGCTCATTTGCCACTGTTTTGCCCACTCCCCCAGTGTCAAGAGATCCCTCTGGAGCTCTTCACAATCTCTCACAGTTTTCACTACCCTGTATAATTTAGTGTCGTCAGCAAATTTGGCTACCTTGCTTTTTACTCCTACCTCTAGATCATTTATGAAGAGGTTGAAAAGCAGGGGTCCCAGTACTGAACCTTGGGGGACCCCACTCTTTACTTCCCTCCACTTGGAGAAGTGTCCATTTAGTGCTACCCTCTGTTTCCTGTCCCTTAGCCAGTTGCTGATCCAGGACAAGACCTGTCCCTTTATACCATGACTGGTAAGTTTATTCAAGAGCCTTTGGTGTGGGACCTTGTCAAAAGCCTTCTGAAAGTCCAGATAAACAATGTCAACTGGATCCCCCTTATCCACATGCTTGTTGACACTCTCAAAAAATTCCAACAGATTAGTGAGGCATGATTTGCCCTTGCAAAAGCCATGTTGGCTCTCCTTTAGCAGCGCCTCCTCTTCTATGTACCTATTAATTCTATCTTTTAGGATGGTTTCCATCACTTTACCTGGGACACATGTCAAACTGACAGGCCGGTAATTTCCTGGATCACCCCTGGATCCTTTTTTGAAAATTGGTGTTACATTCGCTACCTTCCAGTCATCAGGCACAAAGCCTGATTTGAGGGAAAGATTATATATTTTGGCTAGGATATCAGCAATTTCATCTTTAAGTTCCCTGAGAACTCGTGGATGGATGCCATCTGGTCCTGGGGATTTGTTAGTGTTTAGTTTAACAAGACATGCAAGGACCTCCTCCCTGGTTATTTCTATCTTGCTTAATTCTTCGGTTTCCCTCCCTACGAAGATAGGTTCTGTTTTGGGCATGTGGTCTCTATCTTCTTCAGTGAATACTGAAGCAAAGAATTCATTGAGTCTCTCTGCAATCTCTGTTTCCTCTTTAATAACCCCTTGCCTTCCATTGTCATCTAATGGTCCAATGGCCTTCCTAGTTGGGTTCTTACTTCTAATGTACTTAAAGAAGTCTTTGTTTTTCCTCTGAGTATTTTTAGCTATACGCTCCTCAAAGTCTTGCTTTGCTTTCCTGATTGTTGCCTTGCATTTGTTCTGCCAGAATTTATGTTTCTGCCTGCTGTCCTCATTTGGACAAGCCTTCCATCTTCTAAATGAGCTTTTCTTGCTCTTGATCACTTCCCGAACAGCTCCTGTAAGCCACATTGGAGTCCTCTTGGACCTGGCAGTGCCCTTTTTCCTTTTGGGTATGCATTCCAATTGGGCCTCTGTTATTGTTTTTGTAAACAGCCTCCATGCCACTTGGAGTGTTTGGACTCTCTCAATTTTCCCTTTCAGTTTCTTTTTTACTAGTTTCCTCATCTTTGGGAAATTTCCTTTATGAAAATTTAAGGTCTCTGTGTTAGATTTTATCAGTGACTTGCGGTCTATGATCAAGTTAAACATAATTGAGTTGTGGTCACTGTTCCCTATTGGATCAGTCACATTAACATCTTGCACCAGATCCTGGATGTCGGTTTTTTCTTATTGGGTGGGTTTTTTATTGGGTGGGTTTTATAAGGTTTTTATAATGTTTTTATGTATTTTCTTGAGCTGCTGTAATGCCGCCCTGAGTCGGGTTCTGCCTGAGTGGGCGGCAGTTACAAATGTGAATGATAAATAAATAAATAAATAAATAAATAAATTACTCAGGATCAAGTCAAGGATTCTTGTACCTCTAGTTGGGTCTTCAACCATCTGTCCCAGGGAACAATCATTGAGCATATCTAGGAACTTTATCTCTTTATCATGTGCTGAACAACAGTTCACCCAGTCTATGTGAGGGTAATTGAAGTCCCCCATTATAACCAGGCTTCCCTTCCTGGATGCCTCCTTTACAACATTCTCCAATTGCCAGTCTCCCTCAAGAGTTTGGGTCGGAGGCCGATAGTATATGCCTACTGTTAGACCATCCTTGTGGCCTGGTACTCTTACCCACAGAGCTTCTAATGGTGACTCTAAATCACCTAGATATTCCAATTCATAAGATTTTATCACTTCTTTGACATACAAGGCTACACCACCTCCTGTTTGCCCCTTCCTATCCTTCCTGTACAGTTTGTAGCCTGGGATAACTGTATCCCATTGGTTATCATCCGTCCACCAGGTTTCAGTGATACCAATAATATCAATATTCTTATCTATTGCTAAGTATTCCAGCTCCCCTATTTTGTTCCGGAGGCTTCTGGCATTTGTATACAAGCATTTATATATGCATTTCTGACACAGTCTTTTGTGTCCAGTTGCATTGTTAGACTGCCTCTTGCATCCTTCTGCTAGAATGCTAGTGACTAGCTCCTTGCTCTGCTCAGTAATTTTTGCATCCTCCTCACTACTCAAGTACACACTTTCCCGAACCGGATGCTGCCCAGCTCCTGTCGGCTTTCCCCCAGTTATCAGTTTAAAAGCTGCTCTGCAGCCTTTTTGATGTTGAGTGCCAGCAATCTGGTCCCATCATGGTTTAAATGCAACCCATCCCTCCTGAACAGATTTGGCTTGTCCCAAAATGTTCTCCAGTTCCTGACAAATCTGAAGCCCTCCTCTCGACACCACTGCCTCATCCACGCATTGAGGCTTCTGAGCTCTGCCTGCCTGGTAGGTCCTGCGCGAGGGACAGGCAGCACTTCTGAAAATGCTACCTTGGAAGTCCGGGACTTCAATCTTCTTCCTAACAACCTAAATTTGGCTTCCAGGACAGACCGCTTGGCCTTCCCAACATCATTAGTACCAACGTGTACCATGACAACTGGCTCGTTCCCAGTTCTCTCTAACAATCTATCTAGATTTCTTGTGATGTCTGCAACTTTTGCACCTGGCAGGCAAGTCACCATACGGTTATCATGTGCATCACAAATCCATTTCTCTGTATTTCTAATTATTGAATCGCCTAGTACAAGGAGCCTCTCTCCTGCAATCTGTTCATCTACATGCACCTCATCAACCATATTAAGGTATCCTCTTACTTCCTCATCCATGCTAATCTTTTGCACATGTCTGGCCTTACTCAGAGAACACAATCCTCAACAAGAGTTAAGGTAGGGGTGGTTGAAACCCTGCAAGCTCAAGCGGAGGGGAGTTCAAATGAGTGAAGAGCTGGCAAGCTAGCAGCTCCTTTCTGAACCCATTTCCCTTATGCTAATACTGCTAAGGGCAGTATACTTATGTGGTCAGAGCACTGGATTAGGACCCCTGAGACTTGAGTCTAAATTGCTAATTAGTTATGTGTTATCATGTCAGAATCAAATTATATCAACCCTAACAGGGCTTTCAAAGTAAGTGAGCTATTTAAGAAGTGGCTTTACCAGTTCCTAGGCCAGGGTATGGCGAACCTTTTAGAGAGCGAGTGCCCAAACTGCAACCCAAAACCCCACTTATTTATTGCAAAGTGCCAACACATCAAGAGGAGGAAGGAAACGCTCCCATTGGGTGGCTGGGCAGAACAAACTCTGTGCTGTGGGGAGGGATGAAGTGCTCCCATTGGGCTGCTGGGCAGAGGTGTGGGGTGAACTCTGTGTTGTGGGGAGGGATGAAGTGCTTCCATTGGGCTGCTGGGCAGGAGTGGGGCAAACTGTGCTTGGGTGACTGCACGGGTGCCCACTGAGAGGGCTCCGAGTGCCGCCTCTGGCACGTGTGTCATAGATTTGCCACCACTGTCCTAGGCAGTCTGGGAAGGGTCACAATGGCTTAGTAGTTAAGACACAGACACTGAGCTTGATGGTCAGCAGTTTTAGACCCAAGTGTTGCATGGTGGAGTGAGCTCCCAGCTCCTGCCTAGCAGTTTGAAAGCAAGAAATTGCAAGTAGATAAACTGGTACTGCTTCAGGGAGAAAGGTAAGTGTTCCATGCACTCCGATGACTAGTCATGTCTGCCACGTGACTACAGAAACATCTGCAGACAGACAGCGCTGGCTCGGAGCACTGCCCCCTAGAGTCAGACATGACTAACTTTTATAGCAAGGGAGATCTTTACCTATACTAGGCTGTCTACATACCTCAGTAGTTTAAGCAAGGGGTTAGGAGTTTGATTCCCCATTGTACCACCAAGGAGAAGAGCCAACTTGTGTGGCTATGGGTAAAACTACACAGTAGTTTATCTCTGCTCTCTCTCTCTCTGGATACATGTCTTGTAAATTTTCTGTCCCAGAATGGCAACTTTCAAGTCTTGTGCAGTGTCCAAGTAGACTGAAATGATTTGAAACAGGTTTCTTTGTATGGCCATTCCTGATGTCTGGTTTATGTGACTCTTTTGGGCAGAGATTGCCCTGTTTGTCCTATGTAAAGCGCAGAGGGCCATTATCGGCAAGAGATGGCATAAATCACATTACCAGTCTTATAGGTTAAGACACTGAGCTTGAGTAGAATGTTGGAGTTCGAGACCAGAGTATTGCACGAGGGAGTGAGTGCCCGTCTCTGCCTCAGCTCCTACCAACCTAGCAATTCAAAAGCAATGAATTGCAATTAGGTAAATAGGGACCACTTCAGTGGGAAGGTAAACGTCGTCCCGTGCACTCCAGTGTTGTGTAGTCATGCCTGCCAGGTGTCCATGAAAACGTCTGCAGACACAGACAATGCTGGCTCTATACACACAGATGAGCACCGAACCCGAGAGTCGGATACGCCTGGCTTTCGAGCTAGGGCTACCTTTACCTTAAGTAAAACACAAGATCAGCTCTCTCTCCACGTGAGGTTATCAACACGCATCCGTTTCCCAGATTTGTCGCATGGGATGGTCAGGTTTCCTAATCCTTCAGCCTGCCTGGTCTCCTCCCTCTTCCACCCCCCCCCCTTTTTTGGCACGTTTGGCAGAGGTGAGAAGGAAACCCAAAGCGCTTCATTCATAAAGGCGGCGGGGAGGGAAGGGGGGTAAGTGAGAGAAGGGCGCTATTCAAGCGCATGCGCACCAGGAGAGCAGCAGCCGAGGGTGCCTATAATAACAAGGAAGGCGGCCAGTGGTGGGGGTGGGGCGAAAGGGGGCTCCAGTCAAGAAGGAGTTTTGGCTTCACCCGCAGAGTCAGACTGAGGCGGCGTCGCCTGCGCGCTCCCCTCACAGGGAGAAGGAAAGCGGGGCTCAACCCGGGGTGCCGCGCCCGGGGGCTCTTGGTGGCCTCTCCAGACCCGGGGGGGACGGACAGACCGGAGGGACGAGCAGACCGGAGGCGCGGGAGGAAAAACACTCTCGGGCGGCAGAAGTGGTGGAAGGAAGACCAACCAACGAGGGGTGGGGTTGGACGGAGAGACTCGAGTTGCGCCTCTCTCCACGGTTGAGGAGCGAAGAATGACCGGCACCGGCGTGGCTCCCCTCAAAGTTCGCGGGCGCGGATAATCACTTCGCAGACTCGGCTAGACAGAGACACCGGCCAGACTGAGAGTCCACACAGTCAGCGTGTGTGAGGGGGAGAGAGGGAGAAAGCACACAAGGGAGCGCGTCTTGTTTCCCCGGCGCGTTTCCATCCGTCGCGCCAGGCAGCCCGGCGGCGACATCCCGTCCCGACGACCCCCCTCACCCCCCCCGTCCCACCTCGCCCGGACCCGCCCCTCCTCGGGCTGTGTAGGCGGCGAGACGGGAGTTTGGGGGCAGCCGCCAACCCCCCCCCCCACCCACCCGTGGCGCCGGCGGGCAGGGAGAGCAGCCCTGAAGCCTCGACGGGGCCGCGTCTGAAGGGCTTTGGCCTCTCCCACGTCTGGCCTCTGCGCTGCTGCTCCGCCCGGAGCCGAGGAAAGAAAGAGGACACCTCCCCCCCCCCCTTCGGCTCTCCAGGAGGTCCTCGACGGCCGGCTGGGCGCGGAGGGAATTGCTGGTCCGGCTCTCGGAAGGCGCCAGCGGCGGCCTCACCAAACGCCTCGGACGGCGAAGCGCCGCCTCGGGTGTGTGTGTGTGTGTGTAGTTGGGCTCAGTCCTCGCCTGCCTCAGGCTCGCCAGCTGACTTTGCCTCCCTCGCCCTCCCCTGGTGTTGGCTTTCCTGGCTTCCCGCTCGCCTGACCGCCCTCCGGGAAGGGCTGCCCCGCCTGTTGGAAGGAGCGACTCCAGTGGGGCCAGGCTGGGGTGTGTGGGGATTTTGTTCCATCATCCTACCCACATCACCCACCCCGGGCGCCTTTCTCTTCCTGGACTGCGGCGGGACCTCGCGAGTGGACGGCGGCGGCTTCTTCACGCTGGCCCGCCCCGTCCAGCCAGGAGCCGGTGACTAGTTGACACCCCTCGGCGGCGAGCGAGGAAAGTAGAAGGGCAGGGAGGTAGCCGCCGCGCGAAAGCCAGCCGTATCCGACTCTAGAGTGCGGTGCTCACCTTGGTTTACAGCCAAAGAGCCAGCGCTGTCTGCCTCTGCAGACGTTTTCTGTGGCCATGTGGCAGGCATGATTAGACACCGGAGCGCAGCACAGAACGCCGTCACCTTTTCCCGTCGAAGTGGAGGTACCTTTTTTTTATCTACTGTACTTGTGCCATTTCTTGCTTTCGAGCTGGGACAGACGGGAGCTCACTCCGTCGTGCACCACTCGTGTCTCGAACGGCTGACCTGCCGACCTTCCAGTCGTGAAACTCAACGTCTTAACCACGAAGCCACCGCAGAAGATCCCCCCCTCCCCGGTCTTAACCAGGCGGCGGCAGGTGGCCACGACGCCACTGTCGCGTAGCTAAAGAAGGCGCCCGTCGGGCCACGCCTGCCTGCCTGCCTGGCGAGGGTCGCGCGTGGCCCGTGCGCGTCCGCTCTCGGGATCGCGCCTCGCTCGGCCTCAGCCGGCTCAGAGCCGAGTGGTGCGGTGGTGATGCGGAGGCGCCGCGCTTCTTCCGTGGGGCGGGGCGGCCGGCCTGGGCTCCCGCACCCGCTGCTGCTGCTGCTGCTGCTCGTCGGGCTGTCCGCCAGGGAGGCGCGGGCGAGCGGCGAGTATTGCCACGGGTGGCAGGACGGCGCGTCGTGGCGGGACGGCTTCCAGTGCCCGGAGCACTTCGACGACGGCGACGCCACCATCTGCTGCGGAACCTGCGCCTTGCGCTACTGCTGTGCCCGCCCGGAGGCCCGCCTGGACCAGGGCGTGTGCGACAACGACCGGCAGCACGGGGCAGCCGAGCACGGCCGGCCGGACAAGGACGTCCCCGACGGCGCGGCAGGTACGGAACGCGGGGGTAGGGAGAGGGATTCTCGGGTACAAAACTTTCCCAAGAGATCCGCTTGATGTTGTCCATATATCAGTTTTCTTCCCTCCATCTCCGACGGCATCTGTGACTTAACCGCTGCACCACCAGGGCTCAGCCACAAGTGGATGGCATGTAACTTTACTGCAAACAAGCATCTGCACTGACGGGTTAATTCCCCCTTGCCTTCCCCTGCCCATTTCCAAGAAAGGAAAGGCAACATCACAGAGGGAATAGCATCCCAAGTTGGAACATTATGGACAGGATCCATACAGGTGAAACTCGGGAAATTAGAATATGTGCAAATGTTCATTCTTTCACTTAAAAGGTGAAACAAATATCTGAGATAGACTCACTACGTGCAAAGCGAGAGTTGTCATGCCTTAATTCGTTATAATTGTGATGATCATGGCATACAGTGTACGTGAGATTATGTGATGATTATGGGGTACATGAGATTGGGGGGTTCATAAACTGTAAGACATAAGCATCAATATTATAACAAAGTAAGGCTTGAATTATCTCGCTTTGCATGTCATAAGTCTATCTCATATATTTGTTTCACCTTTTAAGTTGCATTACTGGACTGAATGATTATTTGCACAATATTCTAATATTCCAAGTTTCACCTGTTTTTTCTTTATCTTTCCCTTCCTGAAGATTTAAAGATTTTCTACCTATGGAATTTGGTTTCTGAAAGTGATGTTTTTCTTAGACATCCTGCATAAAGTGGGGGAAAGATGAAATATGAAAAATTATTGCTTTAACCATATGGAAAACTTTTCCAAGAGTCCCTTCTAGATTTCCCCCATATTTCAGTTTTCTCCCCTCCATTTCCAACGGCATCTGTGACTTGACAATTATTGCCTTGGCATACATTATATACAGGAGCAATGTGGTTTAATGGATAGCATCTCACTCAGACTCAAGAAATCTGGGTTCATGCATCTAAGAGGCTGACTTCAGGAGTTCTTACTTGCTAAACTATGGCTAGTACTAAATCATATCTAGAAATGTATTTAGAATTTTGGTGGACTATTTTTAAAAAAACTGGCCTAGCTCTTTTCAGATGTTCCATAAGTGTGATGGGAGAGAATCTACAAATTGGACATCTTCTTTTAAAAAAGCCTTAATTTGTCCCATCATATCCCCCAAAGCAGTGATGGCAAACCTTGGCACTCCAGGTGTTCTTGGACTTCAATTCCCAGAAGCCCTGATCAGCAGGAGTGCCTACACTCCTCGCCCTACACATGCAAGGCCAAATCACATAAGCATTCAACCAACATGGGCTGGTTTAGAAGGAAACCTCACTTGGCCCATCAAAAGGAAGGTCTATCCTTGATGCACACTTGTTAAAACCAGACTTTCTTGACTTGCCAGTGTTAATTCAAAGATATAAAATTGGTTAAATTCAATGGGACTTGGTTCTCTGGAAAACAATTAGGATTGCAGGCTCCCCAAGGTTCACTTCCTGTTTAGCAGACACCCCACTGGGAACACGTGGTAAGCCTTTCCCCACATGTTTCCTCCTAGGCTTGTACCTGCTGCTGTTATGAGTCTTTTTTTTTAATCAGTATTTTCAAGTCGTTGCACCTTTAGGCCTTTAAATTACAATATATCCAGTGGAAGAAATGGATATGGGACCCCCAAGGGCAGTTTTATTACACAGGACATGGGGGAAGTGCATTCTAGCCTCTCTTCAGCCTGCTTGAGTTGGGTTGATACTGCTGAGACAGAGTAGAAAGGAAACTTTTCTGTTACCTATTAAAGCACTTAGGCAAAAGTCTTAGCCATCACCAGTTGGTTTGGGGAAAATTAAGTGAGTGATAACTCAGATAACCTCTCCAAATTTCACCATACTTTTGAGAGGGTTGAGAGGAGAGCCAGCAGAAGACTCCAATTTTGGTGTATCTAGGTGGCTCCAGGACTGAGTTATACCCCACCCCCAATCACTCACTGATTTCCCCCCAAACCTGGTGGTCTTTTAAGACTTTTGCACAGTACTGGATATCAAGAGAAGTTTCTAGTCAATGTAAAGACTTGTTAGAGGTGTTCAAACTTAAAATATGTATAGTACTCCTAAAATCAAATAACACTATTTGAAATGCAGTAACATTAAGTTCAGAAGCAGTGGGTCTGTTGCTGTATTGATGTGATGTGATGCTTTGCAAACCTTGGTCTCTTCAGATACATTCCTTGTGTAAATATTCAGTTCAGTTTTAAACATAAATGAACCTTTACATTTACCACCTTCTTGCTTTTCTGCTATGGAAGTTCTGTTATGCGCCATCAAGCTGTTTCTAACTTAGGGTAACCCTTGTGAAAAATGCAATATATTTTTTTAAAAAATGTTCAAGTTGTGGTTTTACCATTGCCCTTTCCCAGTGAGTATCCATGGCAGGGAATTGAACACAGATTTCTTGAGTCCTAGTGAGATACTATCCATTAAACCACATTGCTCCTGTATATAACATGTATCAAGGCAATAATTGTAAAGTTACAGTTGCTGTCTGAAATGGAGGAAAGAAAATTGAAATATGGGCAACATCTAGAAGTGCCTCTTGGAAAGTTTTGCAATATGGTTAAAGCAATAATTCCTCAAATTTCATCAACATTGCTTTCCCTGCTCCATGTAGCGTGTCCAACAAAAACATCACTTTAATGATACCACATCCTACAGGTAGAAAACCTGTAATTCTTCAGGAAGGGAAAGATAAAGATAATATGGTGAGAAGTTTTGCAGGATCCTGTCCATGCTGCTCCAACTTGGATTCTATTCCCTCTGTGATTTTGCCTTTCCTTTCTTGGAAGTGGGGAGGGGAGGCAAGGGGAATTAACCCATCACTGCACTCTTGCTTCTTATGACCTTTTTTTGTTAAAAAGTTACATGTCATCCACTTGTGGCCTGGTGGTGCAATGGTTAAACTGTTGTATTGCAGCTGCTGAAACTGTAATTTCAATCCTAACCAGACTCAAGGTTGACTCAGCCTTCCATCCTTCCGAGGTCGGTAAAATGAGTACCAAGCATGTTGGGGGCCAAAGGGTAATTACCATGTGAACCTCCCAGAGAGAGCACTAAGCACTATGGGGAAGTTTCCTTGATTTGACCAGACTATCAAGGGATGAGTTCCTGCTGGTTGCCACATGCTTTCCATCCCTATCGTTGCTGTGCTCTTCTACTCCAGGTTTAACCAAATCTTTTCATAATTGGGTCTTCCCATCTTTTTTTTTTTTTTTGAGGGGGAGGGCTGCCAAGGGGTCTTTACTCCTCTGGGATACCACTTGGTGACTGCTGCTGTCCAACATTCGAGAGCCATGTCCAGCCCAGCGCAATTTCTGTTTATGATATTTGACAACAGCTTTGTTGGAGCCGTATGTAATTGCTATTGCTATTGTGGTTGACTTGGATAGGCGTGATATTTTCTCACCGCAACCAAACCTCTCTAAACATCCCGAAAAGACTACTAGCACTTACAGTATTTCTAAAACATCAAAATAAGTGGTTCTCATCATAAGTACTTTCCCCATACGTTTCCCTCATTGGCATGCAAAGCTTCTTTCATTTCTTAACTTTGTGATACAAATGATCGGAGAGGCACAAATCTGCATTTGCCATCACACATCCACAAAGCCTGCTAGAACAACACCATTAAAAGTCACTACTGTAGGATGTTTTGTGGGCTGCAGTTAATTACTTGTCATTTGGGGTCAACTGGTTCATGGTCTAGAAATCCATCATCACTTAACATTTGGTTGTCTGAGAGGAGACTGAAGGGCAGAAACAAAGAATGAGTTGAAAATCTATCTGCACTTATATGTTTTGGGGAGGAAAAAATTGCAAAGAGATGTGCTTAGAAAAGGAGGTGCACCATAAATTTTACAGGAAACAAAATGACTTGACACAGATCCTTGAAGTCAGTTACATACATCTGAGTGATTGACTTCAGGAGTTCTTACTTGCCATCACTAAATTGTGTCTAGAATTGCGGTGGACTATCTAAAAATGTCCTAGCTCTTTTCAAATGTTCTGTAAGTGTGATGAGGGAGAATGTTATCTACATACCCATCCTCACAGCTTTCAACTTGCACAACAACTTTAAGAGACAGAAACAGTTTCATTCATAGAGACTTCCCATGTCAACCAAAGTATGGGTATGTATGTGTGTTCTGGCTCAATGGGGGAAGTCAGCATGGATAATATAGTCTCCCTCTCTTCAGGCTGTTGCTTCAACTTGTTAAAAGCCTCAACGGATGTTGTGGGGCTAGTGTAATCTCATCGTGTGTGAAGTAAGCACACTTAGCAGAACACCTGAATAGGATTTCCAACATCTTCATTTCCTGCTGCTGATTAATCAGACCAATTTAAGATAACACTTTCATAGCACAGCAAAACAAGTTCTCTAAAGAGGTATTCTTCCTCCTTGGTCTGGTCAGAAGGGAGAGAATGCATCTTTTAATTTAACAACTGTAGTTTTTTCTTAACTGATTAATGGACTGAATTGACTAATGTTTCTTTGACTGGGTGGCAGAATAACATCTTGTCACTTTAAGGGTGTTCATACCTCATCAGGAAAGAGGGGAAATGGTGATTTCACAAGCTTCATAGTTACACATGTTTTTAACCCTGGTCTCCTCCAGCCCAGTTTGATCAACTTTCTTACACTCAGTTGTTTCAACATTTGGAACTCCTACTTGAGTTGGAATTTACATATGCCAGAAAAGGCTGTGAATGCTAACCTATAAAGATGCATTTGACCAGGAATCAGTGATGCAGGTAGAAGAATGCTAGACTATGGACTTTGTGCTCTTAAAGTTGGTGAGGCTTGTGTTGGGTCAAATGAGAGAGTACAGGGTTGAGCAGCAGCCAAAACTGCTCATGATCTGAGTTCGATTTTGACAGGCTCAGTGTTGACTCAGCTGTCCATCCTTCCAACTTCTGTAAAATGAGTACCTAGTTTGTTGGAGGCAAATGCTAACTAACTTGTGAATTGCTCAGAGAGTATGATTGTTGTTGCTATCAAGAGAGAATTGTGTGGTTTGGGAGCTACATGTAGCGCGTGCCCCCTTTGAAAGCAAATTATTGCTGTTCTTGTGAGTTTCTCGAAGCACCAGTTCTCCTTTAAAACAAGGTACTCTCCTACACATTTTGTTTCACACAAAACTATTTCCAACCTTTTCTGCTTATTTACAGGTTCAGTTTATTGGACACGTGTGTCTTGTGGTAGCTTTGAGGGGAGGGCATATGTGGATGCCTGGAGCTTGCATTATCTAACTTACTTCAATTTATGGCAAGCTAGCCTTGCGATTTGTGAGAGTCCAGTGCTGTCTCTGGTGAATGAGTCCTGGACATGTTCCTATCCTGGCAGCAGTATTGCCAGCAGTGAACAGTTCCAAATGCTCATTTAGATCTGCTGTTTGCAGACTCTTGTGCTTTCATGATGTAGATCAGCATTTCCCAAACTGTGTTCCAAGAGAAGAGGAAAGTGTATCATCTTCATCTACATCAGTGTTTCCCAACCTTTGGTTTTTGGACTTTAATTCCCAGAAGCCCCAGTCAGTACATTGGCGGATCATTGGTTTAGGCTTCTGAGAATTGAAGTCCAAAAACCAAAGGTTGGGAAACACTGATGTAGATGAAGATACACTTTCCTCTTCTCTGGGAGAGACGAAAGATGATGACAACATCAACAGCACTTTATTCCAATAACTACTATTCATGACAAGCCAAGAACATTTGATTTCTACTGAGTTGTGAAGAACACATCTAAGTGAACTGATCAAGAAAGAGGTCTTCTAAGATGTAATCTCAATGTTATGATATTTTTGTGTGGGAATCACTGCTGGAAGTTTTTGGAAGAGTGTCCAAACTACGGCCCGCAGGCCCAGTTAGGCCCATGCATATAATTAATGCAGCCCGCAATGAGTACCTGGGCTCACCGTGGACCGCCCCTCCACCCACCTCCACCAGCGATGGCAGCAGCGATGGCAGTAATCACACTTTGTCCCACATTTTGTCCCAACTGCTCTGAGCAGCCTCTGGCTCTGTCCCATCACCTCTGCAGCCTTTTCCAAAGCCGATTGCCACATTGGGGAAATTTTCAAAGCCTCCTCTGTTTCAAAACCTGCATCTACCTGTGCTAGGAGAGCCCCCGGCACGCCTAGGATGATGTCACTGCGGTGCGGCAGGTTTACCCTAGAACAAAGTGCGATCGCCGCCGCCACCACTGTTGACATCAAAACTGTCAGCAGCGGGAGCAGCCCGCCTCCAGCCCCCGCAGCTGTGTTGTGTCGGGAGTGGGACCAGCCTGCCAAAAAAAAAAAAAAAGGTTTGGGCATCACTGCTGTAGGTGAAGGATGGCTACTTGAGGCTGAGGGTGACACTCAGGTTTCTGTTGATATTTGAGCAGAAGTGAAACTTGATCAGGGCTTTTTAGTGCCCCCCCCTTACCTTCAAAAAAGAACATTCCACCCTTAGAATCCCTGTGATAAAGGGAAGACATGTTTGACCCTATGCTTTGGCCAATGAAGTTACAATTGCAAGGAACTTATTTCTGGTTTCTCCTGGGAAGAACATTTTCTCTTATTTAACTATATATTCTTAAGACCAAACTACATGCTACTTTGGAAACATAGCCAGAATTTGGGGCCTTAAATTTGAAAAGTAATCAGTTACTGTTAATGTTTAATTAAAGAGTGATGTTGTTATTCAGAACCAGCTAGTCATTTTTTTAAAAAATAAAATCAGAATGGCCAAAGCTTAGCTGCTTGAAGTGCTCTGAAATTGTAAACAGTAAGTAGGAGCTCTGTTACAGAAACCTTGAGTCCTGTGGTACAAACATGTGCAGGTAGTGAGATCACGTATTCCATGTGCCATCTGGTTACTTCCTCACCAATTTAACACACACAACAACACAAGGCAGGAGCAGGAGCCAGCACTGGAACCCACGCTCTGGTCACTTCCCGACTAGATTATTGTAATGTGCTCTACATGGGGCTGCCCTTGACGACCATTCGGAGGCTGCAGCTGGTCCAGAATGCGGCAGCCCGGGTGGTGATGGGATGTGGGTGATATGCCCATGCCTCACCGCTACTTCGGGAGCTGCACTGGTTACCAGTTTGTCTCCGGGTGCAATTCAAGGTGCTGGTTTTGACCTTTAAAGCCCTATATGGCATCGTCCCAAGAGTGTCTGCCCGTCCAACCAGAGCGGACCGGAGAGGCTCTCTAATAGTGCCATCAGCTAGGGGTGCACATCTATCGAGCACCCGAAGGAGGGCCTTCTCCGTGTCTGCACCAACCCTCTGGAATCTCCTGCCAACAGATCTAAGACTTCAAAGAGAATTGCTGCCCTTCAGGAAAGGATTGAAGACCTGGCTTGGCAGGGCAGGTGTGGGGCCCGAATGGGAACACGGTCCCCGCCTGCTGGCTTATGTAAACAATTAAGAACTCTCTCTTCTTTTTATAGTAGGTGGGATGGGTGGGTGGGATATGGGTCTTTTAAAGTGGGTGGGATATGGGTCTTTTAAAGTGTTTTTATGTGTTTTTAGAACTTGTTGTAATGCTGCCCTGAGTCAGGTTCTGCCTAAGTGGGTGGCATATATAAATAAGACTATTAAATTAAAATTAAATTAAATGATACAGTCCACCAGTTTGGGAGGCCATTCTTCCATAACTGAATGTAACTAAAACATAACTTTATCGCTCATTATGTTATGTAAAGTAATTTGGTTATACAGTACTTTCATTGATGAAAAACAGACTGAACTATAAGTAGCTTATTTGCCAAAATCGTCTTGTGTTGCCAGACAACTGGTGTAACTTTTCAAAGTAAATTGCCCCAAATAAAAACATTGTAGGCATTATCAATTACATGCTAAGTTACATAACTCAATCACTACTGTGACTTATTAATTTGCAGCAGTTTGTTTCCATAAGTTACTGTAATATTTTCCATACTCTCCCTCTTTATACACCAGACCAAATGTAGTAAGTGAATGCGGGGGCCGGAGGGTATGGATTAGAAGCAGTACCTGAATGCTGGAGTCTTTATGTGGCATGAATCCTTTTTATTTATTCTGAAGTATGAAAGAAAAGAAATAGTGGACAGAATTCTGTTGCAAATCTGTATTTGCTTAAGGGGAACAGCATCAGTTCTGGGTAAGCCACCCTGAGGGGGCAGCATATAAATTCAAAAATTGAATTAAATTAAACAAGTTGCCACTGACTAAATGCTGACTGAGTTCCTGGGTGTGTATCTAGGAGTGCAGCAGCACCTCATTAATAAGTGTCAATTAGCCACCAATGATTTCCTTTATGCAAGCATGACTTGGCAGTAGAATTCTGGCCTGCTTATAGGAATGAGTGCGCTCTTTTTCTAATGAGTCTTAACAGGGTGTATAAGCTGCCTAGTGAATAAAAGGTTGAGGAAAGGCTCAAAAAAGCCAAGGGCAGATGGGTCCACATCTAGCCTGGTCTAGGTGCTCTGGAGTGAGTTATGACCTCATTTTGTCCATCTGGCAGTGGACTGTGGAAGACGTAATCCAGTCTTCTAGAGGGCACAAAGTTAGGAGAGGTTGGTGAAGAAGCTTGTATTGTTCAGGACAAGAAATAACTGAATTAAAAGAAAAAATGTTTATGGAAAAATTGGTGAATGTTTTAATTCTTCCTTGTTGTCATTGGAGACAATAGACCCTAGCAGCCAAGTACAGAACTATTAATTTTACTCAGCAGTTCATTTGTGCTTTATAAATGATAGAACTCAAACTTGTCTTCTTTTCCGTGGAAAGTACAGATAGGTTAGTCTTAGTTTTCTAGATGGCAGTATTCCACAAGTTATCTTAAATGGATTGTATGTCAGACCAGATGGAGTAGAATTTTGCAAGGCTTTTATTGCAGAGATTTTGCTTCCAGTTTAATGAACCAAACAAGAACTCACATTTTTTTTTTAAAAAAAGATCTTTTGCAAAAGAAATAACTAAAGTAATGTAGCAGTTCATAACATACTTGTCAAGTATCCAAGTATCCCGTATTGGTTGGGATTTCCTGTATTTTGACGCTCGTTCCTCCCCTTTCCCGCCGCCGTCCCGTATTTTGAACGGCAAGGAAAGGGGTAGTGCAAATGTGTTCTGTGCATGCACAAACGGGTTCTGCCCGCATGTGCAGAAATTTCCCGTATTTTTGGGAGCTGCGCTTGCTGGGTATGGTTCATAGCAGCTTCCGATTCAACCTGTTGCTATAGTATTAAGGAGTAAATAGCATCACTTCCTGATCATGCGTTTATGTGCCTTGACTTCAAAAATAAACTTCAGCTTTTTGACTTCTGTTTGGGAAAGTCTTGTTTGTTTTCAAGCAGTTTTCCTGCTGTTCACAAATCCTTCACCACTAGCCTGCAGTTATGTTATAATTAGTGCTGGTTTACTCCTGGAAATGGTGCGTGTGAAAGTGAGGACATTAATTTCAGTGAGGTTTAGGTGTAGGAGAGAGCAGGCACCATTATTCATTTCACTTGTGCAATTGCTCCTCGCTTCTCCTGGCATGTCAACGTAAAGCCTGTCTCTCTTGTTATTTTGAAGTTATAGTGTGAAACTTCATTGGCAAACAGTGTCATTCTACTCAGACATGAGCCCTGCTGAACTGAGTGCAACTGATTCCCATATATGTTTGTATGGGATTGTAGCCTTAATCTTAAAAGAGGTATGACCTTGTCTTGTTGTCATAGCTTTGTGACCACTAATGCTTTCTAGCGTTTGTAGTTTCAAGTGTCACAATAGCTCCTGTTAGAAACTGCTTATCAACAGCTCTGCATGCTAATTATGTCTCTGGAGTAGGGAGAGGTTATACCCATGCCTATGTTTGCACACATTGCTAAAGCAGATGTGGAAAACAAACTATGTACATAGTGCCTACACTAGGAAAAGCACAGTGCAAATTTAGTATATCCAAGGTTGCAAGCAGATGTTAGTAAAAGCATGGCGTCACCACACAACAATCAAGTCCTTGTGACTTTTTCCTTTTCTCCCCACACCTCTACTTGTGTATTAATGGAGGTGCACAACCTTACCTCATCACACTGTGCATTCCTCTTCTGCCCCAGTAGCAGCCAGTGATGTGGGGCCGCAGTTGATAAAAACAAAACATGAGGACAGCATGCCATGTGTAATGTGCTTTACATAATGTGCTGTTCAGGGGTAGGGTTGTGGGCCACATTTTTTTGCTTCCAGCCTCCCTCCCCTGTTGCACAAGGTCTGGAAATTGTCCAACTTGTGGATTGCGGGGGAGAATTAAACCAGGAAGTGACAAGAAGCCTGATTCTGTCTCTGATTTGTTTGATTGGAGGAATTAATTGGTCCATGGGGGCGGGGTCTCAAAACCTCCCTCAGTAGAATAGACCTTGCAGTGTAGTGCATCCAGGGGCAAAAGTACTCTGTTATAAAAAAAAAAACCAAGAAAAGAATTATATCAGTAGGGCCTGGTTCCCCCACCCCGCAAAGACCATGGCTTCCCTTTGATCACTTCTGTCTAGTTCTCTTCTCTGTCCCATCAGCCCTAATACTTCAGTGATGCTGTGCCTTGTTTGTTTCCCCTCTTAAATATTAGGAAGGCTAAGTAGGAAAGGACAGTATTCTATTGCAGAAACACAGAGCAAATTGATCAGTCAGGTAGACATCCTCACATTCTGCCAGGTGCCCTGGACCATTTCCATTTTTGCACTAGTTTTGTGATCAGCTGGATACCAGGAAGTTACTAGAAACAGAGAAGACACTTTCATGGTTGTTCTTCCATTCTCTGTTTCCACAACAGATAAAGGAAAAAGTCACCCCTGCTCAAAAGCCAGTCATATCCTGACTCTTAAGGTTCAGCACTCATCTCTGTTTATAGCTGAGGAGTCAGCATTGTCTGCGCCTGCAGATGTTTCTGTGGACATGTGGCATAGCATTCCTAGACACTGGAGTGCATAGAACACTGTTTACCTTCCTGCTGAAGAACAGTCCCTATTTATCTACTTGCAATTTCTTGCTTTCAAACTGCTAGGTTGGCAGGAGCTGGGACACAGATGGGAGCTCATTCTGTAATGCAGTACTCGGGTATCGAACTGCTGACCTGCCACCTTCTAGGATGCTGACCTAAATATCTACTTCCCAGACCATTTGGTACCCTTGCGATTTAAACATTGTCAGTAAATAGGCTTGCAACCACCATCACCCCGCTTTTAATGCATGGTTCTGCCCTGGCTGTAGTTTATTTAACAGAATGTCTTTTCTCTTGGCAGTGCCTATTTATGTGCCATTCCTTATCGTTGGGTCCGTTTTCGTTGCCTTCATCATTTTTGGATCTCTGGTTGCGGCTTGCTGCTGCCGATGTCTGCGGCCCAAGCAAGAGCCTCCGCAGAGCCGCGCTCCCGGAGGAAATCGGATAATGGAGACCATCCCCATGATCCAAAGTGCCAGCACATCCAGAGGGTCCTCTTCTCGCCAGTCAAGCACTGCGGCCAGTTCTAGTTCGAGTGCCAACTCCGGTCCCCGGGGCGTCCCTACCCGGTCACAGACCAATTGCTGTTTACCAGAAGGGACCATGAATAATGTGTACGTGAACATGCCAACCAATTTCTCTGTATTGAACTGCCAACAGGCTACACAGATTGTGCCTCATCAAGGCCAATATTTGCATCCACAGTATGTGGGGTACGCAGTGCAACATGACTCTATGCCCATTGCCCCCATGCCACCACAGTTCCTGGATGGCTTGCAAAGTGGATACAGGCCGGTTCAGTCCCCTTATCCCCACAGCAACAGTGAACAGAAGATGTATCCTGCAGTAACTGTTTAGCTGTAAGAAGGGCACAGACGAAGACTCAGAAGCAAAACAGATCGACAAAAATTGTTCTTGCAGCAGACTGTAAGCGGAGGAGAAATGCTTCTGGACAACGGTTGGCTGAACATAATTAGTAAATAATTTTGGAAAGCTGATGCATGTCAAATGGTATTTATAAACAGATTTCTTTTTGTTGGGCTGGGATGCCAAAAAACAAAAAAATGGTAAGAGGATATCTTAGCATTAACATTTCTAGATAATGCTTCCATTCCAGTGCTTGATTTACAAAGGCGACGGATTATAGAGGACAGGCATCTGCATTTCAGTTAGACAAGTGTGTGGAAAAATGATTAAATGTCTGAGCCACTAACTGCCTTTCAGGTGCTTTACAAGTCAGCAGTATTTTCGCTGTTAATAGGAAATACTCTGTAACATGGTACACGATAATACTATAGAATTTGTCTTCTCTTATTCCGTTGTCCTGAGCCTAACCACACTTCCTATTGCTGTATTGACAATCACACAAATGACAAAAAGGTGAATGGTGCAATTCCTCTTAGTTGTATAGTCCTATGAATGCAAAACCAGGGGGGAGGGGCCAGATGCACATGTTTTGCATACAGAGAGCCCAGGTTCAGCCCCTGATGTGCCCCGTTGGATCAGGGCAAGATTGAGTGACACATGACTGGAGAAAACCCATCTGTATAAGACCATGGAGAATAATAGGTCAAATCAAATCACTTTATTACGGTCATTGACCAGCATGGAATAATAGGTCAAAAAAGTGTTGGACTAGACAGACAAGAAATTTGACTTTATAAAAGACAGCCTTCTAGTTTATCAGGGCGTTTTAACTCTCCCCCTAGGCCGGTGGTGGTGAACCTTTGCACTCCAGCTGTTCTTGGACTTCAATTCCCAGAAGCCCTCAAGTCTCAGTGAATCCACATGAATGGGTTTACTGTGCACGTATGTGCAGTAAACCAATTCATGTGGGTTCACTGAGACTTGGGTTTCTGGGAATTCAAGTCCAAGAACAGCTGGAGTGCAAAGGTTCACCATCATGGCTCTAGGCAGTTCACAAGTTAATTAGCATTTTGCCCCCAACATGCTGGGTACTCATTTTACTGACCTCGGAAGGATGGAAGGCTGAGTCCACCTGGAATTCCTCGTTAGGATCGAACTCACAACCTTTTGGTTGCAGGACAGCAGTTTAATCACTGTCCCACCAGGACTACTACTACACCCCTGGCCTAGGGAGCACAAAAGGACAAGAATTAAACAAAAATTAATCCAAGGTGTGCCAGGGGGTGGGGGTACATTTTGGTCTCTGAGGACTACATTCTATGCATGTTCAGTCCTTGCTTTAAAAGAAATGTGCAAAAACCCAGGGTTTCTCTGAAGTAGCTGTCCTTGCCAAGAAGAGTCAGGTTGGAACCATCTTATGTTGACCTTCCAACAGGTATTCAAAACTATATTGTATAGAAACTATTTCTGGTCTTCAAGAGTGTCTTTTAGAAAATGTTTTCAATCTTCTTTTAAAGAAGGCTTTAAAAATCTTTTTTTAAAAAAATAAGTATTTTTTTATTAATTTAATTGTCTTTTGTGAATTGCTTTCAGAGTCCTGGTGAGCCGAAAAATGATAAAGATGATAAATAAGTTTTTAAAAACATAAACGCAACACCACCACAATGTGGAAGAGGCATTCTATCTTGATATAGTTCCACCTTTGTGTCAAATATTACTTTCATAGCAAAAGTCATGTGTTGGGGTCTTTGGAGAAGGTAAAACTCTCAAGCAAATGGTAAACCCCCCCAGGGATGTTATTGCACTATACTTGAGTGACTCCATCTGTCATCAGCTAATTTCCTGGCAAATGTTTTAAGAGAGCATGACACTCCCAATAATGTAAAAGATAAAATGCAAGTGTATTAATGCAAGGAAAAATTCACATGTACGTCCTATGCTGAGGTATGTCAGGCAAGAGGTAAGGTGTGTAAGCTACACGCAAAAATACCCCACCATAACAATGTATCTGTATAGTATTAATTCATTCTGCATGTGAATCATGCTAATACATTACTAACACAAATCAACTCAGTCCTTAACCTCAAACATACAAGACAACCCGGGACCCTGGAAAGTGAACCCTTCTCCCCATGGTGCTGGTAGACAAAAGGAAGCGTAGTTGTACAGCGCTATAATAGCAAGTTCGATAAAAAGCGTAGAAACCGCAAAGTCTCTCAGAGTCCGTAGTCGAAGATGATCTACTCAGCTGTAAGGCTGACGAGGGGGGGTGGGGGGTACAATCCTGCTCCGTACAAGGGTTCCCAGGTGATGAGCATCAGGCGGTGGCAGACAGATTACGTGGAAAAAAGCACGATGCCCTTCCGGTATATGGACATTTCGAATCTTCCTCAAGTGTCTATGAAACCGTAACTAGCGCGTCTCGCACCTCTGCTAGCGTATTCTCTTCGTGTGTGCACGCGTTCAGCCATGCAATGAGTTGGGAGAGTGGGACAGAGCAGCTCTGTCTGGACTTCCCAGAGGCCCCAGCAGGCAGTGCCCATAGTTAAGGAGTATATAGGATTTGTAGTCCAAAACAATAGTCAGAGGTTCCTCACTCCTTTTACATACCTTGTACGGAGCAGGATTGTACCCCCCACCCCCCCTCGTCAGCCTTACAGCTGAGTAGATCATCTTCGACTACGGACTCTGAGAGACTTTGCGGTTTCTACGCTTTTTATCGAACTTGCTATTATAGCGCTGTACAACTACGCTTCCTTTTGTCTACCAGCACCATGGGGAGAAGGGTTCACTTTCCAGGGTCCCGGGTTGTCTTGTATGTTTGAGGTTAAGGACTGAGTTGATTTGTGTTAGTAATGTATTAGCATGATTCACATGCAGAATGAATTAATACTATACAGATACATTGTTATGGTGGGGTATTTTTGCGTGTAGCTTACACACCTTACCTCTTGCCTGACATACCTCAGCATAGGACGTACATGTGAATTTTTCCTTGCATTAATACACTTGCATTTTATCTTTTACATTATTGGGAGTGTCATGTTTTCTTCGCTTGTTCCAACACCCCAGCCGTCCCACCTACTCGCCAAATGTTTTAAGAGAAACAGAAGGCCTGTTAATTGTTAATGCATTTTGTGATTCAGAAATCCAGCACTCTAGGGTTTTCTTTCTCATTTGAAAAAATCAGCATGTAGCAATAAATTGAACATGTTTACAGAAGCTTGACACTTCTAGATTAAACACTGCACAGATGTTTTATATTTTCTTCCGAATCTTTCGTTCACAATTATTAAATGCACAATAATGAATTACAAAAACATTATACCAATATTTGGATCTGGACAATTATATGTGCTTTTAACTTAACTCTTGGAGTTCTTTTAGGCATGCTAATATGTTTTGGATTGGTGCACCAGTCTGTTATTGGGTGCCATCTTTAAAGTGCTACAGTATCTCCAAGGTTGTTTGTCAAAAAAGAGTTTTCTTCATTCATCCTATTGAGTTTGGTCAGTAATATCTCAGTCTCAACTTTGAGAGGTGCTACATGGAACTTCTTGCAAAGGAATGGAATGATATGCATTTAGCTTGAAAAGAAACAGAGGGTGCAGAAGTGTCACTGAATGGGGTGTTGGGATTTTGTTTTTCACAGTGATGATCTTATAAAACACAGTTGTCCTTGAGTAAGATCAATTGAACTCCGTTGGGCTTACTTCTGAGTAGAGTTGCATGGAGATGCACTGCTCTTTCAGAATTCAGTGAATTTCTTTGCACAGCCCACATTAACTTACATTGGGGTGCCCAAACTTTTCAGGCCAAGGGCCGGTCATGTGGTTCAAGGAGCCAGTCACTATGGCCTGGGGGCTGGATGTGGCCCCCAATGCAAATTCATCTGGGCCGTATAGCCCTCGTTGCTCCTGGAAGCGGAAGTAAAATGCGCCCATACGGTGAGTTTTACTTCCACTTCCAGGAGCAACGAGGGTTTTGTGGGCCAGATGAATTGGCATCGGGGGCTGCATCCGGCCCCCAGGCTGTAGTTTGGGCACCCCTGACTTACATGAAAATCAGGTGCGTTTCTGTTTACTTGTTTTAAGAAATGAGTAAGGTGAATGGAAAATAGGTAGAAACTAATTCACAACAATGGGAATGCTTTTGTAATAAAATACGTTTGTGACATGTGGTGTTTTATATGTCATGTATAATAATGTAAAAGCAATGTTAATGTTTTGTATAATTTTTAAAAATTCTTGAGTGATTCTTACAAGTGAAAAAAAGATCTTTTGTTTCATAATAAATATTTTATGGTGTGAGGGTTTTTTCCTTTAAGTTTTTTCCTCCAATCACTGCTTATTTTCTTTTTTTTTTTTTTTTTAATTTTTTTATTGAGTTTTTAATAGACATACAGAAAACGAAAGGAAAAAAAAAACATTAACAATACATTAACGATACAATACACTAACAAATTCTTAATATCATGTTAACAAACATTACTATATGCTAGCACATAACAATATCTATACTCATTAACTGCTATTTAACCACCAAATATTAAAAACCATTATTTCAATATCCAAAGTGATAAAAAAAAAAAAACTTTCTGTACTAGCACTAATCTTTTTTAACAAATAATAATCACCCAGTGTATATATACAATGCCCGGAGAGTTTATTTTTTACTCAGTTCCAGAAGCTTCTTTGTGATGGTACTGGTCCTGAACTATCGCTTGCCATAATAGAGTGATCCACAAACGGTTTCCATATATTCCAAAATCTGTTCTCTTTTAAATTATCTCTTTTGACTTTAATCTCCCAGGTCAATTTATCATTCAGTGCTAAACTCCACATTTCTTTATACCATACTCCAATCTGTATATCTATATCGTTTTTCCAATTTTTTGCTATACATTGTCTACCTGTTGTCAATATAATTTCCAATAGTTCTTTTTCCTCTTTATTTAAACCCAAACCTTCCACATTCGTTAAAAGAATGGTACCCGACACCAACTTAACACTTTTACCCAATATTTCATCACACTCATTTTCTATTCTTGCCCAAAAATCCCTTATTTTTTTTGCAACTCCACCACATATGTTCATATGTTCCGTCATATTCTTTACATCTCCAACATAACTTATCTCTTTTGTTATCCATCTGGTAAAGTCTTAATGGTGTCAGGTACCATTGCCACAACATTTTGAAATTATGTTCTTTAATTCTTACAGACATTGTTCTCATAATTCTCTTTTTCCATTTGTTTTTCCATTCAATCTCCCCAATTTTTATATTCAAGTTTTGTTCCCACTTCCGTTTCAAGTCCTCCTGTGGATCTGCACCTCTATTCAATATATTATAGAGCTTGCTTACAAGACCTTTAGTACTGCTTTCCCCTTTTCTAATCTTCCTTACCAATTCCTCAAATTCTGTATGTACTCTATCTATCCCTATTTCTTTTTTATATTTTTTATTCCAATTATCCACCTTTAACTTCTGAAACCAGTTCAAATTTAAAATCTCAAACATTTTTTTCCGCTCGTCATCAACTTCACATGCTTTTAACCAATCCTTCAATAACAACCTCCCATTTTTATCCAATATTTCCATTTTTTCTTTATCTAATTTTATTGGGAAACACATCATATCAGTCAATTCCAAAATTGGAGAGAGATTCGGAACCATGTCTTTTTTTACCTTCTTCCATACCTCCATGAGACCTTTCATCATAGTATTGTTTGACCTTTTCACCTTATCCTTCATTCCCAAGAAAATCAACTTTCCAATATTTCTGTACTCTTTCATTTCCAATTGTTCCCAAATCACCTTTTCTCTTGCCAAGATCTTCACAACATTCCTGACTTGAAATGCTCGATAATATACTAGCAAATTAGGCATACCCAGACCCCCTTTTTTCTGAGACATATACCATAGTTTCTTTGGAAGCCTAGATTTTTTTCCTCCATTACAAAACCCATTAAACATTTTTTGAAACTCATTAATTTCTTTCTCTTTTAAATGGATCGCTAGTGTATCAAATAAAAAATTAATCTTTGGTAACAATATCATCTTACACATAGCAATCCTACCGAACCATGACAGCTTTAACTTCTGGAGTTCTTGTATTTTATTCTTAAATTCAATTCTTAAGCTGTCATAGTTCAATCGTTTAAGATCTTCTAATTTATTTGAAATAATTATCCCTAAATACTTCAGCTTCTCTTTAACTTGTATATTAAGTGTCGACACCATCCTACCCATCTCGCTCACTTTCAGATTACACAACATCAATTCAGACTTGTCCCAATTTATCTTTAATCCAGTTATAGCTTGAAATATTTGTAAATGATCTTTAATCCTATCCATTACCTGTTCCGGGTGCTTCACCATAAGCAATGTATCGTCTGCATACATACTCACTTTATTACCCATAATCCCTTCTATATTTGAGTCTTCCCTTATACTTTTAGCTAAAATCTCCATTGCCATTATGAACAAGATAGGGGATAAAGGACAACCCTGCCTAGTGCCCGCCTCTAGCTTTACCAGGTCCGTTAGCTCCTCATTCACTCTAACCTTAGCGTTTCCTTTTTGATATAGTAAATCTATAACCCTATTAAATTTATCCCCAAACCCATATTTTCTAACTATTTCCTTAATTGAAGACCACTGCAGTGAATCGAATGCCTTAAAAATATCCAATGATAGTAATCCCACTTTTTCCTTTGTTTGATTGACATTGTCTATTAAATCTAATACCCTTCTAGTCAAATCCGCCATGTGTCGTCCTTTTAAAAACCCAACTTGATCAACCTCTATATATTCCCCCATAAAACTATTTAAACGATTAGCCAATATTGCTGTGAAGATCTTCGCATCTTGGTTTATAAGCGAGATTGGTCTGTACGAATCCACTCTTTCCAAGTTCTTTCCAGGTTTTGGCAAAAGAACAATTGTGGTGTTATACCATGAGGTCGGAATTGATCCTCCATCCAATATATAATTGTATAATTTCACCAATTTCGGAACCACTACCTCTTTGAATTCTTTATAGAACTCTGTTGATAGTCCATCATCCCCCGGGGCTTTTTCTTTTTTTATTTTCTTTTTTTATAAAATGTTTTAGGTCTATACCATATTCAAAAGCTAAGTTTGGAAAGGTTGGGATTTTTCAGGCTGACCTTCCTCAAAACCTCCAACTGAAACACTAACAATTGACCAAGCAAATGTTAAGCACTAATACATCTTTTTGCTTTTGGTAGAAGCACAGTAAATATGTGTGTAGGTTGTCTGCTGAAATAAAGAGATTCTTAAAAGGGTCTTCATCTGCATTTTTAAAAAACAACAAATGCATTTATATATTAATCAGGAATACCAACTTTGGTTAAAAGTAGAAAGATGATAAAATAACACCTAATAGATATGTACTTCATCATAAATAGTGATGGTAGCTGTAAATTCTGTCAACGTTAAGCAGAATAAATACACGAAGGTTTCTCTCCCCCCCCCCATTATTCCTTATTCTGTGGTTGGCTATACTGCTGAGGTTAGACTTCTTTGCTTCTTTTACCCCATCAGGTGTCGAGGGACAGTAAGGCATGGATTCCAACAAAATATAGTGGTTTGGACTTCATTACTGCCATTCTAAGGACTGCGGTGGCTTAATGGTTAAGATGCTGAATCTGATGACTGTAAGGTCAGCAGTTCTATACCCGAGTACTGCATGACAGAATGAGATCCCATCTCTGTCACAGCTCCTGCCAACCTAGCAGTTTGAAAGCAAGAAATTGAAAGTAGATAAATAGGTACTTTGGTGGGAACGTAACAGCGTTCTGTGCACTCTGGTGTCTTAGGCACGCCTGCTACTTGTCCAAGGAAATGTCTACAGACGCAGATAGTGCTGGCTCTTTGGCTATAAACGGAGATAAGCACCGGGCCCCAGAGTTGGATACAACTGGCGTTCGAGCAAGGGCAAGCTTTACCTTTACCTTACTGCCATTCTGCCACTACAGCTTGAATCAGTTTTGTATATTTTCTTTGTTTTCAGCAGTAAAAATAATGTCTGTTTCCATAGCAATAAGTCAAAGCCCAC
This sequence comes from Bradypodion pumilum, assembly GCA_035047305.1. Classification (NCBI taxonomy): domain Eukaryota; kingdom Metazoa; phylum Chordata; class Lepidosauria; order Squamata; family Chamaeleonidae; genus Bradypodion; species Bradypodion pumilum. The sequence continues at coordinate 33,824,666 of JAWDJD010000003.1, forward strand.
ATGTGGACAATACCTATTTTAGTATTGATATAAAATCTCAAAATAGGCATGTAGGGATCAAATGACCTCTGGCATTGAGGAGAAGGCAATATGGCAAATTCCTCTTCTCTGCAAACAAAGAGAACAGCATTGCTATCAACCCAGTCATCCAGATCTAGCCTCATTCTCAAGCAGTCTATTTGTATCAAATAGTAGTGTTAGGACCTGTTTTGAAATAGCTTCCTTTCCCGGGAAAGGTATGTAAAAGGAGTGAGGAACCTCTGACTATTGTTTTGGACTACAAATCCTATATACTCCTTAACTATGGGCACTGCCTGCTGGGGCCTCTGGGAAGTCCAGACAGAGCTGCTCTGTCCCACTCTCCCAACTCATTGCATGGCTGAAGCAGTGAAGAATTGAACATCGAATAAAAGTAGAACAATAGCTGAACAGAATTTTAATTATGTAAACTATTATTTAGCAAACACTAATGAGAATGTTTTGGAAAGTATCTATTCCAAAACACTCATTTTGGTCACTTTCAGGAAAAAGGAAAAGCCTCTTGCTATTTATTTATTTATTACTCACATTTCTACCACTGCCCCCTCGACAAGGCGACTCCGGGCAGCTTACACATAAAACAAATAAAAAGTTTAGAAAAACATTTAAAAAGCATTAAAAACTAGATTTGTTTTTTTAAAAAAATTCAGATTGCATTCATTGCTTCATACACCATCTCTGCTTTGCAGCCTATTTGGCATAACTCATAAGTCTCTTCTTAGGCAATGCAAGAACAAAGGTTTTGTGCCTTCTGGCCTTAGAGGTAGCCCCTCCTTGAAAACAGGTGACAGAAACCCTATGCAAAAGCAAAGAAACAAAATACACCTTTTGAAGCATAGAATTTCGTTGCGAAAGGAAGTGCTTTCATTCAAGGGCTCAACTTGCCAAGGTATTCAAGCATGCCTACATGTGGTTAACTTGGAGCATGCAATTAAGCCGTGATTATACAGGCGCTAGTCTCCTTACTGAATGTCTAAAACTGTTTCTCATGGAAAGCTGCTGGATTGTAGCTCCCCACAGCATCTAGATCATTTATGATATTTCACATTGCAGCCTGCACCTGGCAATATCACATAAAGTACGAAATCCTGGTCCTATTGAAGTCTTGTGGGCATTTTGCCACCGGCTGCAACTGGAGCCGAAGCATGTAGAGTTTTTCCCGCTCAGCGGGGAAAAAGGTGGTATAAAATGATACAGTTTGCTTGAATAGCTGCCAGACTTAAATCTGTATTCTTAGACTCCTCAGCTCAAGGGGGGGGGGGGCTACAGGAAAGGTAGAGGGAGGGGGAGCAAAGCTGATTTTAGTGCTAATTTCCACAGTAATGTGTCAATATAATTACTTTTAGTGAGCACAAGGAGAATATAGGTTTCCATTAAAGAAGGTCTCTGAATATTTGCAATGCTGCATTTCCCCACTTGGAGAATATTGCAACTGTAGTAACAGGATAGCCAGATTGCTAGAAACTTTGATTTCATGTCTGCCGTCAGGGAGAGGTTTCTATTTTCAATGTATGGTCAATACATTCCAGTGAAGGGAGAGGCTCACAAAAAGCATGGGAATCATAGTGAACCCAGCTTGTGTAAATCATCCTATAGAGTCATGCTCACTTGATCACTTGTTCTCTGTCTGGTCAAGCCTCAAATATATATATTTGGGTCACTGGGATTTTGTATCTTTTTGCACCATCAATCCATCTGAGGAATAAAGCAGTCATGCCATACAGTATTTACCCTTTTCTTCTCAGTTCACATATACGTAATATGAATTGACCCAGCGCTTGGAAAAATCACCTTATTGGACCACAGTTCCCAAAATCCTCCAGTCCACATAGCCAACGTTGCAAGAAGAAGAAGAAAGCTTAAGGCCATTTTCTGGTTGGGGGATGTTATTGATAAAGGACAGCTAGAACAAAACAAACAAAAACCCATTAAAACCCAGCCAACAGTCAGGAATTCTAAGGTTACAACTACAATGGATCTGCTGTGAAGTTGCATCTGGGAAATCAGGTTTTCCGGGCTGAATTCGTTTAAACTGAACACAGGAGTCAGCAGTGAGAAGGGAGGAAATTGACAATTATCTTTTGTTTGCAACTTGCTGGAGCATCTTTGTTGTGGGCAATACAAATTTGCAGGAGACATGGTTGCATCAGAACTACTTTAACAGCTCATTCCAATTTCCTTCTTACATACACTCATGTGTAATAGTGATTCTGGGCAAGAACCAGAAGTTAAGACACTAATCAATTGCAAAACAACAGCACACTTGTGTAGATTATGCAAAGGAAGTCTCTAGAATATGAAGATGGGGTTAAAAAATACAGCTCTCTTCCTGGATAATTAGTACTATTGATTTAGGTGTGTTATCAAAGATTCATTGCCAATTTCCTCCTCTACCTGCTGGTCTTCTAAAGGCTGATTACTTTAATTCCTCCCCTCCCTCACCTCATTTTTTAGATTTTTCTAAATTGGCTGAGGGGAGCTAATGTTTGTCCAACAACTTCTTTACTTCTTCTCTCCCCATCTATAACTAGTGAGCTGGGAGACAGTCTTCTGGTTGCCCATCTAGTCTTGAAGCTGCATTGGTTGAAGCAATCGCACTGCCTGAATCAGTGCAAATCCATTCAATTCGAAAAAACGTAGAAGCATACCTGTCAACCGCGGCTCCGGACAATACGGTACCTGTGCAGAACAGTTCTGCGCAAGTCGCCTTCTACGCATGCGTAGAAGGCTTTTATGCTTGCGTAGAACCCTTTTACACTTGCATAGAATCCTTCTACACATGCGTAGCCTTCTACGCATGCATAGAAGGGTTCTACGCAAGCGTAGAAGGGTTCTACGCAAGCGTAAAAGCCTTCTATGCATGTGTAGAAGGCGACTTGCGCAGAAGGGATGTGCAGTACCTCTTTTCCCCTGCTGCCAAATTCCGGGGTTTTGGCCTCTCTGGGCAGGAAATGACGGAAATCGGCGCCGAAAAACGGGAATCCCGGCCAATCCGGGAAGGTTGACAGCTATGCGTAGAAGTCACAGAAGTGGAGGGGAAAAGTGGAGACTGAGAATAAAAGGTTGGGCTAATTCACATTGACTGTATGTCATGTCAACATCAAATAATGGAAATCAGACCTTCTGAATCCTAGAGCATTTCCTTCTTTATTTGTCAATGTAGTCACCCAGAAGGCTGAAGCCCTATATATATTTACCTAGGAATAAGTCCCATTGAATAACATCTGCTTTTAAGAAGATATGCATGAGTTTCAGCCTCTGTTTTGTTAAGATCAATAAAAGGTTAGTTGTTCAATTCAATAAAAGTTTAACTGAAATGAAAACTAACTGGAGTGTCATTGATTCCAAACAGATGTACAAGGAACTACTATTACTAGATTGGAATCACTTGTGAAAAGCTCAGTGTCATTAATATAAAACACTTCATACTTTCCCCCTTTTAACTGCTTGTCAAGGCCTGAGCACACATAAGTCAAAATGAATACAGTGGGCAAAATCCTGTTGTGAAGCTTTGCATCCATGGAATTTGGCTCAGGAACCTGGGATGTTTGATTTAAACTAATTCAGGAGTTCTCATCCTTTTTAAGCCGGGGGCCGGGTCACACTCCCTCAGACAGCTTTGGGGACCGGACAGCCATTTTGCCCTTCCTCCACCACATGGCACTTCCTAGTGTGGTGGAGGTGGCAATGGGACACATGAAGAGGTGCTGTGGGCCGCATCCGGCCCACAGGCCACAGGTTGAGGATCCCTGGACTAATTAAAAACTTATTATCCTCCACTTTAGGTTTAAATCTCTCTTGGGCTCCCTTTTGCCTGGGGACAATATTGAGAGCCTCAGGGAAGTAAGAGGAGAAACTTTAAAAGTCAAAAATTGCCACCAGATCCCTGCCAGCAGAATCAGGACTGCTACCACTGAACTGGCAGTTTTGAATTTGAAAGGCTACCCCCTCCATCCTAGACTTCTAAAGGTTCCCCCAGGGCAAATGGGAGCCCAAGGGAGACTCATAAGGTATATTACGGGATTCGGGAAGGAAGGAACTTTAATGTTAGCCCATGTGTTATTCTGTCATCTCGCCACAAAAACAGCTCGTATTCACCAGAAAGTGCAAAATGACAGCCATTAAACTTCAGTAGGACTGCAGTGGCTTAGTAGTTAAGATGCTGAACTTGATGACTGGAAAGTTAGCAGGTCAGCAGTTTGAGACCCGAGTGCTGCATGATGGAGTGAGCTCCCATCTCTGTCCCAGATTCTGCCAACCTTGCAGTTCGAAAGCAAGAAATTGCGAGTAGATAAAGAGGTATCACTTTGGTGGGAAGGTAACAGTGTTCCGTGCACTCTGGTGTCTAGCCATGCCTGCCACATGGCCATAGAAACTTCTACAGTGCAGGGGAGGGCAACCAGAATGATTAGGGGAGTGGAACACCTTTCTTACCATCTAAAGACTGCAATGGTTATATAAGAACATAAGAACAGCCTTGCTGGAACAGGCAACAGCCCATCTAGTCCAGCATTCTGTCTCACCATTTGCTTCAGGGTATTCCCAAGGAGATGCCTTCACCTGCTTAGGATTCCCTGGAAATGGCATTGAGAGATCTCCTGCCTATCTCTCCAACCCGGAGGTTGTCCTTAAGTATCCATAATTATAGCCATTGATACCCTTGTCCTCCATGAACTTGTCTAATCCTTTCTTAAAGCTGTCAAGACTGACAGCTGTCACCATTTCTTCTGGCAGGGAGTTCCATAGACGAGTGATCCTCTGGGTGAAAAAGTACTTTCTCTTATTTGTTTGAGAACTAGCACCCAAAAGTTTCATAGTGTGCCCCCTAGTTTTAGTGTTATGCGATAGGGAAAACAGTTTTTCCTTATCTACTTTGTCCACACTGTGCATGGTTTTATAAACTTCAATCAGGTCACCTCTTAGACGCCGTCGTTCAAGAGTGAAAAGGCCCAACCGTTGCAGCCTCAGATGGTAAGGAAGGTGTTCCAGTCCCCTAATCGTTCTGGTTGCCCTCCTCTGCACTTTTTCCAACTCCATAATATCCTTCTGGAGGTATGGCCACCAGAACTGTACACAGTATTCCAGATGGTGCTTCACCATAGATTTATAAAGAGGCAAAATGACACTTGCTGACTTATTTTCTATACCCTTTCTAATGATCCCTAGCATTGAGTTTGCTTTTTTCACTGCTGAGGCACACTGGGTTGACACCTTCATTGAGTTGTCCACCAGGACACCAAGGTTCCTTTCCTGGTTTGTCGCAGAGAGTTCAGACCCCATCAGTTTATAAATGTAATTGGGGTTTTTTGCCCCAACATGCATCACTCTGCACTTACTAGTGTTGAAGCTCATTTGCCACTGTTTTGCCCACTCCCCCAGTGTCAAGAGATCCCTCTGGAGCTCCTCACAATCTCTCACAGTTTTCACTACCCTGTATAATTTAGTGTCGTCAGCAAATTTGGCTACCTTGCTATTTACTATTTGGGCCTCTTCACTCTTGAACGATGGCGTCTAAGAGGTGACCTGACTGAAGTTTATAAAATCATGCATGGTGTGGACAAAGTAGATAAGGAAAAACTGTTTTCCCTATCGCATAACACTAAAACTAGGGGGCATTCCATGAAACCTTTGGGTGCTAGTTCTCAAACAAATAAGAGAAAGTACTTTTTCACCTAGAGGATCACTGGTCTATGGAACTCCCTGCCAGAAGAAGTGGTGACAGCTGTCAGTCTTGACAGCTTTAAGAAAGGATTAGACAAGTTCATGGAGGACAAGGGGATCAATGCCTATAATTATGGATACCTAAGGACAACCTCCAGGTTGGAGAGATAGGCAGGATATCTCTCAATGCTATTTCCAGGGAATTCTAAGCAGGTGAAGGCATCTGCTTGGGAATACCCTGAAGCAAATGGTGAGCCACTGTGTGAGACAGAATGCTGGACTGGATGGGCTGTGGCCTGTTCCAGCAAGGCTGTTCTTATGTTCTTATGTACAGACACATACAGCACTGGCTCTTTGGCTGTAAACAGAGATGAGCATGGCCCCCTAGAGTTGGATATGACTGGCTTTCAAGCAATGGCCACCTTTACCTAAACTTCAATCAGTGTGCGTGAAGACTGTGTCTGTTATTATCTTGTGTCAAGAAGTCAACCTACAAATGAATGAAAAGCTGAACAGGACTTTGTGATATTTTGGAAACCATGCATTTACAGGGTCGCTATAAGTTGGAAGCAACTTGAGAGCACATAATAACAACAAAAATGAATGATCTCCCCAAAGTCTTCCTATTGTCAACAAACTAAAAACCACAACTTCCTTTACTAAGTCAACTGGACTTAGTCAACTGGAGTTCTCAGCAAAGTATTGGCCAGGCCCAGATTTGCCTAATTTCAGAGACTAATCGCCTTGAGCATGAGGTATGTTCAGAGATATATTCTTCAATGCCTCATTCGTTTTCTTCTCATTTCTGCTGCAACTTTGCTCTTCTTGGTGCACAGCCACTTAGCTACGTCTTTCCATTCATCTGCAGATCTGTAATCACAAGAGTCTGCCTTTCCCAGAGTCAGTCCAGGTCTCTCTGCCAGGTTCCCCATTGAGTGGTTAGCTATGCTGCTCATGTATTTTTCCTTCAGATAGAATCAGTCCCAGACTTGAGTGTGTAGTTTAAAAAATGTGTTCATATTCCCACTGACAGCAATTTCTAGGTACTTCTAATTGTGTCAGACATGAACGACAAACGACCCTTACATTTCTCTCGTAAGTGACCTATAAATGGAGTTTCTATAGCATGAACTGGGAGATGGAGCAAGAAATGTTTGCCTTGTTTGGCAAGTACAGCGTGCCAGAGCTACGTCTGTGTAATGTTCTGTTCTCCCGGTGGTGGCACAAACTTGTTACTCAAGTGTCATATCCTGGAAAAGTCTAAAACAAATTTGCTGCCTGAGATGGAACAGCAGTTGGAGCTCAGAAGTCCAGCATTCTGTCTCACCATTTGCTTCAGATTTTCTGGGACTTCAATTCCCAGAAGCCCAAGCCCCCGTAAATCCACACAAATGGATTTGCTGCGATTCATTTGGCCCGACCCGCTCCTGGAAGTGAAAGTAAAACACAACCAAACGGACAGCATTCCGTGCACTCCGGTATTGAGGCATGCCTGCCACATGTCCACGGAAATATCTGCTGACCTTCCAGTCGTCAAGTTCAGCGTCTTAGCCAAATAAGCCACCACAGTCCCAATTCTGGATACTATACATTTTAACAGAGATAAATTTAGGAGTGTGATGGCAAACCTTGACACTCCAGATGTTCTTGGACTTCAATCCTCAGAATCCCAAGCCCCTGTGAATCCACACGAATGGGTTTGCTGTGATTCATCCGGCCCGTGCTACCCTTGTCGGTCCCGAAAGCAGAAGTAAAATGTGTTCATACCGCAAACCCATTCATGTGGATTCACGGGGGTTTAGTCGGGGGGTCAGGGGGGTTAATTGGTGTGGGTGGGGATGGGTTGAAAGTTTTATGATGGTGGTTGGGATATTCGCTGTAATGTTTCTGAAATGCTTATGACTTGATATTTTGTACTGTAATTGTGATATTGTGTTTTTCTTTGTTAGCCACTCAGAGCTGCTCTGCGAGTGGGGCGGCATACAAATTGAACAATTAAATTAAATTATAATTAAACACTCAGCACCTGTATGCCCCAGCAGTATAGACTTAAAGGTATAACAGGCATATTATGCCTTGCAACAAGTTAGGGAGAGCAGCAAAAACTTACATTCCCTAACAGCGGGTCAGTAGACAAACCATTAATTGATTAGCATTATTTCAGCTTGTCTGTAAGTACATCATGGGCAAACAAGCCTGACTAGGACTGCTCCAAGTAATGTACAGTTCAGGGCACAAGTCTGAAAAAGAATTGTCTCTCTGTGTAAAGACTCTTGAGGCTTTCTCACTCACTTGCTCCATGAAAACAAATATTCTTGGGGTATTTTTCATTCAAAAAGAACTGACATTTGATATACATAGTTTAACACACCCTGATTTCTGAAAAAATTCTGAAAACAAGAGTTGTTAGAAACCTTTCTCTGACATAATAAAAAACCGGAGTCAGGGGGACATAGATGAGGGAAGAACAGGCAGGGGCAAGAATTCATATAGGCTAGGGTTTTGAAAAGGTGATGATGCTATATTTCATGTTAAAGCTTCCAGCAACGTTAGGTAAAGGTAAAAGTAAAGGTCGCCCTTGCTCAGAAGCCAGTCATATCCGACTCTAGGGTTTGGTGCTCATTTCTGTTTACAGCCAAAGACTCACTGTCTGAGTCTGAAGACATTTCATTTTCAGGGTTACCTAAGAGACCGCATCGCCCTGAGGACGTCTGTCCGTCCAACCAGAGCGGACCGGAGGGGCTCTCTAATTGTTCCATCAGCCAGAGGGGCTCGCCTCTCTGGCACAAGGAGGAGAGCCTTCTCCGTGTCTGCACCGGCCCTCTGGAACCTCCTGCCAACAGAGCTACGTCTCCGGACGGAATTGCTGCCTTTCAGAAAAGATCTTAAAACCTGGCTGGCGGGTCAAGTGTGGGGTGCAGGTGGAAGGGTAACCGCCATTGGGTGGTTGGTGTAGAAGAACTCTTCCCCATGGTGCCTTTGGATCCTGCAGCCCTTGTTTTTAGGGGGTGGGTAGTTTTAACTGTTTTAACTGTTTTAACTTGTGTTTTTAATTTTTATTGTGAACCGCCCTGAGTTGGCTTTGGCCGAGTGAGCGGTATATAAATGTGATAATTAAATTAAATTAAATTAAATTAAATTAATTTCACTTGTAGAACTTCATTCTTAATTTCTTCTTTCATGTCCAGATCAAACCCTGGCCTACCAAAATGAAGCCACTTTCTTGGTTTTGTCATTGGCCAAAATTAAATCTTCATTGGTACATGTTTCTGGTAGTAATTGGCAGACCAGTAAATGAGCCGGATTCTGTATCTCTCTACCTTCACACAGTGTGTTGTTGCCTGCCAGTATCACCCACTTGAGCATGTTGGTCTTACATTTAGGAACTCCAACCCTCATCTTATTCAGGGTCCTTCAATTGATGTAAGGGATGTTGAGTTCCTCAACCACATCCTCCTTTAATGTTATTCCTTGTCCAGGGTGGACCAGGGGGTCCAAAAGACACACCAGAATTTTCTACAATAGCAGCAAAGTTTTGTGGGATGGGAAAATACCAGGCAGGTTTCTGTTGTTAAGAAAATCTTTTCAACATCAAGACAGGCATGGTAGTGTGGAGAAAACAAGAGAACCATTACTTGCCTCAGAAGGATCACAATAATCTATAGTGCAAAACAAGGATATTTCTGGGGAAAGTTGTTTTGCTAGCAGAAAAGAAATATTAACAAATCTACACCTCCTCCGCCCTATAAAATAGCATGAAATCCATAGAAGGCATTTTGGCACAGGAAGCAAAAAGTCCCTCAAGCACTCTTACCACCCAGACAGTAAAAATGCAAATAATAAAATATGAAGTAACTAGAATATTTCCAGCATTTCATGACGTATTGGATTAGCTGCCTTATTCAGCCTAATTTTAGGACCAGCTTTCCACAGGGAACGAAAGAGAGAAGGACAGAGAAAAGAAGATCTGAATGGCCAAGAAAAACATCTGTTGATTTTGTTTCATATGTTGTGCACATAGAATTGAAGGAACAGTGTTCCAAGGATTATGCATACTAACTAATTATTTTGTTAGTTGTTATGTGCTGTGAATTTGCTCCATTTCATTTATTATTGTTGTTATCATCATCTTGCATTGCCCTAACCAATTATTTTTCTCTCTCTCAGGGTTCACACCCATTAGATTTATGTTTCTCCTTGGTCATAGTTCAACACCACCATAGAGATTTTTTATATATAGAAACATAAATCTAATGGGTGTGAACCCTGAGAGAAAAAGATTAATTGGTTAGGGCAATCCAAGATGATGATAATAAGAGTAATAAATGAAATGGAGCAAATTCACAGCACATAACAGCTAACAAAATAACTAGTTAGTATGCATAATACTTGGAATACTGTTCCTTCAATTCTATGTACACAAATATATGAAGCAAAATTAACACATGTTTTTATATATAAAAACACTGCTTGGTTAATTTGTGTTCATTTTTTCCTCTCTTCACTTTTGCAGACCTGTACACAGTATCTAGACTTGACACCACAAAGTTTGGACAGGAAACGTCTTGTTTCTTGCTTGTTCCATGACACCATAAGTGTGGGGTGCGGGTGGAAGGGTAACCACCATGGGGTGGTTGGTGTAGAGGAACTCTTCCCCATGGTGCCTTTTCGATCCTGCAGCCCTTGCTTTTTAGGGGGTGGGTAGTCTTAACTTTTTTACTGTTTTAACTGTTTTTAGGATTATTGTTGCATTTGTGAATATTGTCTGTAAACTCCTTGGGTTGCCCTGGGGTTACTTTTTATGTTGTTAGCCGCCCAGAGTCGGCCTTGTGTTGAGTGGGCGGGATATAAATTGAATAAATTAAATAAATAAATAAACTCATGTTGCTTTGGGAAATGTCAAAGTCATATAGTTGTCAAACCAAGGATCCACTTCTATCCATAAAATGATAAAATATATACAGCTAACAGCTCTATAAAACACTCTTATCTAAATTTCACAGTTCATAGAAAAGGGTGGTGCCACCCACCCTTAACAGAGATCCATACATAAAAGTTATTTAGATGGAACCATCAGACTAGAAAAATAATGTGATATATTAAGTTTTATATTCTAATGTTCCTAAGAAATACTGGTGTTTGCAAGATGAATGACAAATGGTCAAGAAATCAGAGAATACATTAAATGTACAAAATTACAATTCTACAGATTGTTACAGCTGATCATTCAAGGTGAAATAAATAGGAAAAGAAGAGCTTCTTGTCTGAAAGAACTTATTGGCTGAAAAACCTGTTGGGATAATGGCAATCTTCCACGCACTAACACTGAATATCAGTGAGAGGGGACTTTACAGCCTAATATGACAATCCTTTGCTACTACTGTAATTTGATTGGTATTTTAAAGCAAGTCCCTGTCCCCTCCTCCTGTTTGTTTGTTTGTTTTTGTTTGCTTGCCAAGAACCCAGACAATTAAATTGAGATTATTATTTTTTATGAAAGATAGTAAATAAAGACAAGCCAAATGTTTCAAAAAGCTTCTCAAAGGCATAACAATTACTTGGACCAAACAAACAGTTAGCGTCTAAGGCTGAAATAATAAAGAGAAACGCATCAGCAGATAAGAAATCCAGCTAAGTTACTTGATACTTATACATTAGTAGAACATCACATGGCCTTGAAGCATGAACATCTGCTGAACCTAGACTCTTCTAAAAAATAGATTGTGCTCACTAATATAACTCCTGAAGCCCTTTATACATTTTAGCTTCACATTCAGAACCCTTCAAGACAAGATAAGAGCACTTTCCTGCCCATCCCTTCACAGGTGTTGCTCCCATTTTGTTACTGGCAAAAACTCAGCCATTCCCAAGCAGTGACAAAAAAGGACTGAATTTTCCAGAAATGCTCATAACCAATGTCCCCCGATTTCTCAGTTTCTTCACATAGACCACTTTGGGCACTGTTCAAGCTATTTCCAGCATACAGGCTTTTGTGAACCAGCCTGACCCTGCTTTGTGACCAGTTTTGATAATCAGCAGGGCCACTCTTTTTTTTTTTTTTTTGCAGAACAGACACAAGCAATTCCTGTGTGCACCGAAGGGTCACTTCAGTGGCGATTACTCCCAGCAAAGTGACCCTTCCAGTACAAATGCAATCCTTTCTTGCTATCTTAATTGCAAGCTCATTCCACCCAAGCAAATTCGAAAGACGTAGCCATACCTACCTCTGCACATTGACACAAATGTTAGTCCATGTTCAAGTCCACCTCATCCACGAAAGCTAACATTAAAATATAACAGTCTTAAAAGTGCTACATCATTTTTGTTTTGTTTGTCTGTTAGCCTTCCGAAGGCTGTAATATTTTGCACACACCCTTTTCCTTATGAGCAGACAAGTCAGAGCAGTGAGCTCTTTAACCACATCATCTTCCCAGGATAAATGACAGTATAGGGCAGCCATGTGCTCAGCTTTTCAGAAGACAGTCCTATGTTTGAAGATATGCTCTGCTTGAATTTAAAGTTCAGGAATAATAATATAAGGGGCCTTGAGGCTTTGTCAACCCAACAGTCAGTACTCCTAGACAAGTGACAGCCAGTTTCTTGGTCACAGCGTTCCCGCAAGCTGGTGAGATGTACTGAATGTTGATATTATACTTTAAATGTATAAATGAGGACCTGCACATCTCTTTACCAATCATATCTCTTTTGCCCTTGACTTGATTTACACTTAAGAGTGAACATTTGAAGTATGTAAGAAGCAAAAACTCTCACCAAGTATCTGTAGTTGAGGGAAGGAAGGTTTAAAAGACGGGTGCCCAAACATTTTGGGCCATGGGCCAGTCACATGGTTTAGTGGGCTGCTCACGTGGTTTCTCCCACCGGAAGCAGAAGTAAAACACACCTTGCTATCTGTTTTGCAACAGGATGAGATAGGTTTTAGGCTGCCATTTTCTCTGCTTACATGGGGTGCCCAAACTATGGCCCACGGGCCGTATCCAGCCACTGACACCAATTCATCCATGGTCTGGATGAATTGGCATCAGGGGCTGGATACGGCCAATGGGCCATAGTTTGGGCACCCCAGTTTAAAAGGTAGTTTTATCTGGGTTTCCACCTGAAGGGGGAAAATGAGTCTGAGATTTTTAGTTCTCCTTCGTATAGTTTGTGAATCCACACTCATGGGTTATGCGCCTGCGCAGAACAGCCGATCGGAGGCTTGAAAAGCTATTGGTCAAAAGTTTTGGCGGTAAGACCGCCCACCGTACCGCCCACCCTGAGGCGCCCGCGCGCCATTTTACCTCAGTTCTCTTCTTTCCGCCGTAGCAGCAGGACGATCGTTGAGAGCTTCCTCAATTTTTTCGCCCTTCTGAGGGAAAGTCTTTTTGGCAAATCTCAATTTTTCTCGGTGATCTTGTCCTCCGGGCAGGATCGCCACCCCGGCTCTGTCTCTTCTCTTGAGTGGATTCAGTAGCCAATTTTTCGCATCGATCACCGTCTCCCCCCTCAAGGGGGTGGCGGCTGGTCGGCCCTTCGGGGTACTCGTCTCCAGAAACTTCCACTGGAAGAATTTTTTCCGCGGTTGATGGCTGCAGCGTTTAAACAGTGCACGGCTTGCCTTAAGAAGTTTCCGGCTTCCGACGGACACAGCCTGTGCCTCTTTTGTTTGGGAGAGTCGCATCAGAGCCAGTCTTGCCCGCATTGCAAAAAGTTTACGCGCCTCGCGGTGCAGAACCGAAGCAATCGCCTCAAGGCTCACCTGATGGAGCTCGCTCTGGCTCCCGCCGCGTCCGCCTCCACGGCCGCCGCTGCCGCTCAACCACCGCCGGCCTCTTCCTCCGTGCTTCCGATGAGGAAGAAGAAGAAGAAGGACAAGAACGGTGAGAAGAAGCGCAAGCGTGGGTCGGAGAAGAGACGGTCGCTTCCCCCCACTCCGCGCACACCCGCCTCTCCCGGGCCTTCTCCGCCGTTCTCGACTGCCCGATGTCCTTCTCCGGGATCCTCCATCTGGGGAGGACGGTCGTCTTCCGGGTCACCTGAGAAAGGACGCAGGGCTGGGGCTCCAGCTCGCCCACCTCAGGTGCTCTCCTCTCCTCCTCGGGGCAGAAACTCCTCGCCGAGGCAGGCCTCCGTCTCTCCACGGCCCAGAACACTGACGGACGAGGCGGTCGTCACCGTTTCGACGACCGTTTCGCCGACACCGACGCCGGCCACCGTTTCGGCTCCCACCGTTTCGTGGGCCACCATCCCGCCGGCCACCGGAACTCCACCGCCAGCGGACTCGGACGCGTCTCAGATGGCCCTCGTCCGAGAGATGTTTCAGGTCATGGCGTCGTTTGCGACCAGGTTCCAGACCTCCACGCCTGCGGCCTCTGCGGCTCCGGTTCCGACCACCGCAAGCCCCGGGCATCCCGGCTCTGCCGCGGCCCCACCGACCTCCCGTGGGTCGAGTACCCGCTCCGCCGGCCCACCCAACCCGTCATGGTGTGGTCCGGACGTTGATGCGGTGGACGCCCATCCCGCCGGCCCGCCCAGGCCGTACTGGCGCGGTCCGGACGTGGACGAAAGACTGCCTCCCTCGTCCTCCGATGAGTCCAGCTCGTCGTCGGAGGAGGACGAGGGAGACGTCGACGCCGAGCGCACGCCGGAACAAGCCATCGGCTCGGTGGACCCACCGCGTGGTGAGGACCAGCGCTCACTGACCGCCATGCTCACGAGGCTCGGCACCGCCCTCAACCTGAAGGTCGACCAGCCGCCGTTGGAGGGTGAGGATCAGATGACCGCGAAGCTCGACAGGCGTGCCGTGCGACCGGTCCACATAACCATGCTCCCCTCCATGATGACCACGGCGAGGGCGACGTGGAAGAAACCTTTGGCGGCACACTCCGTTTCGTCCAGGCTCGACAGCATGTACCGGGTCCTGGACGAGAACGTCGAGTTCTTGCAGGCGCACCCCCTGCCGAATTCCCTGGTGGTCAAGGCCTTCCAGCATAGGACGGCCACCAGCGGATTCCCGGTCCCGTCGACGCCGGAGGGAAAGAAATTGGACGCGGTGGGGCGTAAGTTTTACGCCACCGGTTCCCTATTCTTTCGGGCCGCAAACTATTCGGCCGCCATGGGCCTGTACCAATCTCACCTCTGGGAGCAGGTGAAGGTTGAGACGGCTAAACTGCCCGCAGATGCCCAGAAGAGGATTGACGCGCTGGCCGCTGAGGGGGACTTCGTCGCCGAGCAGTTGATGCGCACTGCCCGGCATATCAACGATTATGCGGCAAAAGACATGGCCTCCGCAATCTACCTCCGTCGCCATGCTTGGCTCAGGGACACCTCCCTCGATGACGCTATGAAAAAGCTCATCGAGGAGTTTCCCTTCGACGGGCAGGGCCTCTTCGGTCAGGACACCGATAAGGTCCTGAACGAGATGCGCCAGACCAGTTCCACGGCGAAGTTCCTGGGGCTCACCACGCCGGCAACTTCCACCAGGCCGAGGTTCCAGCCCTTCACACGGCGGTTCCAGGGCAACCCACAGCAGCAGGGACCGGCGGAGCAGCCTAGATCCAGCTCCTATAAACAGCGGCGACAACACAAACCCCGCTACCGGCCCTACGGACAGGACAAGCGTTCGACCGCGAGGCCCAAGCCCCGCGTTTGAAGCTGCGACGGCCGAGTCTCTCTCGCTCCACATCCCGTACCTCCCCCTCCGGAACTTCCTCCAGGCATGGTCGGGCATCACGGACGACCAGTGGGTCTTAAAGATCTTGTCCTCTGGCTACGCCATCGAGTTCGTGCGGGTGCCTCGAGTAGGAAGACATCGTCTCACCACCTCGTCCCCCCATTTGGAGGAAGAAATAGCAACCCTTCTCTCCAAGGGAGCCATCGAGCGGGTAGCACCGTCCGACTGGGACAACGGCTTCTACTCGAGGTACTTCGTGGTCCAGAAGAAGGACGGAGGCCTTCGCCCTATCCTGGACCTACGCCGCCTAAACAAATGCATCCACACCAGGAAGTTCCGGATGGTGACCCTACAGACCGTCCTCCCCCTCATCAACAAAGGGGACTGGTTCACAGTCATAGACCTCAAGGATGCCTACTTCCACGTTTCCATCCTCGAGGAACACAGACGGTTTCTCCGCTTCCGTATCGACCATTCCGTGTACCAGTACCGATGCCTACCGTTCGGTCTGGCCACGGCACCGCGGGTCTTCACCAAATGCATGGCTCCGGTGGCTGCATTCCTCCGCCAACGGGGCATCAGGGTCTTCCCATACATCGACGATTGGTTGATCGTCTCCCCCACCAAATCGTCGGCCGTTCGGGACACACAATACACGGTTCACCTCATGGAGAGTCTCGGCCCCAGGATCAACTTCACCAAGTCGAAGTTGACTCCCTCCCAGCGCGTCGAGTACATTGGAGCGGTACTCGACTCGCTCATTACGAGAGCCTACGCCCCCCAGAAACGCTTACGGGACATTGCGCAGGGGGTGAGCGAACTGCGCACGAAACCGTGCATCCGGGCGAAGAAGGCTCAGAGACTTCTAGGCCTGATGGCCTCAACGACGGCAGTGATCCCCCATGCCAAATTGAAATTCAGGTCCCTGCAATCGTGGCTCCTTCACGAGTTCGACGCACTTCGGGAGAGCCAATGCAAACGGTTGACCCCATCTCCAGAACTGAGGGACCAACTGCTGTGGTGGTCTACACCACTCAACGTGGCCACGGGGAAGAGTTTCTACCCCCCGCAACCTTCACTGCAGATACTGACCGACGCGAGCAACCTCGGCTGGGGCGCTGCTTGCGGGACTCTCACGGTCAACGACACCTGGGCACCGCACGAAACGGTGCACCACATAAATTACTTGGAGCTGCTGGCCATTTGGAAGGCCCTGCGCTCCTTCGAGACTCTGCTCACCGGCAAGGCGGTTCAAGTGGCCTCGGACAATACCACGGCGGTGGCGTACCTCAACAAGCAGGGAGGAACACGGTCCACCACCCTCTTGTACCTTGCAGTGCAGTTGTGGGAATGGTGCCTGGAGAGGCACATTTTCCCAATTGGAGTGCACATTCAGGGCACACTGAATGTCTTGGCAGACCACCTGAGCCGTCTCACCTCGACGACCCACGAATGGGAGCTGGACGACGGAGTGTTCCAGTCCCTGTGCCAGGTCTGGGGGACGCCGAGCATCGACCTCTTTGCATCGGAGTCCAACAAGAAACTCAGCAGGTACTGCTCCAGAGCAGGCATCGGACCGAACTCCGAGGGCGATGCCTTCATGAAACGGTGGGATCAGGACTATCTCTATGCCTTTCCTCCGTTTCCTCTGGTCCAGAAGGTACTCACCAGGATGCACCAACACAGAGCCAATGCAATTCTGGTGGCACCGGCGTGGCCGCGCCAACCCTGGTTTCCGCTACTGTTGCGCATGTCGTCACAGTATCGCACACTGCCGGAATCACCGACACTCCTCCAAATGGAGCAGGGCCAGCTGCACCATTCGGACCTGCCCAGCCTCCACCTCACCGCGTGGAGGATAACCCCAGACTGGCCAGGATCCTTGAACTAGCGCGGCGCCCTTCCACAAGGAAGTCCTACGCTTCCAAATACAGGCGTTTTTGTGCTTTCCTGGCCGCCCGGCAAACGCCCCCCACCCAGGTGGGACTGCAGGACATTTTAACCTACCTCCTCCAGCTGGCGGAGTCTGGCCTCAGCATCACCTCCATCCGAGTGCATCTCGCAGCAGTGGTAGCGCACTCTCCTGCTGGCTCGCCCGCTTCCGGGGCCTTCCGCGACCAAACGGTAAAGCGCTTCCTCAAGGGACTAAAGAACGCTTTTCCGCCGGCCCGGACACCGACGGCTCAATGGTCACTGTCCACCGTTCTCAACGCGCTCACCAGGACCCCCTTCGAGCCCTTGGCTACCGCCGATGTTCGTCTCCTCACATGGAAGACAGCATTCCTGGTGGCCATCACGTCTGCACGACGAGCTGGTGAGCTGGTGGCCCTGCGAGCAGACGCACCTTTTCTCCAGTTCTTCAACGACCGCGTCGTCCTCCAAGCGGACATCACCTTTCTACCCAAGGTGGTCTCCAAATTTCACATGGCACAAACTATCTCCTTGCCAACCTTCTTCCAGAACCCCACTAACGCCCAAGAAAGGACTTGGCACACGCTGGATGTGAAACGAGCTTTATTGTTTTACACCAGCAGGACTAGAGAGTTCAGGAAGTCACAACGCCTCTTTGTGGCTTATGGGGGAAAGTCCAAGGGTGAACCCATCTCTGCTCAAAGGTTCTCCAAATGGATCACCTCTACCATCTACCTGGCCTACGAGTCAGCTTCACTGCCACCTCCACCGCATGTCAGGGCGCATTCCACCAGGGCGGTTGCCACATCCACTGCCTTTCTGGAGGGCACACCGCTTGAGGACATATGTAAGGCTGCCACCTGGTCCAGACCTTCCACATTTGTCCAGCACTACAGGGTGGACACCAGAGCCACTGCGGACGCCAGGCTTGGCCGTGTCGTCCTCACCAGAGGGCTCCGGACTCAACGCCCCTGACGGGTCCACCTACGGGCTCTTCAGCTCATCGTGGGATCATCTCATCCGACTGCCCACCGACCAAGTAAGTGTGAGCTTGCTAATCTCCCATGAGTGTGGATTCACAAACTATACGAAGGAGAAAGTTCGGTTTCACTTACCAGTGATAACTTTCGTTCTTCGAGTATATAGTTTGTGAATACACACTACCCACCCTACCTCCCCTCTTGAGCTGCACGGATGAGATCAGTTGGTTTATCCTGTGCTTGGCTTAAGTATGGAACTGAGGTAAAATGGCGCGCGGGCGCCTCAGGGTGGGCGGTACGGTGGGCGGTCTTACCGCCAAAACTTTTGACCAATAGCTTTTCAAGCCTCCGATCGGCTGTTCTGCGCAGGCGCATAACCCATGAGTGTGTATTCACAAACTATATACTCGAAGAACGAAAGTTATCACTGGTAAGTGAAACCGAACTTTCTGGGTTCATGTTGACTGGCAAAATGTCCTACATTTGTGTTGGTTTGAAGTCAATTCAAGAATAAGGAATACACAACACATTAACTTCCCAAAATATGGGTTATTATAAACCACCCATCAAAGGTCATTTATTTTGCACTGATTCCTGCACTGCTGTATTCTTCTGTGTGCACACCGGTGTCGGCGCGTATAACCTGCTAGTATTCACTCCTCCACACAATAAATTACTATCAGCCATTCTTACAGTTGCCAGACCTCCCAGCAGCCTGCAAAAAAATATTTTAAATTTTTTTAAAATGCACAGAGCTGTCCTTTAGGAAGGGAGGAAATCAGTCTAACAGCTGACTGGTGGCAGAAGTGGGGATAGGCTTTTTTAAACAAAAAACTAGAGGGGAAGGAGGAAATTGGCAGGTTGTTTGGCAGTAGTGCCTGAAGGGTTAAAAAAAACCACCTTTGGGCAAGATTTCACAAAGGGCGTGCAAAGGCACAAAGCACCACCTGACCTTAACTTGGTTTAAAAAACAACATACCAGTTGGAAACCCGATTCTTTTGACAGTCCAAACACATCCACTCTGTGTGCCCAAGTTGTGTGTGTCTGTGCATATGTGTAGAAAGAGTTGGATGCAGAAAATTGCATTTTGGACTAAAGCTCCCAGACACGCACCCCTGGGCAGCATGGCTAAGGTTTCCGGGCAGTGTAGTCTCAGAAGTCATTTTCCCAGGTTCAGAAAGCAAGCTCGATCGCCCATATCTGTGAGAAGATCTGGCCTCTATGTTGCTTCCTACTGCGAATGGTTCTTGATCTAGGTTTGTGCTTCACATCTTTTTTTTCCCAATCCATGGGGGGTTCCTGCAATTGGATGGTAAAAATAGAAAACAATCTTGGTCGTTTTGTTTTTATTTCGGCGCATTCGATTTTTCCCTTGTTGGAAACAGAGTCTAAGTCAGGGATTTTCAACCTGCAGCCTACCGGTTGGATGCGGCCCACATGGCATCATTTCATGCCCCCCCTGGCCTCCACTACACCAGGAAGTGCCATGTGGTAGAGAAAGGGCAAAATAGCTGTCTGGCCCCCAAAGCTTTCTGAGGGAGCGTGACCCGGCCCCCGGCTTAAAAAGGTTAAGAATTCCTGGTCACAGATACAGTTTGGAAATGTTTACCGAGGCAAATCTTTTCTGTCTTCTTCCTACTCCTCCAGGCTGTACTGCTTGTAAATAGTTTGTCAAGCCAGGCTTTGCTTTCTCAAGACAAGAGGGACAATGACAGTCGTGGGCAGCCGCAAGGATGGAGAGATGTTTGTCTAATGGCCTCTGATCTTCTCCTCAGAAACCCCCAGAGTCAAAAATGCACTCACATTTTGAAGACAACAAGTTTTGTAGCTGCCACAGGTCCTGTTTAGCAGGGTGTGAAGTGTGATTTCTAATTCTCCTGTCTCAACAATGGCTGGAAGTGATATAATCAGGAAAGAAGAAATTCACTAAGGCTTAATTCTCATGATTAGTAGGCGAGATGAGATGTCTGTATTTGAACTGTCACATTTCAATTTACAGGAGGGGACTTGTATGTCTGGATGTCACTTAATCTTAACACTGTCCTCCACCCTCCCACCAGTTGTTATGGAGAAAGATTCCAGTCTACCTACTTGCTAGTAAGCTGACATGCTATTTTATTGTGTGTAGGAATCTTTAGTATTGGGGGAACATTTTCCCATTTAAACTCTGTATAGTTTGAGATAGGGCAACCCTAAATAGGTCTATCACACATGATGGCCCTGATTCAGACAATGAGTGCTACTAAATTATTACAGCTAAGCAAAGTTTGGAAAATTCATTTTTTTGGCCTATAGTTCTCAGAATTCTCCACCCAATGAGGCCATCCAAAAGAGTAATTTTCCAATATCTCTCCCTCCCTTGCTCTCTCTCTCTCTCTCTGTGTAAATATTCCATGAGATTGGCAGTCCTGTACAGTATTTATTTCATTTCATCGATTTAAAATATTTGCTTACTGCTCCCAGGATGTTTTACACATAACTAAAACAAAATGATACATACAATCACAAGTGTTACGATAAAAAAAAAGCGAATCAGCTGAAATAAATGGAGACATACCAGAAACAGGAAGCATGAATATGGTTTCCCCATGCCCATCGGGCATGGAAACGGCCCTTGCAGAGGCCGCTTCGGGAGGACGCTCCTTGAGCCGCGGGCTCTGCGGGCAGGCAAATTAAGGGGGGTGAATAAAACATAGGGTTTGATTCACCTAATTACATGACCTGACCGACGATTCTGCAAGGTAGGCTAATCACTAACTCCAGTGACTGATTAGGTAAACACTCATCTCCTGGCCAAGGAAAATCCCCGGTGCAAACAGTGCAGATGTTTGCCCCTGTCTAAGCCCTAAGACAATGGTCTTCCTCATCCCGTGTTTGTCCGAAATAATTAACTTCCCCTCTGAGAGGTTCCCCAATTAACCTGAGTAAGCAAGGTGACGTGATTGACTTTCGGGTGATGGTTTTTTCTACCTGCCTTCTGATCTATATAAGGTGTATGTATTTTCCCAATAAACCACTGATCTGATCTCGCTCCTGTTGCCTCGTGTTGTCATTGATCAGTCTCCTCCGGGCTCCAACGCCGCCCTAGCGGCCAGACATCGCTACAGCTGGTGACCCCGACGTGATTTACTCGTGAGTAAAGGACCCCGGAGAGGTCTACTCGTGAGTAGCGATCCCCGCGGTCCGGTTCCACGCTTGAACCGCGACCCGCCAGCCCGGAGGATAGCGCGGCGCTCTGGTCGGCAGCCAGCCGGACAGAGAACGGCCCGCCGCGAGGCATTCCAGAGAGACATTCCTACAGCTTACTCCCCGCTTTCGAGGAGGTTTGCCATAGAGGGAAACGCGTTCCGCTCAGGGCAGGCTGTGAGCCCCTGACATCGCAGAGGCCGATAGAAGGGCCCGTGGCAGAAGGTCCACGCTCCGAGGTCTACCCCAGACACCCGACGCCCGAACCTGTTGCCTGCAAAGACGCGTCGACTCGTCCCGTGGAGGATTCTTCCGGAGACCCAATCGCAGGTAATATGGGGACTTGTTCTCATAGACCAAGTCCGTCCGCTAGCCAAAGAACTCGGGAAGAGGAGTTCAGAATCCTGGCCAGGGTTTTTAAGTTACGTTTTCACAGCAGGGAACTAGCGAGACTTTTGGCGTACCTCAGGGAACACTGCCTACTTTACCCAGAAGTAGGTACGTTAACCCTGAAGCTCTGGGATCAGATAGGAGACTGCATTCAGCAAACCCCGAAAGCTCCAGGAGGGATAGTCCGCACATGGAGGAAGTGTAGGAGACTCTTAGAGCAGATCGAGCCAGTCCGGGTAGAGGCCAAAGAACCCCCGTTAGCCGACTGCGCCCACGGCACTCTATCCGTCAATTAGCTATCAGCAGAGTAGCGCAGGGAGCCTTCCCGCGGTGACAGCTGCAGACGTCACCGAGGGAACGCAAGGAATGAGAGGCGCTGGCACTTCTCTGACAGCCCCAGGTTCCCTAGTCGTGAAGAGTGCCCTTCAGCGCACCGCCGAGATAGAACTTAAGAAGGGGGAATTGTCAGTTGAACAGCTAGCTGAACTTCGACAGATTTGTCCCATCCGCTTGGAGATGGACGCGCTCACGGGCGCACAGCAGATAGTACACTCCCCAGTCCTGTACAAGCTTCTCATGGCTTTACGGAAAGCAATTTCAGAGACAGGGCTCCAAAGTCGTTTTACGAGGGGCACGCTTCAGCAAGTGTGCGAGACCACCATGTGGATTCCCCATGATTGGAAAGCCGTCATGAGGATGATGCTTACCCCCAGCCAGTACATGATTTGGGACAGTGAGTTCCGCCTAGAGGCGCAAGCTCGGGCTGCCAGGCTGGGAGGCGCGGTAATCCCTGACCAGTTGTATGGTTCAGGTGCCTTTGAGTCCATCAACGCTCAAATCAACCTGCCTCTCGCCACCCTAGAGATGTCAGCCGAGGCTGCCTATAGGGCATACTTCAAGGTCCCAGCGTCTGGCAAAACGGCCAAAAATTACACCGCCATTAAGCAGGGAGCCCAAGAGCCCTACATGGACTTCATCAATCACCTGGAAGAAGCAATCAGCAGGCAGATTGACAATGAGCAGGCCCAACAAGAGCTCATGATTAAGTTAGTCAAGGACAACGCCAACTTGGACTGCCGTAAAATCTTGCAGTCCCTGGGCAATCGCCCCGACATAACCTTAACGGACATGATCCGAGCATGCTCCGACGTTGGCACAGACTCCTACAAGATGGGTCTGCTAGCGGCAGCAGTGCAGGGGGGAAGAAGACCTAATGGCAAGAACAAAGGGGCATGTCACACTTGTGGCAAGATCGGTCACTTCGCTAGGGAGTGCCGATCCAAGGGAGGTGGGCAAAAGTCCGGCCGTCCCAAGGCTCCGAACACCCTCTGCCCGAAGTGCAAGAAAGGCTACCATTGGGCCAGGTATTGTCCGAGTTCGGGAAACCGGAATCTGGGTACGTCTCTGGCCCCAGTCCAAACAGAGGCTTCCTTCACCCAGATCCAGAACTCCCCAGATTTAGACTAGATTCCAGGCACATTCCAGGCACTGCGAGGGCACAGGCCAGCCCCAAGGGCAGCACAGGGCTAGAATTGACTTGCCAGGCGGACGCTACATGCGACCTGCCGGGCACAGTCTATCTAGTCGACACCCAATACATGGGACCCCTGCCCAGAGGCTTTATAGGTTTAGTTTTGCCCCGTAGTGTAGCTGGAGCACGCGGAATTTTTCTAATTCCAGGAGTCATTGACTCGAAGTTTTCAGGCATTCTCCAGGTCCAGCTTTGAACACACCTGCCCCAAACAATCCACAAGGGAGACACGTTAGCGCAACTGATCATGGTTCCTTGTCACTCGCCAGCAGGCAGCCAGGGAAGGCTCAGGGACAGCTCAGAGCCCGGTTCAGCAGACCGCTCGAGCGCGAGTGAGGCAGTGCAAGGATACCAGGTCTTAGCGACAGTGGAGACTAACATTGAGTGGAAGCTGCGCCCCGTTATCGAGGTATTTTTGAACAAAAGGGTGTTCTCAGGGTTACTCGATACCGGAGCGGATGTGACAGTGATAAGCAGGAGCCAGTGGCCAAAAGAGTGGGCCATTGAGCCGGTCTCCGATGTGTGGGGGGTAGGAGGCGTTCAGGAAGCATTTAGGAGCCGAGAGTGGGTAGAAGTCACGATCCCAAGGGCTGACGGCACGGCGGTAATTCGGCCGCACATTCTTGACGTGCACGTCAATCTTTGGGGGCGAGACATTCTCCAGCAGTACGGTGCTACGCTTACCTTCGGGTAATGGCGTTGCCACTTAAATGGCTCACCGACACTCCGGTCTGGGTTGAACAATGCCGGTAGTGGGAGAGAAATTAGTTGCCCTCAAGCAGCTAGTCAAGGAACAGCTAGACGCAGGACACATAGAACGGTCCACAAGCCCCTGGAATTCGCCAATTTTTGTGATTAAGAAGAAGTCGGGGAAGTGGCGACTCCTCCACGATCTCAGAGAGATCAATAAATGCATTCAGCCGATGGGTCCGCTTCAATGCGGCATCCCAAATCCGAACATGATTCCCGAGGGGTGGGAGATCCTAGTCGTAGATCTCAAGGATTGCATTTATACAATCCCCTTAGACCCCAGGGACCGGGAAAGGTTCGCCTTTCGTGAACCACGGAGAGCCCACGCAGCGTTACGCGTGGAAATTTTTGCCACAGGGCATGCTCAATTCGCCCACCCTGTGCCAAATTTATGTTCACGACGCACTGGCAAAGTTCCGGAGCCTTTACCCCAAAGCTATAGTGTGTCACTTCATGGACGACATTTTAGTAGCGTTGCCGCAACTTGGCAGCGAAATGTTTTCTGACCTCCAGGCCAGCCTGGGGGACAAAGGCTTACTCATTGCCCCGGAAAAAGTGCAGAGAACCGAGCCCTTCTCATACTTGGGCCATCGGCTTCTCCGCTCTTTTGCAGTGCCAGTTCTGCCTCAGATAAATTTACAAGACTCAGTCACCCTTGTAGAGTTGCAGCAAGTTTTGGGGAACATCAATTGGGCCAGACCGTATTTTCGTTTAGATACGGATCTTCTAAAACCGCTCTTCTCGCTGCTAACCTTAGGTAAGCAGCCGGCAGACCGGATAAAAATCTCTCGAGACGCGCGCTTGGCGCTCGAGAGGGTGAACCAAGTTCTCAGCCAGAGGTGGGTGGATAGGATCGCCCAGGGGCCATATGCCCCGATCCTGAATTTGTACATCGTACGGTCAGGATCCATGTTCACTGGGGCGCTAGGAGTAGACTCAGAGAAGGGAGCGAAAATTGTGGAGTGGGTATACTTGCCGAACACCTCTTCTCGGAACATTGTTCCGCCCCAAGAACTGGTCTCCGCGGTGATCTACCGCGGCAGGCTGAGAGCAAGGGACATTTCTGGGCACAATTTAGCTAAGATCATAGTCCCGTTCACCAAGGAACAAATTCATCAGTTGATGCAGCTAGGTGACTCGCTTCCGATAGCTCTGGAAGGATTCACTGGGAGCTTGGCATACCATTTGCCCAAAGACCCCAGACTTGTCTCACTCCAAAGAGGAACAGTCAGTTTGTTCGAATCGCTTTCGCTGGTCCCGCTTCAGGGGGCCAAGACAGTTTTTTACCGATGGGGGACGCACATATGGTGTCCTGACTTGGCAGGAGGGCGAAGCTTGGCACACGCTGCTAACTCTTCCACAAAAGTCCGCGCAGCGGGCGGAGTTGGCGGCCGTGAACCTTGCCTTGCGCACCTTCGCCAAGGAGCGTTTAAACATCATTACTGACAGTCTATACGTTAGGAATTTACTCCACAGTCTACCGGGAGCTTACATCACTCCCGCGATAGACAAGAACTTGCTTAGCCTGTTTCTCACTGCTCAATTTCACTTGCGGAACCGCACGGAGCCGCTCTATATTGCCCACATCCGAAGTCACCAAGACCTACCGGGTCCGATTTCCGCGGGCAATAGCAGAGCGGATGCGGCGGCAAAGGAAATTCAGCAACGTTCGGTTTTGGGAGTTTTTACCACTCCAATTCAAAGTCATGCTTTTTTCCACCAAAACGCCAAGGCACTCGCCAGACAGTTCAATCTGCCGCTCTCTCAAGCCCAAGGCATAGTCCGCTCTTGCCAGCATTGTGCAGGAGCACCGGGGGGGCCCTCATGGGGGGTCAACCCACGAGGGACCGAGGCTAATCAGGTATGGCAGATGGACGTCACGCATGTGCCGCAGTTCGGCAGATGGCAATACATGCATGTCTGCATTGACACTTTTTCTCAGTTCGCTTGGGCGACGGCGCAGAAAGGGGAGGCTGCTTCCCACGTGGAGCAGCACCTCCTTTCCTGCATTGCGGCGATGGGCAAGCCGCGGCACGTGAAGACGGACAACGCGCCGGCCTACAGCTCCAGGCAGTTGGCCGCCTTCATGGCTACTTGGGACATCAAGCACACATTTGGATTTCCCTACAATCCGCAAGGGCAAGCGATTGTAGAGCGGGTCAATCGGACGCTAAAGTCCTATATTGACAAACAAACAGAAAGGGGGGAGCCACCAGCCCTCCCCAAATCACAGGGAGAAGCACAGTTCTGCCTGAATAAGGTATTGTTCACATACAATCACCTCAATGTTTTTTCGGATTGTACGCCGCAGGAGAAGCATTTCCGCCGTTCGGAAGCTCTCCCGCGACCTATGGTCCGGTACCGAGTGCCACCAGACCCTTCTTGGAGGGGTCCGGTGCCGCTCATAACCTGGGGAAGAGGGTATGCTGCAGTTATGTCTCCTACAGGTGTCGTTTGGATTCCAGCTCAGTGCGTCAAGCCTCATCTGGAACCACATGGCGTGGACCCAGGCCGACCCGAGTCCGATCCCGGAGATGGAGGGTCTCACGCTGACCGACAGGACCCGCCGGAGGAGACGGCCACCGGCGGCGCCGAAGATCACCTGGGGGATGGTCAAGGCGCTTTGCAGTAAGGCGGAGGACGCCCTCCAGCGCGAGGAGAAGGAGCCGACACCGGAGAACCTCGTAGCAGCAGTCTTTGCCCAGATTCATGCCAACTCCATGGCAATCATCGTCATCCTGACTCTCACCCTGCTTTTGGGGGGAGGCGTCCAGGCCGCCTCACTGGAGGCCAGCGACTTCATGCCAGGCGGAGACCTCTCTGCCCGGATGCAGTACAACATTTGGGAAAGGTTGGCTACCCTTGTCAACCAGTCCGATTTTTGCCTCAGGCAGGACGTTGGCTCTGTCTCAATCCTCAGCACCTGCCTTGTCCCGGTGTGCCATTCTCCAGGCGCACACCCCCGGGACGGGGACTGGCTGGTGAGGAGACTCTTCAGCCCATACATCCCATCAGCTTCCTCGGAATATGCTCGTTGGGAGATGCGGCTAACCATGACCTTGCCGGCTGATGCAGCCACTCTCCACACTCCTCGAGTGGCGGTCAGCCCGAACTCTACCTGTGGCCGAATACACGGTTGCTCCGGACCCGGCCGAGCCCGGCGCCGTTGCCTCGATGTGGGCAGCGGCAATTGGACTTGCAACAACCCAGTGTCACTTGGCTCAAAGTATGCACACATCACCCTACCGTCCGGATGGTTCTTCACTTGTAACCAGTACACGTTTAACTATATTCCTGCCAATATTACAGACTCCATATGTTGTATCAGTCGTTTAACACTGTTGCTTCCTACTAAGGACATGATTGCCCCTAGCCCTGACGTTCCCAATGTTTCTAATGCATCCCACGTTCCCTCACTCATAAGGCACACTCGCACCACCATGTTAGACAGCTCATGTGAAAGCAGCTTTAGAGTAATGAGACCTGCCGAATACCTCTCTTTGGCAGTCAGCATCTTTGGCGTGCCCGGCTTAGCCGTCGGCAACGCAAAGAGGATCGGTCGCTTGGCTTGCGGTTTAGCAAAGGCCATCAACCATACCTCCTCAGCGATAGCGCTCCTCAATCAGGAGCAGGCGGAACTTCGCCATGCCATTCTCGATAATCGGGCGGCTATCGACTACCTCTTATTGTTGCACCATTTGGGCTGCGAGTCCTTTCATGGTATGTGCTGCTTTAATCTTACGGACAACTCTCGCAAGATTCAAAGCCAGATCACAGATCTCCACACCATAGTAGCCGGCATCACAGAAGGCTCGGCATGGGGGGCGTGGTGGAGCTCTCTGTGGAAATGGATGTGGTCGTGGATCCCCTGGGGGTGGCTTCAGACGGTGATCAAGGTGGTGGTGGGAGTAGTCATACTAGGCATTGCGGTTTGCTGTTTTGCTCAATGTATTCCCCCACTGATCTCGAGGTGTCACCGCAGAAGGAAACCCCGTGATGTCATTCCCGACCAACAGCTGATGCCGCTCCTGCGCAAGATCGCCGGTCAGGTTCTTAAATAAAAAAGAAAGGGGAAATATGGTTTCCCCATGCCCATCGGGCATGGAAACGGCCCTTGCAGAGGCCGCTTCGGGAGGACGCTCCTTGAGCCGCGGGCTCTGCGGGCAGGCAAATTAAGGGGGGTGAATAAAACATAGGGTTTGATTCACCTAATTACATGACCTGACCGACGATTCTGCAAGGTAGGCTAATCACTAACTTCAGTGACTGATTAGGTAAACACTCATCTCCTGGCCAAGGAAAATCCCCGGTGCAAACAGTGCAGATGTTTGCCCCTGTCTAAGCCCTAAGACAATGGTCTTCCTCATCCCGTGTTTGTCCGAAATAATTAACTTCCCCTCTGAGAGGTTCCCCAATTAACCTGAGTAAGCAAGGTGACGTGATTGACTTTCGGGTGATGGTTTTTTCTACCTGCCTTCTGATCTATATAAGGTGTATGTATTTTCCCAATAAACCACTGATCTGATCTCGCTCCTGTTGCCTCGTGTTGTCATTGATCAGTCTCCTCCGGGCTCCAACGCCGCCCTAGCGGCCAGACATCGCTACACATGAACTGTGTAACTTTCTGGGATGTAAGACCGTTTCCATTTAAGCAGCATCTGCGAGCTAGGAGGAATGAGCAAGTGAATTTTTAAAAGAATGATTGATAAAAGGAAGGGAAAAAAGATTTCTGCAATGTGTTTAAAAATATTATCTGTTCTCTCTATTTGGGGAACATTAAACTCTCAAGAAAATATAAGTCTCTTCTTCACATACTAAGTCAAGCTTATGAAAGAAATGTTTGAAGCACCGGATGTGGCAGTCACTATTACTACTATGTATTATTCTTTTTCCTCTGAATATAAAGATATCGTATTGGGATGCAGAATTGGAGAGGGAAGGGTAGAATTTCTTCAACTTCTTAAATTTTGTTATACTTTTTTGTGATTTGGAGAGGTGGGCATTTAAAGGCAAATTTTTAAAAAGAAAGTACAATTCCCTTTATTGTTGGTTCTTTGTGAAAATTTGTCATATTCCTTCAGCTCTTCTTTTCAGTTCCATTCTGATAGTGGTCTTCACGTCTAAACTAATTGAGAAGCAGGATTTTATTAATTTTTCCAACTTAAATACTAAATTATTTTTCTTGGAGGTATTTTTCTTCCTTTACAAGATTAGTGCTGGGTTTTCTGCCTCCCAATTATACATCCAATATATTTTCTCTTACCTTTTCTTTCTTATTTAAGCTCCTTTCCCAGCTGCCTTCCTCCTCATAAAAGAATTGATTAAATTACAGTTGTCCATGCTGGGCAATATAAGGAAGAACAGTTAATGCTGCCATTTTGTTCAAAACTATCACACTGCTCTCAGTTCCCCAGGAACAGCAGTGTTCAAAATGCACCCAGTCAACTTTCATTTATGAATAGGTATGTTCTGTGTGAGTGAAATAAATGTTTGTTTGAAAGTGGAGTTTGTGCACAAGAGTTGGGGTTTCTTTTGGCTGAGGACATTATGTGGGTAATGTAACAGTGTTCTGTATTAAATAGTAAATTGTAGTACAAACAGTACTCTATATCACTCATGCCTCTTCCCGGGACCCTCGCCACCTGGTTCGGGAATGGGAGGCAGGTGCGTCGCCTCTGCCCTCCGAACCTCGCCCGCTCGGAGGGCTCAAAAAGAGACGCTGCCAGAGCCCCACCGCCATCGCGTTGCCTCTTCCCACAGCCCTTGCCACCTGGCCCGGGAATGGGAGGCAGGTGCGTTGCCTCCACCATCTGAGCCTCACCCGCTCGGAGGGCTCAAAAAGAGACGCTGCCGGAGACCCACCGCCCCCACTGCCACCGCGTTGCCTCCTCCTGGGGCCCTCGCCACTTGGCCCAGGAATGGGAGGCAGGTGCTCACTCGGAGGACTTTGAAAGGGACACTGTTGTGCCTCCTAAGGACACTTTGGACGCTTTGGTCCCGTTTGTGGCGCTGAGTTTTGGATTTTTCAGGGAGCGTGAGCCGGACTCTGTATGCCAGTTTGTATTTTTCATTGTGCTGTGTATTGGGGGATATTTTGAGTTATATTATATTGGCTGTATTTGTATATTTTGTTTATTGCATTGTATATTGCTTTGGAGTATTGTATATTGTTTTGCTATGCTGTTTGGCTGCCCTGAGTGGTGCTTGCACCAGGAGGGCGGGGTATAAAATTATTATTATTATTATTATTATTATTATTATTATTATTATTATTATTATTATTATTATTATTATTATTATTATTATTATTATTATTATTATTATTATTATTATTATTATTATTATTATTATTATTATTATTATTATTATTATTATTATTCACAATGCTGCTTTCCTTGAAGCAAAAATGAAGGAGCTTTGCCCCACACAAACCCCATAGCAAATTGTCTTGAAAATCTGTCCAAAACACACATGCACAAATACACACAGCTGCCCATTTTCTGGTGCATTCATTTGCTCCTCAAACAAACCTGAAGAGACCTGTTACCAGACAGGCAGGGTCAGCAAACCAAAGGCATTCATGGCATTGAATATGGAAGTTTCAGAGAGCGGGAAAGGTATGCTGAAGTTAACAGTAGCAGCCAGTTAACTTTCAGTTTGACAAACTTACTGGGTGGTTTGGCTGAGAAGATCTTCCAGATGTAATTTTGGCATTTATGAATCCATTCAGAAGACATCTGCAAGGTTGCTTGGAGAGTACAAGTGAACAGCTGCTTTGTCCACTGTCTTGACTTCTCATGTTGGTCTTCTGCCTTCAGGAAATGGAAATCTGCCACTCGCAACTTAGCGGCTGTTAGACTTCAGGCTCCATCAAAAAGTCTCCTTGCCTCACATCCAGGCCTCTTGATAATAATAAAAGGACAGGGGGAAACAAAGAAATCCTCCCCACCCCACCCAATCTTATCCCCAATTCTAGTTTTTTTTAAAAGCATCCTATTTATCTATCACCAAAAATGTAGCCCGAAGTTTGCAGAAGTTAAACAATTGTCTTTTGAGTGTAAGGATATTTTCCATGCACATGAGCCTAATAATTGTTTTATCGTGTCGGAATAAATGTTTTTCACATTTTTAGTCTGGCTATAAAGGGAATAATAATTTCGTGTCAGAAATTATTCTGGGTTGAAAGGATTTTTGCAGAAGAAACTCTGCTCAGGAAACGCTCAAATGGGGGTATTTTCATGTCCCCAAGAGCTGGGACAGAGACAGGCGCTCAATCTGTCATGCAGTACCTGGGTCTCGAATTGCCAGCTTGCCAGCCTTCCAGCTAAAAAAGGTGAGCTTCTTAACCACTAAGCCACCACAGCCCTGCAGGGAATAGCATGGGATAAATATTCTGTGTTATAGGACAAAATGTACAGTACAGTATAATAGACTCCCAACTGTTGAAAATAAGCCCACTTCTCCAAATGTTACTATTTTACCTCCAGTGAATGCTTTCTGACAGTTTAAATCAGGGATTCTCAACTTGCAGCCCACGGGCCAGATGTGGCCCGCGGTGCCATTTCATGTGGCCCCCACTGCCTCCACCACACCAGGAAGTGCCATGTGGTGGAGGAAGGGCAAAATGGCCATCCAACCCCCAAAGCTGTCTGAGGGAGCATGACCTGGCCCCCAGCTTTAAAAAGTTGAGAACTGGTTTAAATACAGCACTGCATTAAAGTTAGGGTTATTTCTCCCTCAGGGAACAAAAGGACGATCATTTGACTTGTGTGCCAACACATTTTAATAGTATTTTTAAAGCAAATCTGCACCTTTGAGCAAACATATGTATGCAAACAGATATTATTTCCAGTAAATCTTTTCATCATAGTAAATATGTCCATGAGGCTTTTCCATACTTGGACTCTTGGCTTGTTTTCACAGTTGGTGTATCATTTTCCAGAACATACATCCAGTAGTTTATATGTAAATTGGGCTGTTAGGGCCTATTAATATCATCGCCCAGGCTAAAATCTCAGAGCCAGCTAACTCTGTGTTTCTCCTTTGTGACTACGAGAGTGTAGGATCCAAACCAAGATTCTGTCCATTAGTTCGCCTGAAGAAGGAAATATTTACTTCTTGCTTGAGGGTGCCCCATCCATAGATAGATAGTTATCCCAGCCCAGAACAGTATCTCCCAGTTACTCTAATTGCAGTTAGCATGTGAGATTGTAAAAAAGAAAGAACATCAATGATATTTGGGTGTGACTTCCTCTTGGACAGGCATGTAAGACCTATTTATTTTGCCGAAGATCTGCTCCTGGAAGGGATGGAAACGTGTGAATTTAGGAACAGTATTGCTGCCTGCATTTTGAAGTTACACCTATCGCTGACTAGTATAATGTTACCTTTATGCCACTGCTGCAAGGAAAGACCCTTGTATGAGCAGAAGCTTTGCAGGGACACCAATTAAAGATCCTGCTGAGTGATAATATTGGGTCTAAATATCCTACTATCAACCCTGAGAAGAAGCCAGACCTTACTATGGGAAATATTGTCTGAACCATCTATAGCAGGGGTTCTCAACCTATGGCCCGTAGGCTGAATCCAGCCCACGGCACCAGTTCATCCAACCCGCTGTTGTGAAATGGACTTTACCCTCGAGTAAGCCCTTTAATGCTTCTGAGCTGAAGCCCCTTGGCTGAACAACCCAGGCCTCTAGATTAGTCTAAATAAGGTAGCATCAAGCCAAGTAATCACTCCAAGTCTCTTCAGGTATTTCAAAAGTATATTGAAATCAAAGTAAAGTACAGAACAAAGTCCAGCAAAAGTTCAGAAAGCAATTCAAAATAAAGAAAGCTGCTCTCCAGGGAAAGCTCAGGGGCCCCCTTGCTGGCTAAAGCGACTACATGATTTCAGTTCAAAGTCCAAGAGAGTCTGTTCTTCGCTCCCTTTCAGCTTCTTCTGGGTTTTATCTCCTCCCTCAGGGTCCACCTTCTTGCCGTCCCCCTAAAGGAGTCCAACCAGTGATCTTACAGCATGACATGTTTATCACATGTTAGGATTCATTTCTCCCAACTCACGAGGCTAGTATGTTTATATGCCAATGCCATTGGTATGTGGGAAAGTGTTCTCCCACGCATTGAAATCTCCATCTTCTATGGGCTAAAGCACACAGTAATTCAGTGGGGCAAAAAGATCATGAAAAAGCACAGCCCAAGGCCAGGATTTTCATGACACCCGTGACCTCGCTCCAGCCACCACCGCCACCTCAATCCTTGTCTCCTCTGCTTGGCTTGGCATGTCCCGAATGGTGATCTGTAGCAGTATGGATGTTGTAAGCCTTACAACATCCACTCTGGTACAACATGCCAAGCCAAGTGGAGGAGACGAGGATTGAGGCGTTGGCTGTGGAAGCAGAAGCGGAGGCTGGAGTGAGGTCACAGGCCGGATCAGTTGGTACTATGCAGGGAAGCAGTGTCAGGGGTAGTGATGGGTGGCTTGGGGGTGACCCCGCTGCCAATACCACCTATCCGGCCCACCAACAGTATTAGGGCCCCCTGGCTTAAAAAGGTTGAGGATCCTTGATCTACAGCCTAGTTTAGCAAAAGAAAAAAAGTGGGGAGGGGGCAGGAATACAGCTCAAATGTTATGGTGGGGTCTAGAGTCCCCTCCTTTGTATTCTTCATTTTCTGGTGTGCAATAAAACAAAATGCTTGAACAATAAAGTTGAACTTTACCACCCTGCAGCAGTTATGCTATTCTGAGCATGCCCCATCTCATCTGATCTCTGAAGAGAAGCAGGTTCCTATCTGGTTAGTGCTTGGGTATCTAGGAAAGAATGCACCCTGAAGCCATGGTGAGTCCTTGCTGCTGGTCAAAGCTGACAATACTGGGAAAGTTAAATCTATGTCCTGATTCAGGATAAGGAAGAGATCTATGTTCTGAACCCTTGGTTGGCCCTTCAGACTCTCTGGTTCTACCATTAGAAGGCTAGCTCAGATAGCCCATACTGATGGAATAGAGTGAGGAGCCATATTGAGGTGTGGAAAGACAGAGTTATTGGGTTGCACAGTCTGTCTTACACTCCCTTATTTACAGTTTTTAGATTTATTCGAGATATTTTTCCATTGCTAGATTTGAAGCAAGACTAGCTTGGCTTCTATGTGTGTCATAGGAACAGACACCATTTTTTCTTTTGCCATGAGCAGGAAAAATGCCCGACCCTGCCTTGATAGCTATTTGAGCATTGCTTTCACTGGATTTTACAGTTTTGTGCCAAGAGTGCCTGTTGGAGGAAGGAAACAGGAGACTGTAGGTGATACACTGAATGGGAGAACTTGAAGGCATTGCACTGAACAGGTTCAAACACATAGATGAGTTTGGAAAGGCTGAGCAGGACTGTTGAGAACAGGACACATTTGGGAGAGCCGTCATTCATAGGGTTGCCAAACGTCAGAGGCAACTTGATGGCCCACAACGACAACAACAAAGACTTTCTGCTCCATGTAGAAACATGAGCTGAATATATACTGATGAGGTATACATATTGTGTGCTATACTAGGACATGCCTTTTCACAGTCTTCCTGAAAAGAGTTGTTCACTCCCAATCTTTCCTGAGTTTAAGAATTCCCACATTTTTCTTGAACTTAGGACTTCAGCTCTTTGGGAATCCTTTAAAGACCAGGCTTCCCAACTTTTCTCCACCAGAGTGTATTGTGTTGTGTAAGGTGATGGTGCCTCTTGGGGTTCCTCCTTGTCTTGGAGTGAGGGACAAATCACATATCTTTTCTCCAGTTTTCTCTCCCTGTATTTGGTAGTCAATATACCTCCAGCCTTTCCATCCATGAATGTCCAGGTTAGCTAACTTAAAGACCACAACAATAAAATTGACATAAATGTTCTCTCCCCTTTGGACTACAGTGCCCAGGTTCCCCCAGTCGATTGCCAGGGCATTCTAGAAAATGTCATCCAAGCAAAGAACCTTTCATTCTCTGATCAAAAGTAGCCAAAAAAATGCAAAACAGTTGTGCATCAAGTAGTCCTGAAAGGGCAAAGGAGGGTAGAATCTGAGATAGGAGAATCACCATTCCCTAAACGAGGGGTGCCCAAACTTTACAGGCCATGGGCTGGTCACATGGTTCAAGGAGCCAGTCACTACGGCCCATGGGGCTGGATCCGGCCTCCCAATGCCCTTGTTGCTCCTGGAAGTTTTACTTCCGCTTCTAGGAGCGATGAGGGCTTTGTGGGCCAGATGAATTGGCATCTGGCCCTCAGGCCATAGTTTGAGCACCCCTGCCCTAAACTCACAGCTATCACTAGTTTTTCTTTTGCTTTCCCCACTAATTGGTTTCAGTGGGAGAGAAAACAATGAGGCCAGCTCCAGGGTTAATGTAGTTCTGCACCTCACCCTTCACTGCTTCCAGTAGAAAAAGGCAGTTTTGAATCCACTTTACTTATCCACCTCCTTTGTCCTTCTTGCCAGAGCATTATTTCTGTATATGTGTGTGTACATAGGTAGGTATATGTGACAATACTGAGAGTCTTTTCTAAAAAAAAAAATCAGATCTATCGGTATTGATAGATAGATAGGTAGATAATTGTATGAAACTATGTAACAACATTGTATGAGATCTTGAAGGAATTAATAGACCAGGAAAGAAGATCTGCAAGAAATAGTTTATATTTAAATAATAATAATTTAGTGTCAGTGATTACTCTGGGTTGAAAAGATTTTTAGGGGACACCCAAATGATGCTTTCACGTTCCCAAGTGCAGCTCTCGGGTATCGAAACTCAACCTTCCAGTCTCTAGCTCAGCGCCTTAACCACTAAGCCACCGGGGGAGCTGTTATATTATAGTTATATATAGGTAAAGGTATATTTTGCTCGAAAGCCAGTCATAACCAATTCTATGAAGTGGTGATCATCTCCCTTTTCAGCCAAATAGACAGCGCTGTCTCCATCCGCAGATGTTTCTGTGGTCATGTGGCAGGCATAACTAGACGGAACACATGGAATACTGTTACCTTTCCTGCCAAAGCAGTACCTATTTATATACTTGCCATTTCTTGCTCTCGAACGGCTAGGTTGGCAGGAGCTGGAACATATGACAGGAACTCACTCTGTCGTGTAGCACTTGGGTCTCAAACTGCTGACCTGCCAAATACCAGGTGTCAAATCGCACATTAAAAGGAAATTTGTATTTCCTGATGTCACAATGATTTTCCTCCAGTCAGTCAGGAAAAACAGACTTGCAAGTGAGACCAGTGTTTATCGCCTGACGATCCAGCGCAAAACCTGAGGCATTATAATTTGTAAAATGGGCGAGTGAGGCAAACGAGCGCCAAGATGTTCAAGTATCTTTTATCACTCCAAGGAGCTCTGCTGCTTATGATATGCTAACTGCATTGTCTAGCTTGCTGTAAAATGGAGCCACATTTGTGCCTGAAATTCTCTGCTTTTAATGGGTAAAAATGTCTGGGAACATTTAGAATATTTGGCAAGCTGGCAGAGAAATAAGCTAAAATTCTCCAAACGTTTGTGGGGAAACCAAGAAAAATAACCTCAGCAAATTTCGAATTTCTTAGAATTTTCTGTGGAACTCTAGACAGAAGAAGGAAGAACTCAATAGAAAACAGCACTGAGTACATTATCCCTATTTTATGTTAAATGGATGTTCAAGTACAGATAACCAAGGCTTAAACTAAAAAAAAAAAAAGACAGCATTTTCTCAATTATTTTTTAAATAAAGGTAAGGCATTTTATTTACATGACTGCAAGGTATAATAAAGCCATGTTTGTATGGAAATTATACAGGTAGGGTCTTGATCTTATACACAGAAACATTACAAATTATTACAGTTTTGTGAAAAGAGTACATTAAAAGCTGTTATTTTCAGGTATTTTCCACACTGACTTGCCTGTTAACAACTCTTGAAATATAACCAGAACCATTTTCATACATCCCTTCCCTCAATAAACCCTTTTTTAATGCTAGATTAGACCATATGCAAATATGAAATAAAAAGAGGAATGTAAATAAAGGCTATGTAGAGTAAATATGTATGAACGTGGAATGGAAAGAGGTGTAAATGTGGAATAAAAAGAGAATGGTAATATACTCTAGTTAATGTCTGGAGCCTGGAATCAGGTAGAACAACTATACACAGTCTGATCCTGCTAAAAGGGAAGTGATAGTGATGACAAGGCCGAGGGCCACATACTATTGGTGTAGCACTGTTATGGCGAACCTTGGCACTCCATATGTTCTTGGACTTCAATTCCCAGAAGCCCAAGCACCCTGTGAATCCACACGAATGGGTTTACTGTGATTTATCCGGCCCGCACTGCCCTCGTTGTTCCCGGAAGCAAAACACACCCGTCCAGAGTGCCAAGGTTCGCCATCACGGGTGTAGCATTTCTCAAACTATGCTCCACAGAACACTGGAGGACTTCAATTCCCAGAAGCTTCAGTCAGTATATTTGCTAATCAGCGCTATGGGGGAATTGGCTTAGTCTTTTGGGAATTGAAGTCTAAAAACCAAAGTTTGGGAAACACCGGTAGCTGAAGAAATGATAATGTCCAAAATATGTGGTTGAGACAACCTTTTGTGTCTAATAAGTCAAACTTGTAAATGAAGAATGCTCCTGTGTTGTGAAGGCTAATCAAAACAGAGTAATATGCAAATTATGGGAGAAGAATAAAATGGTTACTGTGACAATTATGCGCAATCAGCACTTAAGTAATTCCCTCTTCTAGTTGTGGGTTATGTGAAATGCATAATTTGGTTTTGCACATTCAGATAAGGGAGGTTTGCCTGTTTCAATGGATATGACACTGTTGCCTCTCTGAACAAGATTGTATCTTGGGGTTTCTCCTGAACCTGGCACTGTTTTATGTCCTCTTTGTTGACTGATTTAGACATAACCCAGTGTAAGACCTTACATGTGACATTACTGACCATCTACATATACTACGAAGGCAGGCCCGTGGTGGTGTTCCACAGAGTCTGGCACCCTCCAGAGGTGGGCAGAAGTATGACACTGGGTGGCTACACAATGGTGCAAGTTGATTTCCACTCAAGCTAGAACCTTTGAGGCAGCAGGGTGCTGTTTCCATGGGGCAGGTATTGCTGTGCACCAGCCCTATCCCTGCCATGGCCTCGATGACTCCGCACCCAACTTCATAGGCTCCGCCCCCTCCTCCTGTCCTCTGCCCCTTTAGTATAGCCAGCACGCCCCTGTACAAAGGTATTTCCATGGCTTCTTTAAAAACAAAACTAACAAAGGTTTTGAAATAAATAAATCTGTCAGAAGGTTTGGTCAGGTCTTTACAGAATTTGGAGAAGTTCCTTTTTGTAGTACAACATTCAGAATCTCCCAGCCAGTATGTCCATTTTTGGGTTTCTCAGAAATTCTGCAGAAATCTATACTTTATGGGGTTGGCTTGAGTCATTCATAAAAGTACAAAATCATTTTTTACTTCAAAGAGTCAAAAGTGGCAATTTTAAGCCATACACAAAATTCTATTTCTCCACAGATGTTTCTCTGTTTTTATTACATTGTCTTTGCTTTCATTTACACAAGCCTTTTCATTTAATCCCTTTACCCTTGGAAAAAAAGTTAATAGGAAGACCAAATATGAATGGATGGACTCCCTAAACATTTTGTTGAGAACAGAATATTTTAGATATTGCTCATTCATAAGGACACCATAAGTCGTAAGCGACTTGTCCACACATAACAGCAAAGCCAAGTAATACTGCACTGGTTATGTGCAAAGAAGGGAAGTTTGAAGTAGACCCTGTGCATACAATTCAAGAAAAACCACAATATTTTGTCAATTCAGGATCACAGCCAATCATCTGGTAAACACAATTCAGCTTGTTTCTAAAAATAATGTTACTATACTAACTAGAGCTTTTCCTCCAGTTCCTGTCATTTAAAATGGTTGGCTATAACTAAGAAACCAATTTTTGGCATGTATTTAAAGCTGCATGGTCTAGCCAAGCATGGGTTAGCATGGCTAGAGTGCTGGCATAATTTACAACTCATATACATTGTTTTCTTGATATGCATGTTCTTAATTTCCTCTTAGTCCATTAGCAAGTGGCCTTAACGCCAACAGTTTTATTAGCAATTATGTGCTGCTTTTTTGACGAGTTATTGCCTCCCCCCCCCTCACCCTGGCAGCTCCCTACAGCAAGACCTGAAGCCTTGTCAAGGAATAGACAGCATCAACAGATTCCTCAGCGGAACTTGACTCAACTCCTGTTCCATGTGTTCTACTTTGTGACAAGGAAGCCATTAAAGGAATCAAATCTTTTGTGCACCATGTCTCGGCAGCACACCAAAAGAACAAGTCACATTTGGTTTTAACAAGGGAAAATAGACATTGGCTTCTCCTCAGAATGTTCCACAAAAATCTGGCAGGCCAGTGAACATATGGAGTGGCCAAAGGGTCCTTTCTGGTTTCCCTCCCGCCCTGTGGATTTTTTTGATTAGGACAGAATTGTTCATCCAGATTGGCAAATACAAATCTATAGCTTATTCTCCCTGGAGTGTTGACAGCATATGCACACACAACATTTTCAGTGTTGCTCCCAGCCTTTCAACAAATGTATATGGAGTATGTTTATACAAGGTCTGCTTTTCATTTGGCCAAAAAAGTGTCAGGAGATGCTTCTTGTTTGCCACTGATTCACTCATGAAGATGAGAAGATATTGTACAGTAGACAATAGAGGAAAGTTTGGTAATGATGCCAAAGGATATAAGGAATGTTGGGTCTCAACTTAGGTTGGTTTATGTAAGGCTAACGAAGATCCAGATTAAGATTCTCCAATACTGACAAAAGTTTGCCTCGCAAATCCAGATTTCACATTCCAAACAACTTTGTGTCAAACTCCATGTGTTCTTTCTATTGAGCTGGGGAGAAGCTATATCAAATACTGGCTGACTTCAGTTCCAAGACAGGTCAAAATGGCACTGCCCTTATTGGTATTGTTGGTGAAATAAGACATGTCAATTGACAGCTGAAACTCCTCTGAATTCTTCATGTTCTAATTTTAAGCAAGCAACTGAGACTGGAGGGAATTTCTAAGGGATTTCAAAACAATGTGAGAGGGCAACATTATTCCATATGGCATGCATGCATAGCAGGCATATTTATTTTGCTCTTCTGGTCAAATATTTTGGCTGGTTTAGTTTAGTAGAAAAAGAACTGAACCAAAAATCAGGAATTTCTTTTTAAAACTCATGAACTTACTGTCCAGAAAACACCATGCAATACATTTGTTCTACCATTGAGCTACAGTTTTTCTTTGTAGTGTTGTTGTAAAGACAATAATGAGATGGTGCTTGTTAAATGTTCTTGGCATTCAAAAGTAAAAAGATAACCTGCTTTTGTTGTAACTTGTGGCAACAAAATAAAGGTTTGCGAATCCAGAACTAGCTAAAAATCCAGGTTTTTCATCATCTATCCTCTATGTTCAACCCAAACAAGAGAGTTTTGTTCACTCTCACTGCCGTAACTTTCATTTTTATCTATCCAAAGTATTAATGCCAGCCACTAGTAAGGGTATAGTCTGATGATACAGCTGAAAACACTGCTTTATCAAAAATAGGTAGTTTCGTTGGAGGCATTCTTTAGATCTGAATCCCCAACCCGATGCCATCCAAATGTACTAGACTACAATTTCTGCCATCTCCCAGGCTGGTTGCATACGACAGGAATCATGGTCTTGGAGGATATCAGGTTTAAGGATGTTTTAGACTTGATACTATATATAGTATCTATATCTTTAGATATAGATACAGTATATAGTATCCATATCTTTAGACTTGATACTATAAAACCAGTCTAAGATTCTGCCGCGGTCCTTTTTATAGCAAGCCTCCCATGATTTTTCAACATGGTTTGTTAGGGATTATATATGGGCTCTCCCCTACTTACATCTCAATTTATTTTCTTGTCTTCCCTCTTGCTTTCCATTGCCTATATATCTTCCATTAAAGGGTGGGGCAGGGCAGTCCAGCTCCTGTTTATTCTGGGACATCTAGAGATTGTCAGGGTCCAGGACATGGGCAGCTGGCAGGCAACACAAACATCAGGACCCAGGACAACCAAATAACAGGTCAAACAGCAACCAAATCTCAGTCCAGCATCTAAGTGAAACCAGAGATGCAGGATTAGTCTGGGTGACAAAAATGTATTCCAAACAAGCCAAAAGTCAGGCAACCAAGAGAGCAGACATGGCAGAGAATCCTCTGGGGTTGGAGGAAAATTAGGATGGAATTACAGGAGCCAAATGCCAGGCCAGGCCACAGGAACAGGGCAAGGATTCCTCAGCAGCACAAAGTAAGAAAATGTTTGGAGCAGGAACAAGGCAAGCAATCCAGGAACAAAGCAACTGCAAAGCTGTTAACCTTCAATGTTGAGGCAACCTCTGGTAAGAAGGGCAGATGCTTATATAGCTAAGCTATCCAGGATCTCCAGGTGGAGCCTATGAAGGTCTTGAACCTTCCCCAGGGCTCTCAGGTAGGGGGCTTAACAGGAGGCTGAGGGCTCTAGTTCTGCAGGACTTAAGAGGAGTCGCTGCAAATCCTGACCGAGATACAGTACACCGTACATCTGTCTAGTTCCTGAGG
The DNA here is from genome assembly GCA_035047305.1 of Bradypodion pumilum. Classification (NCBI taxonomy): domain Eukaryota; kingdom Metazoa; phylum Chordata; class Lepidosauria; order Squamata; family Chamaeleonidae; genus Bradypodion; species Bradypodion pumilum. The sequence continues at coordinate 33,866,414 of JAWDJD010000003.1, forward strand.
GTTCAACTCAACTGATTTCATATTAAAACAATAATAAAGTAGTGATTTCACTCCCCCTCCAAAATCAGCAGGACTTAGAGGTACATAATGCTGCCTGATCGTATCGTTTCTAAAAGGAAAAAAAAGTCACATGGGCTCTAATACTAGAGGGCTGTTTTATATTAAAAGATTTACAGTCTGCTCAAAAGTAAACCCAACCATGTTCAATTCTAGATTCTAGTAGACATGTTTGTGACCTCAGCCTTGAACGCATTATCCTCCTTTCTTAGAATTTTATTGATTTCTATTTGCAGTGCCACAATGAAAATAAAATACGCTTAAATACACATTTGGCCCCTTTACATCCATGAAAATTGGCAAATTGCTTCCAAGTTTCTCATTTTATACTACTATTTTTGCCCAACCTTCTATTTCCAATGAAATCCTGCTACTACTACTGTACTACTATAGTACTACTACTATTGTACTCAGGGCCATAACCAGGGAGTGGCCAGGGTGGACGTTGGCCACCCTAAGTTAGCAGTTTGCCCACCCTCAAACTGCCAGCTGCTTATATATATGACACATATATATGACATTGTTGCCCATCCTGATAAAAATATTTGCCCACCTGTATCTAGAATTCTGGCTATGGCCCTGATTGCACTATTACTACTGACTTTGCCCAACCTTCAATTTCCATTGAAAACTGCGGTGCATGCACAGATGTTTCTTCCCCAATCATCTCATTGTGATCCACCAAAGAACAAAACAAAATAAAAATATACTGTGGAAAGATTAGAACACACTGTGTTCCATATGGAAGGCAGGATCTAGAACTGCTTGAGCTCCCAGATATTCTTGGACTAAAACTCCCAGAAGCTTTCGCCATTGGCTGTGCTGGCCAAGATTTCTAGGAACTGCAGTCCAAGAACATCTAGGGACCCAAAGTAGGGAACTGTTGACCTAGAGCCATGATGGCAAGTCAGGACACCTGCTGATCAGGGCTTCTGGGAATTGAAGTTCAAGAACAGCTGGAGTGCCAAGGTTCACCATCACTGATCTAGAGACTTCAAAGTGGCATTCAGGGAAACAGTGAAAGTTGCACCACAGGTTCCACATTTATTTCAGACCCTTTAAAGCAGGGGTGGCCAAACCAAGGCCTGCAGTGCCAAATCATCTGGCCCGCGCCGTCCTTGCTGCTCCTGGAAGCAAAAGTAAAACGTGCCTGCATATGCGCAAAATGCTGCCATATTCAAAATGCGTTTACGACAGCCGTGGGTGCATTTATGGCAGCATGTTGCACATGCACGGGCACACTTTACTTCTACTTCCGGTGGGAAGAGCCACGTGACTGGCCCGCTGAGCCACGTGACCAGTCTGTAGCCTGAAAAGTTTGGCCTCCCCTGTTTTAAAGAGAGTTGGCCAGTAAGGGAGTCTGATGGCTGCTTTGGCTTAACTTGGTGATCATAAATATTCATGTGTGAGTAGTGTATAGATATATTCAAATAAATGTGTAGGACAGTGAGCAGAAGGACAAAGCTAGTACTACTATCTTAAGGATCAATGTGCAGCATACATGCAATAACAGAACAACATGGGTAGAGACAAGGTTTGCAACAGTATCTACCTTAAACTACTTGCACATGGAGTCTAGATGCTAGAATTAAAAGGATTTTTCTGAAGGATGGTCCATGGTGAAATTAAGAGTTCTATTCTTTTTTCTTTGCTTTCTTGAGAGCAATATAATTTCAAGATATAGGCCATTACATGCCCAATCCATTGGACAAGCTAGCTAATTAACTAAGCAAGAATACTTTGCACTTCTCATGATTCTAGAAAACACACAAAAATAAAATGATAAGTGCCAAGTTGAACAAAAACAATGGAAACTTCCTCCCTATTGTGCCAGTAAGGATCTTACTGACTGTGATAGGACTGCAGTGGCTCAGTGGTTAAGAAGGCTAGCAAGTTAGCAGTTCGAGACCTGGGTACTGCATGATAGATTGAGCGCCCGTCTTTCTCCCAGTTCCTGCCAACCTAGCAGATTGAAAGCAAAAAAAATATGCAAATAGATAAATAGGGACCACTTCATTGGGAAAAGATCTTGGGGACATGAAAGGAGACTCATTTAGGAGTCCCCTGAGTGGAGTTTCTCCAGCAAAAATCCTTTCACCCCAGAATCATTTTTGACACAAAATTATTATTACTGACTGCAATGCTTGCTAAGATACCAACTTTTTTTTTCCTTAACAGAGCTTTTGTGCTCTTAACAGCTACATGACAATAATAATTTCGTGTCAGAAATTATTCTGGGGTGAATTTTTTTTTGCAGAAGAAACTCTGCTCAAGGAATGCTCAAATGAAGCGCCTTTCATGTCCCCAGGAGCTGGGACAGAGACAGGTGCTCAATCTGTCATGCAGTACCTGGGTCTCGAACTGCCAACTTGCCAGCTAACAAGGTGAGCTTCTTAACCACTGAAACACCACAGCTACAGGATAAGCAAAACATAGTACATAAAGCCTCCCCAACAGATCAAAGTTTATGTGATAAACATATCCTTGTCACAGAGATCTTCAAAGCACAGAAGCCCTGCCAAAAAAACCTTGGCTATATATTTACTTCTACATAATTTATATATTTGTAAAATCACAGTCCACAGTTCTGATCATCATGCTCATTCTTGGTTGAACTGTTTGGCCCCATATACATATTTCTCATGGGGAGGCTTAGTCTAGTATTTTATCTCCCCTCACCATCCAGATTCTGCTTTACAATACTGGGTTTCTAGTCTTGACTCTTCTGGTGGAGGAAATTAACTATCTCAAGAGTGTGACAGATTCTTGCTCCACTTTCTCATCTATTGTGCAAACACAGGATGTTAAGGCACTAACTGCTCCCCCCCATGCCCCCCTTAATACTTCTTTTGCTGTGGTTCATGAACATGAGCAAGGGGGGATGAAATGTTTGAATCCAGGTGATCTCCTTGGAAACTAGGGAGTTGCTCGGTAGGCTTTACATCCCATCTGAGAACATTTTGTGTGTGGATAATTGCAAACAGATTTGATAACAGTTAATACAGCACTTGAAGAAAAAGTCCAGGAAAGTCCAGCTACAGTCCAGGAAAGCGTATGCCAAATAAAACTTGTTGGTTCTTAAGGTTCCGCAATCCTCTTTGTGATTTTTGTTGTGGCAAATAAACGCTAAGTTTCAGCTAGGAACATCGCTGCTTCAGATGGTTAAAGCCCAAACCTAAAGAAGACAGCTTTTAGACGCATGCCAGCTATTAACAAGAGGTTGCATTTCAATCATTGCTACATCTTGGGCAGAAGGCCATGCAAACAACACCCCTGGTCCTCTCATGCAGGACAGTAGATGGATAGATGCTGTGGTATAAGGGAGTTTGTGTGTGTGTGTACATGTGTGTAACAACTAACAATGCTGTAGCATTTTGTATGTTTATTTGTGAAAAAAGCTGGCAGGGTGAAATCTCGCCGTTTCCTCCGCAATAACATTTGTTTCCCTTCCACCCTCATCTCTCCGTGAACATTTCAGTCAAATAAACAGTGAATATGAAAAAGATTTCTTACATATACAGCCTTGCACGCTTGAATCTGAGCAGGACAAAACAGGAAATGCCAGCACTTCAGTACGAACGAAGCAAAGGCAAACGTCACATGAAATAGAACAACCCTTTTGCTTTGCTTTCTAGAACTGTCTGCAAAGAGCTTGTTTCCCCTTTCTTTTATACATGGTGAGAAAACCCTGAAGGTTTTTTTAAAAAATAATTTTTACACCTTGCACAGCATAGCCAAATGTTTCATAAGCAACATAAACACTTGTGAGGCAGAGCAAGGCGGCTGGCTTCAAACAATGACTCTCCACCCACTCCCTTTACCCCCACAATGCAAACTGAAGGTCTTCAAGAAGCATATGTAACAAACATGTTGGCTAAGGCCACAGTAAAGGGTTTTCCGGTGTTTACTTTGCTGCTGCCAACTCGACTCAAGGATGTATTAACAGTGGGTGCATTGATCCCAATCTTATTACTCCAGCCACCAATCAGGTCAAAGGATGGTGTTATTCTACCCCAGCTTTCTGTTTTGTGGTGTCGTAGGATCGAACGACTTGAGACTGGGAAACAACCCCATGTTCTTCTTGAGAAAATGCATAGCCATCTGCAGGGGGGAAAGCAAAGAGAGGAAGAAAGACTTGGAATTAAGAATGTTAGTGAGATGCATTAAAATAGTTCAGTGGACTGGGATGAGAAACTGGATTCACAGTCTTGCTTAGCCACAAAATTCACTGCAAAACTTTTTTTAGACTTTAACTTGGGGCAAAATGAGAAACTAATATAGGGTCAGGAAATTGTGTCCTGCGTGTCGCTCATAAGACCATGTAGTACTGTTTCAAAACATTCCTAAAAACTGGGCTACATTTACACTTACGTGTGAGACAAAAATAAGATCAGGCTTAAGCCATACCAGAAAGATTCTGGGAGATCCATACTATGAGCTCTTCTTTGTTGGTTTATTCTAAGAATCCTGAAAAAGTTTACGTAATTAATAGTTGTTTGTTAATTTTCTTACATAAGTAAATGTTTATTTCTCAACATCTCTCTGCTTGCTTCATTCTTTACAGGACTAGAATTGTAGAAAAATTTGGTATAGGCAGACTTTGTCGAGTGACTGCATGTTTTCCCTTATATCCCTAGTTCTATGTTGCTAAAGATTCAACTTTAAAAAAATAGTCCTGAAGGCTTAGAACAGGGGTGCCCAAACTTTGTGGGCTGTGGGCTGGTCACATGGTTCAGGGGACAGTCACTATGACCCGTGGGCCAGATCCGGCCCTAATGCCAATTCATCCGGCCCATGACGCCCTTGTCGCTCCAGGAAGTGGAAGTAAAATGCACCCGTACTGGCATGTTTTACTTTTGCTTTTGGGAGCGACGAGGGCGTCGCAGGCTGGATGAATTGGCATTGGGGCGGATCTGGCCCATGGGCCATAGTGACTGCCCCCTGAACCATGTGACCGGCCCATGGCCCAAAAAGTTTGGGCACCCCTGTTCTAAGCCTTCGGGGCCCACAGCCCTGGCTTAGAACATGGAGCTGCTGGTGGTCTAAACAGGTGGCAGGCTTTGAATCCAGGTAAAAGATCACCATATGTCAACCCTATTTAGATCTGTCCAATGCCTCATGAGACAGTTCTTGTGTTGTATAAGAGCACTCCAACACTCCTTATGCTGGCTATTTAATTAATCAGGGGTGGCAACTATGCCCCTCCATACATGCATTGGACTGCAGTTCCCATTAGCCCTAGCCAGTGGCAAGGGAACATGGCAGTTGTAATCCAATACCATCGGAGTAGCTATCCCATTCTTGCTCTAAATACTATAATAAAAGCAAATAAGAAACAACTACATTTGACAATTGACATGTGCACCCTCCACCCTCAGGACCTTTTCTTCTTTACATAAATTTCAGTTCTCAATTTTAAGTTTAATACAGTAAAGGTAAAGGTTTCCCTTGCTCAAAAGCCAGTTGTATCCGATTCTAGGGTTCAGTGCTCATCTATGTTTCAAAGCCGAAGAGCTAGTGCTGTCTGCTTCTGCAGACGTTTCCATGGTCATGTGGCAGGCATGACACTGGAACACACGGAACACTGTTTACCTTCCCACCAAAGTGGTCCCTATCGATCTACTTGCAATTTCTTGCTTTCGGCCTGCTAGGTTGGCAGGAGCTGGGACAAAGACGGGAGCTCATTTTGTCCTGTAATATTTGGGAATCGAACTGCTGACCTGCCAGCTTTCCAGTCAGTGTTTTAGCCACTTGAGCCACTGAAGTCCCTAAGTTTAATATACTTATCCCTAATTCCAGAAACCAGTACTTTCTTGACCAGGTTTGAAACCTGGTCAATAAAACCTCCCTATATCAATGAAACATCCTTATTCTTTATCATCCCTTTTTATTTTTAGTTTACATATCAGCTTGTCATTCAATGCTATATTCCATGTTTCCTACCCCCTACCCCTTTCTTTATTTTTTGCAACATCAGAGCAGAGTGTGTGGCCTTTAGGAGAGGTTCAACCAAAATCAAGACTCCTGTATTTGTAGCCTTTTCAATTACCTCACACATCTGAGGAGGATTTGTTTGCTATCTAATTACGTACTTGGTTGTGATGGTGGTAGGAAATGAGGCTTCTAATATTCCCCACTTTCAGCGTGTGATTAAGCCACTTAAAGGGCAGCTGCTGTTGCTAGCCTTGATAATTGAGGGGGAACCCCACTTCCATTTCTACAGGGGTAGCCATACTATTCTGTCACATCAAAATTAGCAGGAGCCATGTGGCTTTTTTTTTAAAAAAAAAAATTTAACATGTTTATTATATAATCTGAGTTTTTGTAGATGTATAGCTCCCATCTCTATGTACATGGTACGCAGTATATCTCAACTCTCAATGCATCTAACGAAGTGGGTTGTAGGCACAGCTATATAATAGACATAATAAACCTGTTTATCTTAACAGTACCCGATTTTTTTCTTCCTTGTCTAGGCCAGACATGAAACTGCAAAAATGAAGGCACCTTTTGGTAAGTTCATTCTGCCTTTCCTTTTGACTGACCTAGAGTAAGAAAGATTAGCCAGCAACAAAAGGTTGCGGTTGCCCAGGATATGCCTGATTGTGGTTTAAAATACCAGAATCCTTGAGGAAGCTCTTTTTGTGTACCTCACAGTACTTGACGAATCTCCCACTAGTGTGATAGTCATGTGCTAAGCTAACCGGATATTTTCCTAATGTTATTGTTGAGTGACGTGCAGTGTGCAGATGGTAGCCACATCATGCTTCTTCCTTTATTTATTTTTATGGAGTTTTCATAGATCAGTACCTTGTCATGAAGAAACAGGTCTCCAGGAAAAGTTAGCTCTGGCCAGTGATTGCAGATGCCTAGATAATACCCTATTTAGACTACTGTAACATGCTCTGCAGTGAAGTTGGCTGTGAAGAATGTCTGGAAATTTCTGTTGGTTGAAAATTACTGTTTTTTAATTTGTTTAAGAATATCTATAAATTGCATGGATTTTAAAAATTTAAAGAAGCAACAAGGGCAGCGTGGGCTGGATGAATCACAGTAAACCCATTTGTGTGGATTCACAGGGTGCTTGGGCTTCTGGGAATTGAAGTCCAAGAACATCTGGAGTGCCAAGGTTTACCATCACGGACCTAGGTTATGTAATGTTAATTATTTCTGAAAGCATTCAAAGATATTTGAAATCTTGGAAGACACAAATCCCAGTTCCAAATTAATGTGCTATTTTTGGCTGCCTTACCTCCACACCAGATCTTCCTTACCTAGTCTTTGATTTGGATTACAGTACAGAACATTGGTATGGGTGTGATGAGCCATTCATCACATCTGCATACTATTCCATTTCTTCCAAGAGGATATGTGCAGGATTGTCTGCTTTTCTGACTCCTGCGGCATCTGGACCTGAGACACATTTACACACGCTCTATTACTTACGTGAGACTCCTTGCTGGACAGAATGAGCCCGGAAGAGACTCGGAGGGGTTTTCCTGCCAAGCCTTTTTAACAAGTGGTCGCGTTCATTCATGCTGCAGTAACAAAATCAAACCAAGATAGGCATAATCAATCTTCAATAAAAATAAAAATAAACAAAAATACCATTTGATACTACAGGATCCATATGTCTTCTCTTAAGACCGTTCCAGAACAAACACTCAATCAAGTCTGAAATGCTTTTGTGGGAAGGTTCAGCTGGCTGGACACAAAGTGATTGAATAACATTAATATTCCTAGTGAGATGAAACATCCTATGAAATTTCAAATGCACACTCATGCATTTCTGTGGCATCAAAGCAGCTGCAGAAAAAAAGAGAGCAATGTAAAGTTATGTAAAATATGGTAAAGGCCATAACTTGAAGAAGTCAGTTTTTTGGACTAAAACTCCCCTTTGCACACTCCATAGCAATATGGCTAGGGCTATGCTAGAGGGGGAATTCTAGAAGCTGTGGTTTAAAAATAATAATTTCCGGAATGAATTTCATTATACAGTACTTGTATGTGATCTTGTTCCGATGTATTGAAACTCATGCTGGAATGACTCCAATGCGCAAATCCATGGGTATTGTCTGCCAAATACACCAGCACAAACATACTGATTCACCCTCAGGATATTATATAAACTGTATTTGATTATCCCCAGATGTGAAACAAAAAACAAGTCCAGAAGCTTTGGCCTGTATGATCCTGCAATGCAGGAACCTGGCACTTAAAATGGCTATGTGCCCAACATACAGATTGTGAAAGAGCCCCTACACCAGACACATAACCTCCTTCTATGTAGCAAGAATAATGGCATATGAAGTGCCAGGTGCATAAAAGCCTATGGAAAGTCCCTAAAAATAATATAATAAAGCCAAGACATGGTATTGGGCCCAGTAGCTATCCTTGTACCACTACTGACCACTCAGCATTGAATGTCAGTGGAATGGACCCAAAGGCATCCTAGTGAAGCTCTAGCAGAAGCTCTTCTAATAAACTGAGAGGCTGACTACACAGGCCATTTGTGTAGGTAGGATGACTCTGGTTTGGATCAGTTCCAGTGTGTGTGATCAATGGAACAGATACAAAGCAAACATTCCAGTTTGAATTTAACAATATTGTGAAGTGGCTTAATAAGCAAGCTACCTCAAGATATTGGCAAATTAATTACTTCCCCTGCTTGGCAGAGGGCAGGGAAAGTGAAAGCAAATTCTTTTGACTGTATACCAGGGTTTCCCAACCTTGGGTTTTGGACTTCAATTCTCAGAAGCCTAAGTCAATTCCCCAAAGCACTGACCAGCCATTGTACTGGCTTAGGCTTCTGGGAATTGAAGTCCTCCTGTGGGATGTGGGCCCCATGTTGGAAACCACTGCTGTATACAAACTATTGCTGATGTACGATATTAGTTACTACAAAATTTTTATTTGTCTCATCTTAAAGAACTGGTGAAGAAACCACTTGTAGCTGAATCTACAGCAGCTTTGCCTGTAGGAAATTTCTATACTGGCCCTTTAAGAGATGGCAAAAAAGCAGAGAAGATTTTGTTCATATATATATTTATAACTGATGTATCACATCAACAATAGTGTACCATAGAGTCAATTTTTTAAAAATTCCCTCTGCCCTCTGCCAGTGAGAGAAGTGATTATTTTGCCAATATCCTAAAGCAGGGGTGCCCAAACTTTTCGGGCTGTGGGTTGGTCACATGGTTCAGTGGGCCAGTCACATGGTTCAGCAGGCCGGTCATGTGATTCCTCCCACTGAAAGCAGAAGTAAAACACACCTTGCAATCTGTTTTGCAACAGTATGAGATAGATTTTAAGCTGCTATTTTCTTTGCTTAACCCAGGGGTGCCCTAACTATGGTCCGTGGGCTAGATCTGGCCCCCGATGGCAATTCATCCAGCTCACGCCGCCCTCATCACTCTCGGAAGCAAAATGCGCCCATATGGGCTGCTTAACACCAATTCATCTGGCCCGCTCCACCCTCATTGCTTCCGGGAGCGATGAGGGTGGCGCAGTCCAGATGAATTAATGTCGGGGGGTAGGGGCAGATCTGGCCCATGGGCCATAGTTTGGGCACCCCTGTCCTAAAGTGATTTGCACATTAAGCCACTTCACAATATTTGCAAAAGCCATTTCCATGCAAACAGTCAAGCTTGAACACATCGCTCCAATCCAAGCAGCCCACACTAGCTTGCTCCCTGCTGTACCTGAGAGTCCAGATGAAAAACATCAACTTTAACTTGTCGTCCAAGGAACAAACTATACATTATGGATAACCCGTCATTAGACCTGAAATCTACTCAGGGCTCCAGAGATAGGATTTTTGGTAAACTGTTATGATTGAGAAGTCAGAGTTGCCAACAGAGCTGGTGTTTCTCTCCTGAGGACCAATCACAAAATACAACCAACTAATTTGCAAACTCTGTTAGGTGAGAGAAGCTCCTCTTGTGACAATTACGGGCTGTCAGAAGTTAAAGAAATCTCTTATTAGAAAAAGGACTTCCTTAACTACTGAAAGCACATGATGGGTTGTTTGTATTATATACAGTTTGGCCCTAAACAGATGTGTACAAGATAACAGTGCCCCTGATGCTGGGAAATATTGAAGGCAAAATGAGAAGGGGCAGCAGAGGATGAGATGGCTAGATGGCATCGTTGACACAGTGGGCATACATCTGGAGGATGGAAGATGACAGAGGAGCCTGGCCTGCTGTGGGCCATGGGGTCGCAAAGGGGCGGACTTGACTGTGTGACTGCACAAAAAATAATAATCAAGGACAGAATGATTTCTAAAGAGATATAGGAGTGGTGCTAGAAGACTTTGGAAACGTAACATGGGAAGTGTTCTCTCTCTGTCTCCCTCCTTCCTTCTTAACATGCATTTGTGTGGCCAACTGTTTGGCTCTAATTTCCAAATTACTCTCTTACAGTCTCTAGGTACTCATATTGCTTGAAAAATAACAGAGGTCCCCCCAAGGGAAGGGGAAAAGCAACCTCAAGATGGTAACTGATCATTGCTAATAAAATGCTTTCCTGTTTTATGCCCCCCAATGATGCATTTTCTCCTCTGGCAGAGGAAGTGGGTTGGGTTGGGAATAATTGTTCAGGGCAGCAGCAAAGCCCTCAATTAACAGGCATAAAATGACTCTTTGTTTTGCAGTCCGGCCTTTTCCCTTCTCTGGAAAGGCCAGCTTTTCTTGAGCTTTGGCAAGAAACATCTGTCTTTACACATTCAGATGAAGAGCATCAAAACAAACAGAATAATTCAAAGCTGACCACAGGGTCCCACTGGCTCTTTTGTGGAGGAATAATTAAAAAAAGATGAGCCTCACCACCAATTAACCTACCAGGCACTAATTAGCGTTAATGAGGATTCCAGGCAGTTGCTGCAGCTTGACCCAGAATGTCCTCCAGAGTTTACTAATTGGCTGATGGCAAAAGCAGGGCACCCGGCAGAAGAAAAAGGTTAAAGTAGGAACAAGTGGCTCACCAATAGAAGAGGCGTCCAGGGAAATGGAGCATCTATACACAGGCACCCTCTTATACCTCTGACAAGAGCTACAGCTTAGAGTCATTGCTCTGGCATGCTTCCTGGGCAGCACCCCAGAACTCTGGTGGGTAATTGTCAGAGTTTGGGAGCAAATGGGTTTCAGCTTGTAGAATTATCCATCTAGCACAGGGGTGGCCAACCTTTTTGTGCCGTGGGCCAGTTTCTGCCCCCTTGGATAGCTGAGTAGGCAGGAGGCATGGTTCCTCCTGCAGCTTCCGCCACTTCTGGTGGTGGTGGGAGTGAGGATGGTGCATTCTCACTGCATCTTTTGTAGTTTTGCCACATTTTTGGCACTTCCTGTGAGATTTCAGCACTTCTCATGGGATTTTGTTGAGATTTCAGCACTTCCTGCGAGATTTCAACACTTCCTGTGCAATTTTGGAGATTATTATTATTATTATTATTATTATTATTATTATTATTATTATTATTATTATTATTATTATTATTATTATTATTATTATTATTATTATTATTATTATTATTATTATCGGACTTATACCTCCAGTGTGTTTTTAGTGCTTCCAGTGGTGGTGGTGGGGTTCTCAGCGTGGGCCTGATTAATTGGCACCGTGGGCTGGGAACCCCTGGTCTAGCATATCTGGCTTTGGGTGCCAAAGTCCACTGGGAAGGGTGATGGTCCCCAAGTGGATTGAATCCCACTTGAATCCCTCTTGATGGAGAGCAGAAGCTTCCATCCATACTGGCCTGGGGCTGATCAGGGCTTTGCGTGCCAAAAGGGCTTAGGACCAGAAAGTGACTCGTGGAGCTGGATCAGTGGTATGGGTGTCATGCTGCAATGCAAAAGGCAGATGAAAGGCCACTGCATTATATTCTCAGGACAGTCTTCATGGCCGATCACCATGATGATCGTCTATATTCAGATTTGGATACGGCAGAACACGTCCTCAAGGAGGAACTTTGCTAAGTGGGCAAAAGCACTGCTGGTTTCTCATGCCTCAGGTTTTTAAATCTCATATATATCCCCCGCTTGGGATCACTTGCAAGCAAAATGCATTTAGAACTAAGCAGACTAGAGGCTGCCAACCACAGTCGGGGATAAAGATATTTAATGGGCAGAAACGACAAGGAAATGCTCTCACCCAGCTGGTGAGGGTTCCCCCACCCACTTAATGCTATCAGGCTTTTCTGTATTTATTAATGCCTTGCCATGAAATAAGCAATTTTCCCTATTAAATATGCAAATTGTTCTGTGAAAGAAGCACATTTTCACTGTGAAATACAAGACGACACATGGCCTACTTTAATGTTGTTGCTAACCTTGCAGTCCCTCTCTGGTCACCCTCCCCAAAGTAGAATTAATAATAGTTAAAAAAAATCCATTTAATAACATATGCAGTGGTGATAGTTTGGAAAGAGAAGAATGAGAAAGTAAAGATGACAGTATCTGACTCTAGGCTGCAGTGGTTTCTGTGGTCATGTGTCAGGCATGACTAGACACCAGAGAGCACAGAACACTGTTAAATTTAATTTAATTTAATTTATATACTGCCCTATCTAATGTACTCTGGGCGGTGTACACAAGTTAAAACTAATATAAAACAATTTAAAAAACCTTAAAAACATAGCAATGTTACCCACCGCTGTTCCATTTAATATTTAAAAACAAATATAAAATCTGCATAATTTAACATTAAAAATTAATTACAGGAGGGGGGAGCCTCAGACGAGCCAGAAAGGGGAACTTGTTGACAATCCCGGCCCTCAGACCCATTTTGCCAACCATGTCTTCAGTTCTTTCCTAAATGGTAGCAAGTGGGCCTGGAGGCGCAGTTCAACCGGGAGAAGGTTCCATAGTGTGGGGACTACGACTGAGAAGGCCCTTTTCCTTGTGCTGGAGAGGCGGGCTTCCTCAACAAATGTTACCTGAAGGGTGACCTCTCGGTTTGCTCTTGTGGGATGGGTCGATGTCCTAGGGACGATGCAGTCCCTGAGGTATCCTGGTCCCCTACCATGAAGGGCTTTAAAGGTGACAACCAGCACCTTGAATTGCACCCGGAGACATATAGGCAGCCAGTGCAGCTCCTACAGCAGTGGCAAGGCACGGGCAAAATGACAACACCCCACAACTGCACAGGCCGCCGCATTCTGGACCAACTGGAGTCTCCGGATGGTCATCAAGGACAGTCCCATGTAGAGCGCATTACAGTAGTCCAAACGGGAAGAGACCAGGGCATGGGTGACCGTGAGCAGGGCCTCTTAGTCCAGTACTGGGCGCAATTGATTAATAACACGCACTTGCCTGAAGGCCCTCCTGGCCACGGCCATAACCTGCTCCTGGAGCAGAAGCCGCGAGTCCAGGTTGAGCACTGGGTCGGATTGGGGCAATGCCCCATCCCAAACCACCGATGATAACTCCTTATGAGGACTGGGTCCCCTCACCTACAGCCACTCAGTCTTGCCGGGATTTAGCTGTAGTCCATTGTCCCCCATCCAGACCCTGCCTACAGGCAACTGGTCAGGACCTTGACTGCATCACTGGGATCACCATGGGCAGAGATATACAACTGAGTATCATCAGCATACTGATGATATCTCACCCAGTGGTTTCATATAGATGTTAAAGAGTAAGGGTGAGAGGACCGACCCCTGTGGCACCTAACACATGAGATGCCTCAGACTCGACCCCACTCCCCCCACCCACACCGATTGTGTCCGGCCACTCAGGAAGGAGGAGAACCAGGCCAACTCAGTGCCCTGGATCCCCTACCCCTGTAGCCAGTCCAGGATACTGAGGTCGATGGTATCAAAAGCCGCTGAGAGGTCATGAAGAGCAAGAATGGAGGGGTACCCTCCATCTCGCTCTTGCCAGAGATCATCGAACAGCATGACCAATGCAGTCTCCATACCATGACCCGGCCTGAAGCCGTTTTACTTCCGCTTCCGGGAGCAACGAGGGCAGCATGGGCTGGATGAATCGCAATAAACTCATTCATGTGGACTCACAGGGTGCTTGGGCTTCTGGGAATTGAAGGCACATCTGGAGTGCCACATTTTGCCATCACAATCCTAGGGTAATAGAGTAGACCCTACTGCCAGTGACTCAACACTGATCGTCAGGCGGTGGTTAACTAACCTGACAACCCAGAGGACTACAACACTTAGGTGCCAAAGTCCACAGGAAAAGCTGAGGGTCCTCAAGTGGATTAATTCCCACTTGGATCCATCTTGATGGAGGGCAGCAGCTTCATCAATACTGGCCAGTGGCTGTGAAGGATTTTGTGTGCCAAAAGGCTCAGGACCAGAAAGTGACTCACGGAACTGGATCAGTTGTACAGGTGTTACACTGTGATGCAGAAGACAAATGGAAGGCCACTGCATTATAATCTCAGGACAATCTTCATGTCTGATTGCCATGAGGATTGTATTCAGAAATGGATAGGGCACAAGAAGAAGAAGATAAAGAAAAAGAAGAAGTCCCCTCTATGAAGAATTTCCCACTCCAAGTCTAACTGAAGGATAAAGGATTATAAGAAAGCAGAACAGGAACTTTGAAGTTGTCCGCCACTCAGAGCACCAGAGCAGAAGAATAGATGTCACCTGGTTGTAGTGACTGCTCACTAAGGTAAGATATTGTACTCTATATCAATAATATATTAAAATATATTGGCTGAAATCCTGTTGTGCATTTACGCTTTTGGAGGCAAACTGCTTTAAGTTAAGAAATCTCTGCATTATGTGTCGGCATATCGAGTTGCACAACCCAGTAGGCAACAGACAATGTCTGCAGAGAACTCTTGAGTTATGCCAGTTCACACCACAGCAGGATCTCAGCCATTATTTAAATGTTGGTCATTGTTTCTAAAATCTGCATCTGCACCAATAGTATATATAAATATTATGCAAATTCCTATCTTCTTATGCCTTCTTTTCTAATGTTTCATTTCCTCTTTTCTAACACTGTATGTATGGCCAAACTGGATTACACATCTCTCACATACAGTTTCATAGTAAGCAGAAACAGTATTGTTATTAGTAAAATATAAATTAGAAAAATAAAAACAACATCATCGCCAGAACATGAAAATGTTACTTTTTTTGTACACAATTCTGAGAATCTCCCAGCTGTATGAAGTTGGGAGCTGCAATCAAGGATGTCACGCCGCGATGTGGAAGGCAGATGAAAGGCCACTGCATTATATTCTCAGGACAGTCTTCATGACTGAATCGCCATGATGATCGCCAATGTTTGGATTCGGAGACAGCAGAAGAAGAATTGGGGAATGGGGACGGGACACTTTCCCAAAGTCTGACTGTCACAGTTTTTTTAAAGGCAAAAAGGGCAACTAAATAAGATAGAATGCATGTGCAGGAATTTCCCAGTGTCTTTTGCCCCCACCCTTCATTTCTCAGGGGATAAACACATGTTTTTAAGCAGGTGTGAAAGAGCCAGGACACAGACAAAGCGATAAAAGACAGAACAGCTCTCAGAAGGCACTTGAGTGGCCTCATCATAAGCATGACACATCAACTTCAGGCCGGCTGGCTGAGACACCATTATCTAGTTCACAGATGGACCACCCAGAAAAACCTGGGTGCAATTAGGAAAGAGAAAAAACAAATGGGGAGGAAGAGAGGAGGAGGAGGAGGGAATCCTTTTGGGGGTGGAAATGGGGGAAAGGGCCAGAGGACTAGCAGGAATTCCTGATATTGTCTGCTTATAAGCATTTGGGGAACGCTAGAAGCCAATGAAGAAAAGAAGCACAGATGAAAGAGTCTGGAAAGAGAATATAATGAAACAAACGGCTATGAAAACATACAATCCAAGAATGAGTCACAGCATGGCTGTTACGTTTGTGGAATGCCAAAACAGTAAGTCAACATGACTGGGAGAAGAAAGTGACAAGTATTGAGACAAGTTGTACGCACCGAGTTAGTTAAACACACGCACAGGGAAAGAGAACTAGATAGAGACTTTGTTGTGTCCTATAGTGTAACCTTCTACATGTGATATCAATGTATCTGAACCAATGTAACCTTGCCTATGAGTAACAATGTAACCTTCAGCTGTATCACATAAACCCTGAAATAGGACGCGAGCTAATGACCACCAGCTGGCAGCAGCGAGCGTCCAAGCTCTCTTGGTTCAAACCCATCAAAGACCGCAGCGCGGGAAGTTTTCCCGCCGCTACCTACACCTGGACAAGAAGGGCGTGACCAGCCATGACGTCACGCGGACCAGTAGCCAACGGGCTACCGTGGAGCCACATTCAAAGACGCTACTACCATATATATAGAGCTGTTCGTCCGCCATTACCTCATGTTCCCTCTGCCCACCATGCAATAAACCTGAGTTAACCCAGCCTTTGGCTGTGCCTTGTGTCTTGACTCTCATACACTAAATTGGCGACGAAGGTGGGATCATGGATCCCCATGGAGCCAGGACACAGAGCGGGTTCAACATCACCAAACCGCAAGACTGGGAGCTCTTTGAGATGGACTTCCAGGCGGCACTGGTGGAACTCAAAGTCAAAGAAGACGACGAGGAAAGGAAGAGGGCCATCCTCAACCGCATGCTCGGGATGGAAACCAAGCGGACGCTGGTGGGCATCCTCGCACCGAAGAAGGTGAGCGATTTCAAAGCCGGTGACATCATGAAACTGCTGCGTGAGCGGTTCCGACCCTCGAGGGCAATGTTTCCCGCTCGGAGCGCGTTTTGGAGGCGAGTTCAAGCGCCGGACGAGTCGGTAGAAGCCTTCGTAACGGCTATGAGGGTAGCCGCCGCCCCCTGCAAATGGGACCACATCCTAGATATGGCCCTCAGGGACGGAGTGCTGTGTGGCCTGAAGGACAAGGAAGTACAGCGCAGCCTGATGAACAAGGAGCCACCACCCACGCTGGAAGAGGTTGTAGAGGCCGCGGAAGCCGCGGAATCCACGAATGCTGGAGTGGATGAGATGCACAAGTGGCGTGAGTGGCGTCCGAGGGCCGGCAAAGCGGAAAACTCGTCCCACGGGAAGTCCGGTCAGTCGGTGCATGCAACCCGACCGACCTCGAAATCGTCCTCAGAAAGCAGCGATGGCGAGGAGGTCCAGAAGGTCCGGAGAGGCGGGCGCCGCTGTGATGGTTGCGGAGCGGCCCATGAGCGCGTGAAGTGCCCATTCAGGAAAGCAGAGTGTTTCAACTGTGGACGTCGGGGGCACATCGCCAAGGCGTGCAAGAAGCGGAAAGAGGACCGGAGACAGTCACAAGACCGCTCAGCCAGATCGGACCGTCCAGCGAGATCCAAAGATGGCGCCCGGGCCACGAGGAAGCAGGACGGCGTGGGCCGCATCTCGGACGACAGCGAGGGCGACGCTCCTGTGTTCAACGTGTCTGCGGGACAGCCCCATTACTTTGTTGAGGTACTAGTACAAGGGACCCCCATTAGGATGGAAGTTGACTCGGGGTCCTCCTATTCTATAATTCCCCAGAGAGAGTTCTTGAAAATTGACCCCCACGTGCGGCCCAAACTTAAGGCGTTGAGAGCCACCCTACGGGACGTACAGGGGAACAGCATTCCGGTGTTGGGGGTCGGGACATTCCGGGTCCGTTTTAAGAGACATTCTGCGGAACTTCCCCTAGTGGTGCTAAAGGGGGGGAGTTGTAGCCTCCTCGGAACCCAGTGGTTTCAGCCCTTAGGTCTGTTCATAGGGGGGGTGCATGCCGTAGGCGAGGACCCAATACAAGCGGCGTGTGACGCACACCCCGCTGTGTTTAAAAGTGGACTGGGAAAGTTCAAGGGACCCCCTGTAGCCTTCGACTTAGACCCGGAGGTCCGCCCGATAAGACTTAAACCGCGCAGGGTACCGTTCGCGCTAAAGGACAAAATAGAGGCGGAACTGGACAAACTGGTGGGTCAAGGGATTCTTGTTCCTGTGGATTCCGCGGAGTGGGAGACTCCAATTGTAACAGCACTGAAGGCTAACGGGGAGGTGCGCATTTGCGCTGATTATAAGTGTACCATTAATAAGGCAATCCGCCCTAATGCATACCCGGTGCCAGTGGTCAGCCACCTTCTGGCCAGGCTGAATGGGGGAAAGTGTTTCGCTAAACTCGATTTAGCACAGGCCTACCAGCAACTCCCGGTAACCCCCGCCACA
Organism: Bradypodion pumilum; assembly: GCA_035047305.1. Classification (NCBI taxonomy): domain Eukaryota; kingdom Metazoa; phylum Chordata; class Lepidosauria; order Squamata; family Chamaeleonidae; genus Bradypodion; species Bradypodion pumilum. The sequence goes on from JAWDJD010000003.1 coordinate 33,884,618, forward strand.
GCGGCGGCACAAACTATAGTCACACATAAGGGGGCGTTCCAGGTGTCGAGGTTACAGTTCGGCGTGAACTCGGCACCTGGCATTTTTCAGTCGCTAGTGGAACGCCTCCTGAAGGGGCTGGAGGGGGTGTTGCCATATTTTGATGACGTGTTGATAACGGGGGGGAGTAAGGCCGAGCTGGCCCACAGATTGGATAAGGTCCTGACCGTGTTCGAGAAAGCGGGGCTGCGACTGAGAAAAGACAAATGTGTATTTTTCGAAACAGAGGTTGAGTTTTTAGGGTTCCGTGTCACACCCGAGGGAATTAGGCCGTCCAAGTCTAAGGTAGCCGCCATTAAGAAAGCCCCTCGCCCCACTTCCAAAACCGAGCTACAGTCGTTTCTGGGGCTTCTCAATTTCTACCATACCTTCCTTCCACGGAAGGCGTCTGTTGCCGAGCCGCTCCATCGGTTACTTAAAAAAGAGGAAAAGTGGCAGTGGGGTGACGAGCAAGAAAGAGCGTTCACAGAGTTAAAGCAACTCCTCACATCCGAGGCAATCCTGACGCATTTCGACCCCAAACGGCCCATAGTTTTAGTCTGCGATGCATCCCCGGTGGGGGTGGGGGCGGTGCTCTGCCACGTGTTGAACGACGGAAGGGAGGCCCCGATAGCGTTTTATTCAAGGTCCCTGTCCCAAGCGGAGCGGAATTACGCACAGACTGATAGGGAGGCATTAGCGATAGTAGCGGGAACCAAGAAATTTCACGACTTTCTGTATGGTCGGCCGTTCAAGGTCGTTACTGATCACAAGCCCCTGTTAGGAATATTCACTGCAAATAAGCCCACGCCACAGATCCTGTCCCCGAGGATGCTGCGGTGGGCTATTTTTCTTAACGCATATCAACATGAGTTAGAATACCGGCCAGGGAAGGAAATCTGCCATGCAGACGCGCTCTCACGGTCACCGTTACCCTTGTCGGACGACCAGAAGGCAGGGGCAAGAAGAGACCGTCAGGTATTATTAATAGAGGTCTTGGAGTCACCCCCGATAGTACCGGCCGACGTTGCCAGGGCGACCAGAAAGGATAGAACACTAGAGAAAGTATGCTCGTGGGTGCAGAAGGGGTGGCCGGCGTCATCCCCAGGCGCGGAATTCGACCCATTTTTCCGAAAGCGAGTAGAATTGTCTTTAGAGAGGGGGTGCCTTTTGTGGGGCCAACGGGTGGTGGTTCCTACGTCCCTGCGACCGAAGGTGCTAAAGCTGTTGCACGTCAGCCACCCGGGAATCGTCCGCTCCAAGGCGTTGGCCCGGAGTTACTTCTGGTGGCCCCAGCTGGACGCCGACATAGAGCATATGGTCGGCACTTGTGAGGCATGTCAGTGCTCCCGGCCGGAGGTGGCCCGCCTCCCGCACAGGGAATGGGACGCAGCAAGGGGACCGTGGTCCAGGGTACACGTAGATTTTGCTGGCCCGTTCCGAGGAACCATGTTTCTCCTGGTGGTGGATGCATACTCAAAGTGGCTGGAGGTCATCCCGGTAAAGAGCACATCCTCCGCCACTACCATTCGCCAGCTAAGGAGGGTCTTTTCCACGTTCGGTTTACCCGACACTTTGGTCAGCGATAACGCCAGTTGCTTCACGTCCGCTGAGTTCGCAGCATTCATGGAGGCAAATGCAATTCGGCATGTCACATCCGCACCGTTTCACCCGGCCACGAATGGCCAAGTGGAACGGTTGGTGCGCACCACAAAAGATGCGCTGCGGCGCATGGGCTCGGGGGATCTAAATCACCAAGTTTGTCAATTTCTATTAGCGTATAGAGTGACCCCCTTAGCGTCGGGATACTCGCCGGCGGAGCTGCTGATGCGGAGGAAACTGACCACGCTGCTGTCCAGGCTAGACCCGTCGAGGGTCGAGGACAAAGGGAAGAACATAGGGTTAGCGGTTTCGAAAGGTTTCGGCGTAGGCGATCCTGTACACTGCAGGAACTATGCCAACGCAGGCCCAGCCTGGGTGCCAGGGACGATAATAGAACAGACGGGGCCAGTGTCCTATCGGGTGGAAACTAGCACCGGCCTCCTCTGGAGGAGGCACGCTGACCAACTGAGGCACCGAGTGAGCGAGGGGCCGACCAGTGGGGCACAGCGACAGGATTCAGCGATAGGGTTCTCCCCCACCCGTTTAGCCCAAGGGGGAGACGAGGGGGAAAGCAGCGAGCCCGACTCATATCCTTTTGATACCCCAGTTCTATCCGAGCCCGGGGGGAGGGAAAAGGAGTGTGCGGCCGCCGCTGCCGCTTCCCCCGAATCCGATTTTGATTTTGATTTTGCTAGCCGGGGGGGTTTTTCGGAGTGTTCCCCCACCCATCCAAGCGAGAAGAGGGGTTTTTCGTTAGCCCCCAGTGCCCCCGGTTCTTCCTATACAAAGCACACACCTCCCAACAAAGCCGCAGAGCCGCGGCAAACCACTAACAAGTCATCCTCTCCGATTGCAGGGCAGGAAGCCAGGGAGCAAGGAGGAGGGAGCGAAGCCGGGGCAGGGCAGCCCGCGCCGAGACCCCAGCGTGTTCGAAATAAGCCATCTTGGCTGAGAGACTTCGTCTCATCCTAGGGGGGAGGAGTGTTGTGTCCTATAGTGTAACCTTCTACATGTGATATCAATGTATCTGAACCAATGTAACCTTGCCTATGAGTAACAATGTAACCTTCAGCTGTATCACATAAACCCTGAAATAGGACGCGAGCTAATGACCACCAGCTGGCAGCAGCGAGCGTCCAAGCTCTCTTGGTTCTTCAAAATGAGAAAGATCAAGATGTTTTATAAACAAGGGCTGCTTTGCAAACAAGTATGTATGGAAGAGCTTCACTCATACAATTGCTTTTAGATAGCAGATACCCCTCAGATTACAAATATGGTTGAGCTCAACCTTGTCCTTGTTCCCCTCTTCCACAGCTGATTAGAGGAATTTCTGTTTTTTTTTATGACCTCCATATATTAGGAATTGGAATGATGACTGGAACAACACACAAAACGTTGTATTCACAATAGAGTTTGCAGATATTTGAGGCTGGTGGGTATAATGATGTGCTGAAGGCATCTATGAGTAAGCAACAGTAGGAAGCTAGTACATCTGACCTAGAGAATCATTCATCCAATGCTCAATTACATATAGCATCATATAATACACATGCTTTTGCAAAGTAACTTTCCAAACCCTGACACAGATATGAAATCTTACCTCTAGAAATGTTATGAAGATAGAAAAAGTTAAGTTATAATTAGAACATCTGAAACAAATGCTGAAATAAAAAGTAAAGAGTAAATCAGTAATAGATTTACTATAAAATAGTAAAACCCAGTTTTACAGAAAAAGTCTGTTCTGTAGCTTTTTACTTAACTCGATTTTTTCTGTATAACGAGGCATTCCCATAAGAATGCATTTTAAAAACCCGTTCCTGACAAAACACTCTAACTCCTCTCCAGACCACTCTACTGCCTCCCACAGGGCCCAGAATGACTACGGGTGGTCTTTTATAGCCCACCAAGTGCAAAGCACTCTGGGAAATTGTGTTCTGTAAAATGGGAGACGTTTTCAGCAAAAAAAACCAAACCTTCTGTAAAACAGGGTTTCTGTAAAATGGGGTTTTACTGTATACCTTTTTTAAACAGTAAGGTATATACAATCAGTAATGCAAACAGGTTTTGAGAGAGAGAAATAAGAAAGGAGTCCATTCTTTTCCTTTCATTTCAAAAAATTTCAGCTATGCAAACACACAAGACTTAACAAACCTAAGCTAGCTGAAATACAAAGCAACATTTCATGGAACCTTTTTAAAAATAGCATGATTAGTGCCACAATTTCTCTATTGCTAACTGCGACTTGGTAAGCATTATTTAAGGAAATAGACTTTATCCCTCGCTTCAGCAACAGCTACAATATGGCAATTAGCTTATTTCAAAATAGATGTAAAGGACCCCAAGGCTGACCCATGCCTTTGCAGAATGGGTCTTTCTCTGAAGTCCCATTCTTCTCAGATTGGTAGTTTGGAAGGTTGATTCAAATCCTACTTAATTATTGTTAAGTTTCTCCACAGGTCACACAGTACCATATTATTTGAAGAAAATAAGTGTTAGTTATAAAACCTTTTGAACTTGTGGATTTTTCCCATTTGCTCTGGCACAACTGAATTCTTAACAAGGGCTAAATGAAACTAACTCACAGAGTGGGAAAAGGGAGAGACAGAGAAAGTAGTATTACTAGAGGCCTCTATAGCAAGGGTGCTCAAACTATGGCCCCCAGGCCAGATCCGGCCCCTGACACCAATTCATCTGGCCCACGAAGCCCTCATTGCTCCCAGAAGCAGAAGTAAAATGCATCTATACGGCGTCCATACGTTGTTCTGGGAGCAACGAGGGCTTCACGGGCCGGATGAATTGGTGTCGGGGGCAGGATCTGGCCCATGGGCCATAGTTTGAGCACCCTGCTCTATAATGTCTTTTACATCAGAACAAAACCCTTCCATAAGAACATAAGAACATAAGAACAGCCTTGCTGGAACAGGCCACAGCCCATCCAGTCCAGCATTCTGTCTCACACAGTGGCTCACCATTTCCTTCAGGGTATTCCCAAGGAGATGCCTTCACCTGCTTAGGATTCCCTGGAAATGGCATTGAGAGATATCCTGCCTATCTCTCCAACCCGGAGGTTGTCCTTAGGTAGCCATAATTATAGCCATTGATAGCCTTGTCCTCCATGAACTTGTCTAATCCTTTCTTAAAGCTGTCAAGACTGACAGCTGTCACCACTTCTTCTGGCAGGGAGTTCCATAGACCAGTAATCCTCTGGGTGAAAAAGTACTTTCTCTTATTTGTTTGAGAACTAGTACCCAAAAGTTTCATGGAGTGTCCCCTAGTTCTAGTGTTGTGCGATAGGGAAAACAGTTTTTCCTTATCCACTTTGTCCACACCGTGCATGATTTTATAAACTTCAATCAGGTCACCTCTTAGACGCCGTCGTTCAAGAGTGAAAAGGCCCAACCATTGCAGCCTCAGATGGTAAGGAAGGTGTTCCAGTCCCCTAATCATTCTGGTTGCCCTCCTCTGTACTTTCTCCAACTCCATAATATCCTTCTGGAGGTATGGCAACCAGAACTGTACACAGTATTCCAGATGGGGCCTCACCATAGATTTATAAAGAGGCAAAATGACACTTGCTGACTTATTTTCTATACCCTTCCTAATGATCCCTAACATTGAGTTTGCTTTTTTCACTGCTGAGGCACACTGGGTTGACACCTTCATTGAGCTGTCCACCAGGACACCAAGGTCCCTTTCCTGGTTTGTCGCAGAGAGTTCAGACCCCATCAGTTTATAAATGTAATTGGGGTTTTTTGCCCCAACATGCATCACTCTGCACTTACTGATGTTGAAGCTCATTTGCCACTGTTTTGCCCACTCCCCCAGTGTCAAGAGATCCCTCTGGAGCTCTTCACAATCTCTCACAGTTTTCACTACCCTGTATAATTTAGTATCATCAGCAAATTTGGCTACCTTGCTTTTTACTCCTACCTCTAGATCATTTATGAAGAGGTTGAAAAGCAGGGGTCCCAGTACTGAACCTTGGGGGACCCCACTCTTTACTTCCTTCCACTTGGAGAAGTGTCCATTTAGTGCTACCCTCTGTTTCCTGTCCCTTAGCCAGTTGCTGATCCAGGACAAGACCTGTCCCTTTATTCCATGACTGGTAAGTTTATTCAAGAGCCTTTGGTGTGGGACCTTGTCAAAAGCCTTCTGAAAGTCCAGATAAACAATGTTAACTGGATCCCCCTTATCCACATGCTTGTTGACACTCTCAAAAAATTCCAACAGATTAGTGAGGCATGATTTGCCCTTGCAAAAGCCATGTTGGCTCTCCTTTAGCAGCGCCTCCTCTTCTATGTACCTATTAATTCTATCTTTTAGGATGGTTTCCATCACTTTACCTGGGACACATGTCAAACTGACAGGCCGGTAATTTCCTGGATCACCCCTGGATCCTTTTTTGAAAATTGGTGTTACATTCGCTACCTTCCAGTCATCAGGCACAAACCCTGATTTGAGGGAAATATTATATATTTTGGCTAGGAGATCAGCAATTTCATCTTTAAGTTCCCTGAGAACTCGTGGATGGATGCCATCTGGTCCTGGTGATTTGTTAGTGTTTAGTTTAACAAGACATGCAAGGACCTCCTCCCTGGTTATTTCTATCTTGCTTAATTCTTCGGTTTCCCTCCCTACGAAGATAGGTTCCATAGCACATGCATTCCTATAAAGTAAAGAATTCAATAATAGCAGAAGTATCCATATGATCTATAGCAGTGATGGCAAACCTTGGCATTCCAGCTGTTCTTGGACCTCAATTCCCAGAAGCCCAAGTCCCTAAGAATCAACATGAATGGGTTTACTGCATGGTAAACCCATTCATGTGGATTCACAGGGACTTGGGCTTCTGGAAATTGAGGTCCAAGAACAGCTGGAGTGTCAAAGTTTGCCATCACAGGTCTATAGTGACAATGGGGAAGCATATAAATCGTCATTCAATTGAGATTACTTTTCAGTACAGTATGTTGTTTAAAAATGCAAGTCATCACAGGCAGCAAAGTGAACCTGAAATGATGTTTGCAGGCTAAGCATTCTACTCATGAGTAGAAGTAATCATTGCTCTGCTACACAAAGTAAAGTGCAGCAGGAACCACTGGATGAGAGCCAGCTCTAGCCTTATTAAGACTAGAGCCATAGATATTAGTAGAGTTTCAGTTTATTATGTGAAAACATTTTCGTTCTTAGTTCTCGGTATTTCTCTAAATTACATCTTTATTTTCATCTCATCCATTCCTCATATTGTTGCAAAATATTGGCTTTGCTACCTATGTGGATTCATTTTCCACATGAATCAGTTTGAAAGCATTTGTACAATCGGGTCTCTTCCCATATCTGCAGGAGATATGTTCCAAGACCTTCCGCAGATACCTGAAACTGCAAATAACAGCAAACATTATATTTAACACATTTACCTAAGTCATAGAGGTGGGGAAGGGGTTTCAAATGCCTCCATCATTCTACATGACAGCTACCAAAATGTCTGCCTCTGTTTCTTGTAAATATTACATTGCAGACAATAGCCTCTTGTGGCTAGGACTGGTAATGAGCCATATATCTATACCTATAAAAGAGAGATGTAATCGCGTGGGTCCGGCATGTACTCCCACACCCCTCACCCAACCCCTCCAAAATTTGGCACACATGTACCTTGCATGTGCAATTTCTGGGATGCCTGGGTCCAGCACGCCGGGGGGATCTCCCCACAAAGTGAAAAAACAACAACAAAAACACCAACCCCCAGTGTCCCCTCAGCCAATCGGCAGCCCAGCCCAAGCGTGTGTGGCAGGACAACGGACGAGCACACGGAAGAGGTGGGGCTGTGGATGCACAGGCACCAACCCAACAGCTGCCGTGCTGGGCAAAAGGTGCCCCAAGTCAGCAGGACAAGAGAAAGAGAGGGGGTAAGAGTGGGGCATAGCCGAGGGGGGCACCAAGGATTAGGAGACGGGCCCCCATGGCCTAGGCTTGCCGGCAGAATCAATTAATTCTGGCCCTAGCTCCGGGGGGAAGCCTCCTATATAGCCTTTCAATGGCTCTGGAGGCACCTCCACAAGGCCCTCCTTGGCCTGCTGAACAGGGGAAGGGGGCGGGATCCAGAGGAGGAAAGTCTGGCCGGGGAAAGGGGAAAAATCTGGCAGCTGCCGGGGGCAGGGGGGATGCTGATTGGCTTACCGCAAGGGAGGCAGTCGCACCAGCAACGTGACCCACGGCAGGCCTCCAGGACTACACAAAGTTGACATGCCACAGCAGCTGGCAAGGCCAAAGCAGTGGCAGCGGGGGGAGGGAACACTGGGAATACCAGCCCCACTGGCCGGTTAAAGCACCCCAGCAGCAGCAGCCACAGAGACACCCCTAGACAGGCAGGCCCCCGCAGCGCGGGGTCACCTGCAACCTTGGCCTGGCCCTGCCCTTCCGTCGCCCGGGAGGAGGCAACACCGGAGGCCACAAAGCACGCCACCCCATGAGGGAGGCTGGCCTCGGCAGGCCTCGCCATGAGGCTGGCCTACACAGGCTTCCCAGGCCTCGCTGCGAGGGAGGTGGCCGCGGCAGTGACAGGCCTCCGCCAGGGTGGTGGCGGAGCACTTCCTCATCCTCATCTATGAGTAAGGCCACGAAGGGCAGGGTGGGAAAGAGGGGCTGTGTGTGTGTGTGTCTGTGTGTGAGTGTCACATCACCACGGAAACATCTGCAGAAGCAGACAGCGCTGGCTCTTCGGCTTTAAAACAGAGATGAGCACTGTAGCCCAGAGTCGAATATGACTGGCTTTCAAGCAAGGGAAACCTTTACCTTTACCTTTACTTTAGCCATGTTAGTCTGGGGTTCAGACATATAAAAAAACAAAAACAAAATAATAATAAAACAAAACCAAAAACACTGTAGCACTTTAAAGACTAACTGCTATATATTTACTGATAGCTTTCGTGGATCAAGTCCACTTCTTCAGACAAGGAGTAAAACTTCCAGGCATGGTTTATATACACCAGATGCAGGGGTCAAGATGTCACAAGGAAAAAAGGATCACAAAGCAATGAATAATCAAGCAGAATGACAGACAAGCACACATATCAATACAGCTTCCTACAGCTAGCAGTAACAATAGATTATTCAGATTAGTTTTAAATGCCCCCTTTCAATCTCAAAAGTGTGAAGTTGCCAAGAAAGCATATGCTAATGAGTTTAACCTCTTTCTTTTTTTTTCATCTTTTTTTTAATATATATTAATTTTTGATTTTTTTTTAAATTTTATTTAAATCTACACATTACATAATAACAAAAACAAACACATCAACTTAATAGAGGACATTCACCATGTGCTATTTACATTGCCATATGGGACAGAGTTACTTAATTCTTATATGATTCCTTTCCAAAAGGAATGCTGATCCGGCGTTGGCTTCTGACCTTGATCCTTATGCAGTATATAGTCTATAAAACCTCTTTCTGGTTGACCTCTTTCTGGTTGACCTCTTACTTGTGTGGGCGCATCCTGTTGTGTTCATGTTGTAAGAGAGAATTTGCAGGAAGGTTAGTGAAGGTAGTGTAATACACCAAAATATAGTATATAAAATATCTAGCAGCATATAACAATCTATGTACCAAATTTGGTAATGTCCCAGAAACCCTTGGCTAATATTTACTGTAAGCCTCTGTGATGGGTGTCCAACAGATGGATGTATTTGATTTCTGCTGTCTCTCTTTGGATCCTAGTCTTGTAATTTCTCTGTTCCAGAATTGTAACTTTCAGGTCTTCGATAGAGTGTCCAGGTAGATTGAAATGGTTTGAGACAGTTTTCTCTGTGTTGCCATTCCGGATGTCTGATTTGTGCCCATTAATTCTTTTGCACAAAGATTGGGACATTTAAAACTAATCTGAATAATCTATTGTTACTGCTAGCTGTAGGAAGTTGTATTGATATGTGTGCTTGTCTGTCATTCTGCTTGATTATTCATTGCTTTGTGATCCTTTTTTCCTTGTGACATCTTGACCCTTGCATCTGGGGTCATGCCTGGAAGTTTTACTCCTTGGCTGAAGAAGTGGACTTGATCCACAAAAGCTAATGGTAAAAAAAAGCAGTTAGTCTTTAAAGTGCTACAGCGTTTTTGTCTTATTATTTTTTGTTTTTGTTTTCTGATATATATTATATATTGTATTTCAGGGATTTTTTTATTGAATATATTTAGACTTGTAAATAACTGAAACCACAGATACTGAACCTGCAGATATGGTGGTGGTGGGCAGCCTGTATTTTTCTCAATTGATCTGAGGGTTCTCAATTGTATGCATTATTAGTTGTTTGCATTTTAAAAACATATACCTGATTTTCTGTGCCATTTATTCCTCTGTATGACCTTGATACTTTTCAGTCCAAGCATACTTGGACATTTTAGCACTACTGCTAATATGGTAATGTTATATTTTAAATAATATTAATTTACATTACAACAATTTAATTTAATTTAATTTAATTTAATTGTCACATTTATATACCGCTCACTCGGCCAAAGCCAACTCAGGGCGGTTCACAATAAAAATTAAAAAACACATGTTAAAAACAGTTAAAACTACCCACCCCCTAAAAACAAGGGCTGCAGGATCCAAAGGCACCATGGGGAAGAGTTCTTCTACACCAACCACCCAATGGAGGTTACCCTTCCACCTGCACCCCACACTTGACCCGCCAGCCAGGTTTTAAGTTCTTTTCTGAAAGGCAGCAATTCCGTCCGGAGACGTAGCTCTGTTGGCAGGAGGTTCCAGAGGGCCGGCGCAGACACGGAGAAGGCTCTCCTCCTTGTGCCAGAGAGGCGAGCCCCTCTGGCTGATGGAACAATTAGAGAGCCCTTCCGGTCCGCTCTGGTTGGACGGACAGACGTCCTCAGGGCGATGCGGTCTCTTAGGTAACCCGGCCCACTACCATATAGGGCTTTAAAGGTCAAAACCAGCACCTTGAATTGCACCCGGAGACAAACTGGCAACCAGTGCAGCTCCCGGAGCAGTGGCAAAGCATGGGCATAACGCCCACACCCCATCACCACCCTGGCTGCTGCATTCTGGACCAGCTGTAGCCTCCGAATGGTCGTCAAGGGCAGCCCCATGTAGAGCGCATTGCAATAATCTAGTCTGGAGGTGACCAGAGCGTGAGTGACCATGAGCAAGGAGTCCCGGTCCAGGAGTGGGCGCAACTGGCGAATCACCCGAAGTTGGGCGAAAGCCCTCCTGGTCACAGCCGCCACCTGTTCTTCTAGCAGTAGCCGCGAATCCAGGAGGACCCCCAAGTTGCGCACCGGGTCTGTCTGGGGCAAAATAGCCCCATCCAGAACCAAAGATGGTAGCTCCCGGGTTAACGCAGGACCCCTTATCCATAGCCACTCAGTCTTGCTGGGATTCAGTTGTAGCCCGTTAGCCCCCATCCAGACCCCAACAGCTTCCAGGCACCTGGAAAGGACTTTGATGGCATCACTGGGGTCCCCATGGGCCGAGATGTACAACTGAGTGTCATCCGCGTACTGATGGTACCGCACCCCATGGGAACGAATGATCTCACCCAGCGGCTTCATGTAGATGTTAAATAGGAGAGGAGAGAGCACCGAGCCCTGAGGCACCCCCCATTTGAGGGGCCTAGGACTCGACCTCTCACTCCCCAACCACACCGACTGGGTCCGACCCCTCAGAAATGAGGAAAACCAGGACCACACAGTGCCCTGGATTCCCAATCCTTGGAGCCGTTCCAGAAGGATACCGTGGTCAACGGTATCGAAAGCCGCTGAGAGGTCAAGAAGAGCAAGGACGGATGGGTGACCACCGTCCCGCTCCCGCCAGAGATCATCCATCAGTGCGACCAATGCCGTCTCGGTACCATATCCAGGCCTGAATCCTGACTGAAAGGGGTCCAGGTAATCCGCTTCATCCAGTACCCCCTGCAGCCGACGCGCCACTGCCTTCTCCAACACCTTCCCTAAAAAGGGGAGGTTGGAGACAGGCCTATAGTTGGTTAGGACAGCTGGGTCGAGGGAAGGTTTCTTCAGGAGGGGGTGCACCAAGGCATGTTTTAAAGGTGCAGGAAACACCCCCTCCCGCAATGATGCATTGATCATAGCCCCAACCCAGCCACCTGTCACCGCCTTGGAGGCTTTCACCAACCAGGTGGGACAAGGGTCCAATGGGCAGGTAGTGGCGCGCACAGCTGCAAGGAGCCTGTCCACTTCATCAGGGGCAACTGGATCAAACCGGTCCCAGATGGTATGGCAAGACTGTGCTCCAGCTCCCTCCGGACTCTCCCCATCCACGCCAGGATTAAACCCCGAGCGAATCCGATCGATTTTCTCCACTAGATGGTCAGCAAAGTCCTCAGCCGACCCCTGCCAACCAGGCACCGGGGTCCCCCTACCAAGGAGAGACCTGGTAACCCGGAACAGGGTGGCTGGGCGATTATCAGCAGAGGCAATAAGGGTGGTGAAGTATTGCCGCCTCACCACCTCCATCGCCACTAGATAGGCCCTAATAGCGGCTCTAGCTAGTGTCCAATCGGAGTCTCTCTGGGTCTTCACCCAGCGGCGCTCTAGGCGTCTCTTTGCCCGTTTGAGCTCCCGCAGTTCATCTGTGAACCACGGAGATGACCTAGCTCCATGAGCTCTGAGAGGCCGTAGTGGTGCGATTTCATCCAAGGCCGCTGTTGTCATCCTGTTCCACAGGTCGACCAGTGCCTCGGGCGAATCGTGTTGCCGATCCAGAGGAAAATCCCCCAGTTCCCTCTGGAATCCATCAGGATCCATCAGTTGCCGGGGGCGGGCCATTCTAATAGGCCCTGCCTCCCTACGATGAAGCGTCGCACCCAGGAAGTCTAGAGCCACCAAATAATGATCTGACCATGGCACAGGTGTTATGTCTAGTTTCCGTAGTCTCAGATCACTCTGCCACTGCTCCGACAAAAAGATTAAATCTGGTGTGTGGCCACTGCCCCTGGTCGGGCCCTGAATTACCTGAATCAGGTCCATAGCTGCCATGGAAGCCATGAACTCCTGAGCCACCTCGGAGCCAGTCCCCAGCGAAGGCAAATTGAAGTCCCCCAGAACCATCAGTCTAGGGAACTCCAACGCCAACGCTGAGACGGCCTCGAGGAGCTCAGGCAGGGAGTCCCTTACCCTGCAAGGGGGCAGGTACAGGAGTAAGACTCCCAACTGACCCTTAGAGCCCAGACGCAGAAGCAGGGCCTCACAACCCAGAATTTGTGGAGCGGTAGCCCTGGCGACTCCCAGTGACTCCCTGGCTATGATGGCAACGCCACCGCCCTTACCCTCATCCCTAGGCTGGTGCCAAATACTGAACCCAGCTGGACACATTTCTGGCAGAGGAACCCCATCCTCTGGTCTCAGCCAGGTCTCAGTGATACATGCCAGGTCGGCCCGCTCCCCCATAATGGAATCTTGTATCAGGGGGGCCTTATTACATACCGACCTGGCATTCATCAGCAGCAGCCTAAGGGCAGGGTCACCCTGGGTCAGCTGCTCAGGACCTAGAGGTGTAACCGGGGGGCTGGAACGAGGGACAGATACTAAGCATCTGCCCCGCATTCCCCGAGTGCGGCCCACCCCTCGGTACCCGCTATATCGCCCCATGCCCATCACAACCTCTATATTGGCCTCGGGAGCCTCCCTGATTGCCTTGGACAGAATGCTGCCTCTCCTTCCCGGCTGGCCGGGCAGTCTCTCCCTCCCTCCCTCCCACCCCCATATAAAACCGCCCCACCCACTCCCCCCACCACCCTCCGCAAGGCTCCAGCGGTGATGGAAGTGGTGGGGCATTCTTCCAAATCTACCTTGAGCCCTCAACTGGGGTGAGACATTCCACCCACAGTAGCGACGGCAGTGGGCCGGCTTTTCAAGGCCATCTCGAATCAATGAAAAATTACAAGAATAGTTTCATTACATTAATCATTAACAACTCCAGTAAGTATTAAGATGTTAAATAAAAATAACCTGAAATTACTCAAAATGGCAAAAAAAAAATAACCAACCTGTCAAATTAAAACCATTAATATTAAATTAACATAAAAATTGCTACTTAAATATCATTGGAAGTTGACAATTAAAACAACTAATTTAAATCACTATTAAAAAAATCTAATGAAATAGTGGTAATGAATTAATTCTAACAACTAAAAAAGGAGAAACCATCTGAAACCATAACTTGGAGGTCACCATTCCCAACAACAACCACATTCTAAGAAGCAATATATAAAGCCTTGGGTTTGGTTTCATCTACGGGCATATGATGCATGCAGCAGTGAAAATGGAAGCTCAGAAAAATAAAATAAAGCAAGTGAATGGGTGAAGTTGCAAGAAGTTTGGAGGATTCCATCAGGCAGCATTGCATTAAAAATAATGATGGGAGAGAAGAGGAAAAATTGATCTGGCATGCTTCCATTAGATGGAATTGCCCCCACCTCTTTCCATTACTATCTCGTAGCATTGCTTTTCTTAGTTCTTTGGATTTAGCTTCCAATTCCTGAACCTGCTCCAGCAAAGTTTTATGGTAGGTATGCTTGGCCCTGTATCACAGGAGAAAAACACAAAACAAAGAAACCAATACATCAACATTCCTTCGCTGCAGAAAACAAACAAAGACATCATTTTGTCCAAGGTAGGGCATGGCATTTTGGCTTGTCCTCTGATTTCCTGAGAAGTTGCAGAAGATGTTGCCTCTCCTTCCCAGTTATGGATCACATCTGACATTTTTAGTAGCACTAGAAGTGTAGTTATCACCCCAAAGTTATGAGTAGCTGAGTTAGTTTTGACCTAATACTGAAATAAACCCAAGAGAGTATAAAAATATAGGAAGCAAATTCAGCTTAATGGTTTCTTAGACGGTGTGTACCCAAAGAAAGGAAAGCAGTTTTGCTAAAACAGTACTATATCACCATGTTGAGAAATAAAAGAAAACCCCATATTATATTGCCAGAATGGCTCCATTATTGGGATCTATGGTTGTCATCATGGGACTGCTGGTCACTCAATCAAGAAGGAAGAAATCTGCTATATTTTCCTAAACACAGAACACAATTCTATTCTGTTCTTCAAGCAATGCACACCAGTGCCCAGAAAATTCACTATATGCGTAAATTATGTGATTATTTTTGTTTCCATGGCAGTTTTAATTGCTATTTTCCCCTTATCATTGTCTCATTGAAGAAGTTTACTCTCCTCTCTAAACACTCCACTTTCAGAAACAGAAAGAAGCAATGATACAAAGAAAAAAAAAAAGAAATATTTGCACCCAGAATCCTCTGTTTCTGTGTAGAGAGAGCAAAGAATTTTGCAATCCTGGCTCAAAGACAATTTAGATGTACAAACATTTGCTTCCTGTGAGTAAATGACAGATTTAGGCAAGGATTCATTGATTTTAAAGATTAAGCCCCTGTTAACTCCAAATATTTGCAGAGAGCAAATAACTGGTTGTAGCTCCATTACTATTCTATAGCAGGCACTTTTATTTTATGTTGCCTAAAAGAAAATTCCCAGGTAAGCCATGTGTTAACTTGGATTTCTGTTCATTCACATAACAACGCAAATTCTATTAAAATACCTGAGTGTGGATGAATTTGAGACAATATGGGGGACAATTTGAGACAATATGGTGGACAATTTTTCCATGTTGGGTTGCTGATTGTTGTATTAACAAGCACATAATCAAGTGTGTAACTTTTTCCCTGAGGAAACTAAGTGCAGTATTGAGACAGCTGTTTGGCAATGCAAGTTTGTGCAATTTTCTACTTAATACTGTAAAAATCCTACAGGAGTGTGGCTACTGGTTTTAAAAATAAAATGTAACCATCATTTCTAATAAGTAGATCCCATTTTCCCAAGTATGAAATATTATAGTTTCTTCTATCAGGGTCAGAAAGAATATAAGTTGTGTGTATGCATTGTTGTACTGTTCTATCCGTTAAGACGTTTTCTTGATGTTCAACCTATATCTGGATTCAGAAGTAATTGAAGATTACTAAAAATAACTAAAGCCAACATACTTCTGTAACAGAACATGTTACAACCCAAACCTGTAGGAACCTGTAAGAAGTAACAGCTGAATCCTGTCTCCTAGTGTAGTATGAATAGAATAGGCTCATTTGACAGTGAGGATTTGGTGAGTTCTCCATAAATTCTATTAATTTAAATGTGCCTCCTTTAGTTGCAGTTTACAATTCCACTCACAACCAGAGGCCCATCTGAATCAATGGAACTTAAAAAAGAGCTAACTCACCAAATCTTCACTGATTCGGTGGGCCTACTCTAGTGCAATTTACCACATTAAGCAATAGGATTTCAATCAACAAGTAATGCATTCCAAGCTCTGTTCCGATACATTCAACATTTTTCTCATTTGGTGACTGGGATTTTACTGTGCACTTGAAATTACAAATAATATTGGGAGATTTGATTAAATCTTTAAAATAATCTGAAATTACCTAGAGAACTGCAATTTTTAATAAAAAAATAGATTCAAATTATTGAACTTCTTAGTTAAACTCTGCTTCCCTTTTTAAGAATTGAACTTTATAATGTTTCTTTTTCCTAGTAGATAAAGCCTCCTTCAAACTCTGGGCTAATAACTTAATCTTTTCTACTGAGTTTGCATTCCCATTCCTCTTAATTTGACTAAATATATTAAAAATATTAACCTTGAACTCTTCTTCTACTTTGAAAGAGACAATCTTTATTTCAGCAGGCCTTGAATTAGGAACTTTAAACATTCTGTAGGTTTCCATCTTCACATGGAAGAAAAACCCATAAAGGCTATGAGACTTTGAAGCTAAATGTGCATGAGAATGTAATGTCAGAATGCCACTTTTATCAGAGAAATCTAGTTTACACATCACCCCTCCACTGTTCTTCCTATTCCCACTTCACATTTGTGTTTCATCTCCAATATTTTCAGAGATAGTTCTAATTTCTAATTCTGTTGCACAGCTATCCTTACTATTGCACAAGGTGATCTAATTTGAGAGAATTATTAAAGGAAAGTAGATAATTTAGTACTGTATCTTATGCCACATTAACTTGAGAAGGGTTTTTGCCAAAGGGAACAAAATATCCTTGGGCATCCCTATCTACTTTTCTCACTCAGACTTCTAAAACACCCACAGGAGTTGAAATTAACACATACTACTGGTTCAATGCCTCTTGATGGCAGGTCTTTTTATCCAACTTGTTAATTCATTGAGCAAAACAAAGAACATGCTGCTGATGATGAAGGGACACAGGAAAATATGTTCTAGTACTGAGTCCAATTCAAAGCACTGGTTCAGAGGTGAGTAACTTTGTTAGGCCTAGTGGTCTACTTTATCCCTGGATGAATCTACGGTCATCTTCAATCCAATTCAAAATTATATTTCTCCTCCCAAAGCTGTAAGCAACAGTTGAAATTGAAGAGAAATTCATTTCAATTTTTTACAAGACTCTCTTCTGCCTGCCTCCCTTCAGCAAGCCCTACTTGTTATTTTATCAAATTGATCCTTCTGGGATGATTCTCCTTTTTAATTGATTTTTTTGTGGGGGAGGGAAGTCAGGGTGGGTTCTGGGTCAAAGAGGCTGAGGGTGTTTATGACAACCAAAGGCCACATGCTGCTCAACCCGATCTAGTTCAGATTATCTATACCTATTCAGGATGTCAAGATATTCTGGTCAAGATGGTACCCAACACCCATTTCACATGTATCTTATTTCAAAACTGGCAGGGTACAAGGTCCTCTGACACCCATGGGGAGTAGTTTAGTTTAGTCTTTCCAGCATACAAAGACCTGTCCTTCAGGACTAGCAATTATTATTATTATTATTATTATTATTATTATTATTATTATTATTATTATTATTATTATTATTATTATTATTATTATTATTATTATTATTATTATTATTATTATTATTATTATTATTATTATTATTTGGGGGGAGACACAGAACACCCTTAGCACTCCAGATGTTCTTGGACTTCAATTCCCAGAAGCCCTGATCAGTAGGAGTGCTGACTTGGGCTTATGGAAATTGAAGTCAAAGAACACATGGAGTGCCAAGGTTGGCTATTACTGTCCTAGGCTCTGCTACTAACAGTTATCAGTTTAGCTCATCAAATAGTAAGGCTGGTTGTGCTGACCAAACCAGGGTCTTTTCCAGCTATATCTGAAAAAGGAAAAATATCGACACTGGGATATTAGAATGCAGAACACTTATTTGGCAACAGAGTTACAGTCCTTCCCTATCTTGTTATGAAGCAAAACACAGAATTGGGCTCTGTCATGTACCTGGTAGGTACAAAGTTTGGAAAAAGTTACTTTTTTGCCTACACTATGCTGGCTGGAAGATTGGGACAGTTGTAGTTAATAAAAGTAATTTTTCCAAGCGTTGCTTGATGCAATGTTGATAGGTCACAAACTTCCCAGGACTATTTGCAACAGCTTGTGTGGCAGAGGTTCTGAGATTATTTTTTCTTCATTGGCCAAATTTTCCCCATATTGTCTCAAATTTGAGATGTAACTGTGATTCTGTTAATCTTGGAGCAGTAGGAAAGTAATTCTGTCACAATGCTGCATGATTAAAAAAAGAATTAAGCTTCAATATTCATTCTGAACTTTGGATCAACCAAAAGGAAGACATTCCCACATGATTTTGGTTGGTTTTGGTAACCATTTATAACCTGGCTCACTAAACCCTTGAGGCCCTTTTGGCAGAGGATTCTGGAGTGCAGAAAGGTTAGCCTCTAAGGGAAGTGATAGGGGACAACCCAGTTTGCTAATTGATTATTGGAATGCCGGAGTCATTCCACGTTAGGCCTTTAGAATGGCTAGAAGCAGCACCTTGCTTCCTATTAAATACACAAGTAATTGCGACTGCAGTGGCTCAAGTGGCTAAGACGCTGACTGGGAGGCAGAAGGTCAGCAGTTCGATTCCCAAATACTGCAAGACGGAATGAGCTCCCGTCTTTCTCCCAGCTCCTGCCAACCTAGCAGTTCGAAAGCAAGAAATTGCAAGTAGATAAATAGGGACCACTTCGGTGGGAAGGTAACAGCATTCCGTGCGCTCCGGTGTCTAGTCATGCCTGCCACATGACCACGGAAACGTATGCAGAAGCAGACAGAGCTGACTCTTCAGCTTTGAAACAGAGATGAGCACTGAACCCTAGAGTCGGATATGACTGGCTTTTGAGCAAGGGAAATCTTTATCTTTAATTGGTCAGAAAGCCTCTAAAGCTCAAACTGTTCAACCTACACAAATCTTCTCATGTATGTAAGGCTAAGGAAAATGGATACATTGGATGACTGCGCCACAAATCATGATTCTATTTCCCAGTCGATTAATTATTGCAGATCTCCCTGAAAATCATAAGAGGCATACCAGTCAATAAGAAGCAAGTATCCAAAATGCCATTAGCTATGTTGATAGTTCATTAAATAACAACTTCTGCTGGCCTCTGCAGTGAACACTGTTCAGGCAGTTGGAAGTGGAATGTCAACAGACCCTGGCAATTTGACTTTTTCTCTCACAACCGTCAGGTACATACTTGCTGGGTATTATGAAAGGCTTCTGACATTTCATGACACTTTAGCATGATCAAGACAATACATTTTCTTACCTATTTACATATCAATACGTGACTGAATTACAATTTGTAGAGAGAGAGAGGAAGAGAAAACACTGATCTTGTACAGAAAGAAAATTCTGCCTCTGGCTTTGATAGTGATTTGCCTGGCTGTCATTCACAGAGAGTTAACATACACCTTGAGTGTGAATTCACTGGCAAATGAAAACAGTGCACAAATGGAGTCCAGTTCATTTTTCCATTTGTGCAAGCAATAGCACATTTATTTGTGTGTTCCCAATGCAAGCTATTCTTGTGCAACCAGTTTTGCAGCCAGTTACATAGCTAGTTCTCCAAATGATTGCACAACTGGAGAACTGTATGCTCACTCTGGAATTAGTTGCCGCAGAGCACAATATTACATGGACTAGTGGACACTGTTATATAGAAGCCAGGATATATACAACAAAATAAACTGCCATTTATGTAAATTATAACTATTAAATCAGTGATCATTTTCCTAGTAACTTATAATAATCTGTTTTTCCATGGTCAAAACCTCTCTCTCCATTTCAGATGTTCAGCATCATTAGTCATCAGCCATGCAATTCAGTCTTCTACTCCTTGTTCCAGTCAAAACTCATAGGCAGAGATCAGGCCAGTGGAACAGATCACAATGGAATCTGCCCCCGCTAAGATTTTGCTCCTTCCTACACATGTCCACTGCCAAAGTAAAGAGGGAAATATAGCTGGAGGTTCCTTCCTCACCCACAAATGTCAAAAATGGATCTCGCTTGGCATAATCAAGGAAATGAACCAACAAAGGAGTTATTTAAAATACTTTACTAATTGCATTTCTCTCCATCATAACATATGGGTTAAACTGCTTAGTAATCAATGTTCTCTGCAGTGCCGGATCAGCTATATAGCAGGAGTAGCAAATGCTACAGGCCCTGCATCTCTGGGGCCCCTGGTCCCCGCACTCGGTTAGAATGAAAATCCAAATTTAAATACAGTGGAACCTCATACAACAATTGTCCAGTATAGCAACTAAATCGTATAACAATTAGGTTTTTTTTGGGAAATGGCATCCCGCACAACAATTTTCCCTATGGAAAAATCATACAACGATTTTTCAATGGGAAAAACCACTTAGCGGGAAAAAAATCTTTGTACGATGTATCTCATAGGGGAAATCGCTATATGATGCATGCATCGTACAGCAATTGTTTCATACAACAACGAGCCCTGTGGAACAGATTAAAATTGTTGTATGAGGTACCACTGTACAGTAAAACCCCAACTTACATATGCCTCAAGTTACATAAAATTCGACTTGCATAATGATTTTGTGCTAAAACCATGTCCCGATTTATGCGATTTCCTATTGGTTTGCTTCAAGTTACATAAAGATTCTTTTTCCCAAGGGTTTGCTTCAAGTTACGTAAAAAAACTCATTACCCTATGGGTTTGCTTCGATTTACATAAAAATTTCATTTTTCCTATGGATTTGCTTCGAGTTACGTAAAAAATAATTTTTCCTATGGGTTTGCTTTGAGTTACATAAAAAAACGATTTAAGCAAAAGCCTACAGAATGGACTTTTTTTTGTAAGTAGGGGTTTTACTGTATTCCGTGCATTCGTGAGGATATTTAAAAAATGTTCACTTGGAGAGACTCACTGACGCCTCATTGGAGCATTCAATGCATGCCAAAGAGTAAAGATGTGCGTGCAGGCGGAGCCATCTTTGTCTGCACACGCATCTTACGTGCTACTCCATAGTAGCACAAATTTGTGTTGAGTGGCAGAGTTGATCAACGTTTGAGCTGTGTTTTGCTTTATAGGTATCCTAAATCTAATCAAGGGCCTCTTGACACGATTTGCTACGGGCCTCACGCTGGCTTAATCCAGTACTGGTTCTGTGATGCACATGCTACATGAATAATTCTTTGTATGTTCATCTACATCAGGGGTGCCCAAACTTTTCAGGCCACGGGCCGGTCACATGGTTCAGGAAGCTGGTCACTATTGCCCAGGGGCCAGATGCGGCCCTGGATGCCAATTCATCCAGCCCGCAAGGCCCTCGTCGCTCCTGGAAGTGGAGGTAAAACGCACCTGTATGGGTGCGTTTTACTTCCGCTTCCAGGAGCAATGAGGGCGTCACGGGCTGGATGAATTGGCATCGGGGGGCTGCATCCAGCCCCAGGGCTGTAGTTTGGGCACTCCTGATCTACATCATTCCAATGTAGCAGCTGGGTTCTCTGTTACTCTGTCATGAAGCATCTTGAGATATTCCTTCAAATAGAAGCAAGAAAAGCCAGGAGGCTTAAAGGCATTCTATCATGTTGAGGTAACACAATAGGAGACAAAAGTCCTGTAGTGAAAATGAAAATTCAAACAAGGCTTTTCATTTGGGAGCTCACGTGAATATTTTCTTGCACAAGCTGTAAACATTCCTACTGATTAAGAGTCATCCTGGAGAGAGTGTGACTTTTATAGCCATATTCATAGGAGTGTTATCTGTACTGGACTAGGGTTTTTATAGTACAGTACTTTGAAAGTGGAATTGTGTATTGGCTGGGGAAAGAAATGGCTGCTTATATATAGCAAAAAATTTATAAATCATATGAAGAATTAGTTTATTGCTTGTGATAGGAAAGCATATGTACATTTTCTGACATAGCTTTTAATCAATAGGCAGTTAATCTATAAGGGAGATTATAGACAGTGGTTGTTTAGACTAAAACAGATTTTCATTCAAAAATGAACATACATTTATACAAGGGAAACATTTAGTAGTGATTTCCACCCCAATCTCTCCAACTTACGCTCTCCATGTTACATCTTTAACAAGGCACGCTGTGGGTACCAGCAATAAACCAAGCCAGAAGTAGCCACACTTCAGCACCATTCCTGCCTGCAAAAAAACAGCAATAAATATGGAGTTAATCGTGATCTTATTGCAATATGTAGCAGACTGAAATGAAAGGGGTTTTTTCCCCTGAACATATTGTTAAAAATAAGATCAAGTGATGTTTCAAAGGAGCCTCATTGTATGGTTATTGATTAAGACTCCAATCAGAGGGGTAGAGGTTGCACTGTTTTTTTTATCTCTCCTTCTCAGGGTGGAGAGGCTTACTCTTGTGTGGAGTTCCAGCCTCTCAAGTGTTATTTACCAAAGGATTTTAGTTAATGCCCAGACACTGGAATTATGAAAACAGACCACCAAAAGGAGTATCCTAAAGGCCTTTCAAGAGAGGCCTCTATTGCTTCAGAACAGGGAAAGAATGTCAGTCCTTCCATTGAGATATTTCACTATAATAATTTCGTGTCAGAAATTATTCTTGGTTGAAAGGATTTTTGCTGGAAAAACTCCGTTTAGGGGACGCCCGAATGAGGCTCCTTTCATGCCTTCCAGCTAACAAGGCGAGCTTCTTAACCACTGAGCCCTTTCATTTGATACTTCATTTGTCCACCATTACTCTAACATTTCCCATATCTGGGTGGAGCACAGTCTGTATAAATCCGAATAGTTTTTAACAGAATAAACCTGTTGAGTCTCTTGACTGACCCATCTTATGGTAACGACAAATCTCCCCTCAAAGTTTAGCTGGTGGCCACTTTACAATTCATCTGTATTTAGCAATAGAATTGCCACGGTGGTGCAAATGCTAGACAAGTGTTTTTTTTTATTCACCCATCAGTTCTTTGATGCTAAATCCTTACTTCTATTGCTGGAATGGCAGCAGAATGGCAAATCTTCTTCAGCAAATAAAACTAAGATGTGATAAAGGCTAAAGTATTTAGGCTTAAGCTAGGATCTCCTTGAACAAGATTCAAATACCGGTAAGTTCCAGTGTTAGAATTAATTTTAACAATGTGGCACATAAATTCACTTACAGATAACACAAGCATTTTCAAAATTGTTCCGTGAAAGCAGGCGCAATTCAATAAATTTAGGAGAATGTCAGCATAAATCCAATTGCTAGTCTGAATTGAACAGATCCATATGGAATGTATGTAAGCATTTGATTCAATGGACCTTCTGTAGTCACGACTAACACTTGGATTTTGGCCAACATGAGTGATTAAGATACTTGTTTACCCTATGAAAATGACCTATGATTGTTGGACAGTAATGATGATTTTGTGGTTATATCAAGGCTGATTTCCTCAATATACTGGCCAAGAATAAAGTACATATTCTATATAGTTATATCATGTTGCCAGTAGGAATAAATAGATTTATCAGTTTTAGATTTACTAATTTTCTCAACCTTAAATTTATTTTATCCTGTTTCTGCCCTAATTTGAAATTGGGGGAAAAACTTAGTGTGAAAGTGTACTGTATGTTTGTGTCCATTTCCCCAAAAAAAAAAAATATATATATATATATATATATATATATATATATATATATATATATATATATATATATATATATATATATATATATATATATATATATATATATATATATATATATATATATATATATATATATATATATATATATATATATATATATATATATATATATATATATATATATATATATATATATATATATTCATTAACATTGAAATACTTTGTGATCAATTTCTTTCAGTATAATGCATTTTGCACATTTTTATTTTTAGCAATATGCTATCCTGGATCAGGCCTTTTAAAGGGCAAAATACTAAATCCACAAACAATTCCTATGAGACAGAAATACCTCAAGAAGTAAGAGTGGATACAGAAGAGATTTTCAGATGAGCTAAGACTTTTAAAAGGCATGAGTAAAAGCATTAAAGGAGAAGCAAGTCACTAAGGAAGAGTAAAAATGAATGGCTAATTGCAAACAGTAGGTTAAAAAAGGCTAGAGCTCAAAATAAGGACCAGCTTGTAAGAGGGTTGAAAACAACAATAAGGAGTATTTTCAGCTATACCTGAAGCAAGAGAAAGAACAAGGAATTAGCAGGTCTTGTATGTGGGTAGAATGGACAAGTACTTAATGGAACAAAGGCAGAACTATTCAACACCTACTTTGCTTCTGTGCTTGATGGCCTTTCTCCTTCTTCTTCCATGTCTAGGCCAGATGTCAAACTTCCAAAATGAAGCTACCCCACTTGGGGAGTTCATTCTGCAGTTCCTTTCACCTGATCAAGTGTGAGAAAGATTAGCCGGCACAAGGATAATAACATTGCCTAAGAAAGGCAAAGAGGTGATACAGGAACATCAAGTTATTTTAAATGAATTTAAGTCTCCTGGGCCAGATGAACTACATCCAAGGATATTAAAGGGATTTGCAAGTGTAATCTCAGAGCTTCTGTCTCTAATGCTTGAGAATTCCTGGAGAGCAGATGATGTTCCTGGACACTGAGATGAGCAAATGTCATTCCCATCTTCAAAAAGGAAAAATCTGAGCAACTACTGACTAGTCAGCTAGACACTGATATCAGGACATTTTTAGAAGCGATAATTAAACAGCTGATTTGTGAGGCCTAAGAAAATAGCAGTGGTTTCTAAAATGTTCTTAAAAACTAGTCTAAACTAAATTAATCTCTCTTTTTTCATAGAGTTCAAGCTCAGCAGATAAGGCGAGTGTTGAAGATATTATCTTGATTGCAGCAAGGGTTTAGTTCGGTTTCACTTACCAGTGTTAACTTTTGTTCTTTGAGTATATAGTTTGTGAATACACACTATTGGGTTATGCGCCTGCGCAGAACACTGATCGGAGGCTTAAAAGCTCATTGGTGAAAAGTTTTGGTGGTAAGACCGCCCACCGTACCGCCCAACCTGAGGCGCTAGTCCGCCATTTTACCTCAGTTCCATACTTAAGCCAAGCACAGGATAAACCAATTGATCTCATCCGTGCAGCTCAAGAGGGGAGGCAGGGTGGGTAGTGTGTATTCACAAACTATATACTCGAAGAACGAAAGTTATCACTGGTAAGTGAAGCCGAACTTTCTCCTTCGTATAGTTTGTGAATCCCCACTATTGGGAGATTAGCAAGCTCACACCTACTTGGTTGGTGGGCAGATGGATGAGATGATCCCACGATGAGTATGCTGGTCAGGTAGAATGGACCGTCAAGGGTGAGGCACCCGGAGCCCTCTGGCAAGGACGACACGACTAAGTCTGGCGTCCGCAGTGGCTCTGGTGTCCACCCTGTAATGTTGGACAAATGTAGAAGGTCTGGACCAGGTGGCAGCCTTACAGATGTCCTCAAGCGGAGTGCCCTCCAAAAAGGCAGTGGATGTGGCAACCGCTCTCGTAGAATGCGCCCTGACATGCGGCGGAGGTGGCAACGAGGCAGACTCGTAGGCCAGGTAGATGGTAGATGTAATCCATTTGGAGAACCTCTGGGCAGAGATGGGTTCACCCTTGGACTTTCCTCCATATGCAACAAAGAGACGCTGTGACTTCCTGAACTCCCTTGTCCTGCTGGTGTAAAACAATAAAGCTCGTTTCACATCCAGCATGTGCCAAGTCTTTTCTTGGGTGTTGGTGGGGTTCTGGAAGGAGGTAGGCAATGAGATAGTCTGCGCCATATGAAACTGGGAGACTACCTTAGGAAGGAAGGTGATATCTGTGTGGAGCACCACGTGGTCATTGAAAAACTGAAGAAACGGCGCGTCTGCTCACAGAGCAACCAGTTCACCAGCTCGTCAAGCAGACGTAATAGCCACCAGAAATGCCGTCTTCCACGTGAGGAGACGAACATCCGCAGTAGCCATAGGCTCGAAAGGAGTCCTGGTGAGCGCGTTCAGAACGGCAGACAAAGACCATTGTGCTGTTGGAGTCTTGACCGGCGGAAAAGCATTTCGCAATTCCTTGAGGAAACGCTTCACCATAAGAACATATAAGAACAGCCTTGCTGGAACAGGCCACAGCCCATCCAGTCCAGCATTCTGTCTCACACAGTGGCTCACCATTTCCTTCAGGGTATTCCCAAGCAGATGCCTTCACCTGCTTAGGATTCCCTGGAAATGATATTGAGAGATATCCTGCCTATCTCTCCAACCCGGAGGTTGTCCTTAAGTATCCATAATTATAGCCATTGATACTCTTCTCCTCCATGAACTTGTCTAATCCTTTCTTAAAGCTGTCAAGACTGACAGCTGTCACCACTTCTTCTGGCAGGGAGTTCCATAGACCAGTAATCCTCTGGGTGAAAAAGTACTTTCTCTTATTTGTTTGAGAACTAGTACCCAAAAGTTTCATGGAGTGTCCCCTAGTTCTAGTATTATGCGATAGGGAAAACAGTTTTTCCTTATCTACTTTGTCCACACCGTGCATGATTTTATAAACTTCAATCAGGTCACCTCTTAGACGTCGTCGTTCAAGAGTGAAGAGGCCCAACCGTTGCAGCCTCAGATGGTAAGGAAGGTGTTCCAGTCCCCTAATCATTCTGGTTGCCCTCCTCTGCACTTTTTCCAGCTCCATAATATCCTTCTGGAGGTATGGCGACCAGAACTGTACACAGTATTCCAGATGGGGCCTCACCATAGATTTATAAAGAGGCAAAATGACACTTGCTGACTTATTTTCTATACCCTTCCTAATGATCCCTAGCATTGAGTTTGCTTTTTTCACTGCTGAGGCACACTGGGTTGACACCTTCATTGAGTTGTCCACCAGGACACCAAGGTCCCTTTCCTGGTTTGTCTCAGAGAGTTCAGACCCCATCAGTTTATAAATGTAATTGGGGTTCTTTGCCCCAACATGCATCACTCTGCACTTACTAATGTTGAAACTCATTTGCCACTGTTTTGCCCACTCCCCCAGTGTCGAGAGATCCCTCTGGAGCTCCTCACAATCTCTCACAGTTTTCACTACCCTGTATAATTTAGTGTCGTCAGCAAATTTGGCTACCTTGCTTTTTACTCCTACCTCTAGATCATTTATGAAGAGGTTGAAAAGCAGGGGTCCCAGTACTGAACCTTGGGGAACCCCACTCTTTACTTCCCTCCACTTGGAGAAGTGTCCATTTAGTGCTACCCTCTGTTTCCTGTCCCTTAGCCAGTTGCTGATCCAGGACAAGACCTGTCCCTTTATTCCATGACTGGTAAGTTTATTCAAGAGCCTTTGGTGTGGGACCTTGTCAAAAGCCTTCTGAAAGTCCAGATAAACAATGTCAACTGGATCCCCCTTATCCACATGCTTGTTGACACTCTCAAAAAATTCCAACAGATTAGTGAGCCATGATTTGCCCTTGCAAAAGCCATGTTGGCTCTCCTTTAGCAGCGCCTTCTCTTCTAGGTAAAGGTAAAGGTTTCCCTTGCTCGAAAGCCAGTCGTATCCGACTCTAGGGTGCAGTGCTCATCTCTGTTTCTAAGCCGAAGAGCCAGCGCTGTCTGCTTCTGCAGACGTTTCCGTGGTCATGTGGCAGGCATGACTAGACACCGGAGCGCACGGAACGCTGTTACCTTCCCACCGAAGTGGTCCCTATTTATCTACTTGCAATTTCTTGCTTTCGAACTGCTAGGTTGGCAGGAGCTAGGATGAAGACGGGAGCTCATTTCCGTCCTGCAGTACTCGGGAATCAAACTGCTGACCTTCCGCTTCCCAGTCAGCGTCTTAGCGACTTGAGCCACTGCAGTACCCACGCCTTCTCTTCTATGTGCCTATTAATTCTATCTTTTAGGATTGTTTCCATCACTTTACCTGGGACACATGTCAAACTGACAGGTCGGTAATTTCCTGGATCACCCCTGGATCCTTTTTTGAAAATTGGTGTTACATTCGCTACCTTCCAGTCATCAGGCACAAAGCCTGATTTGAGGGAAAGATTATATATTTTGGCTAGGAGATCAGCAATTTCATCTTTAAGTTCCCTGAGAACTCGTGGATGGATGCCATCTGGTCCTGGTGATTTGTTAGTGTTTAGTTTAACAAGACATGCAAGGACCTCCTCCCTGGTTATTTCTATCTGGCTTAATTCTTCGGTTTCCCTCCCTACGAAGATAGGCTCTGTTTTGGGCATGTGGCCTCTGTCTTCTTCAGTGAATACTGAAGCAAAGAATTCATTGAGTCTCTCTGCAATCTCTGTTTCCTCTGTAATAACCCCTTGCCTTCTATTGTCATCTAATGGTCCAATGGCCTTCCTAGTTGGGTTCTTACTTCTAATGTACTTAAAGAAGTCTTTGTTATTTCTCTGAGTATTTTTAGCTATACGCTCCTCAAAGTCTTGCTTTGCTTTCCTGATTGTTGCCTTGCATTTGTTCTGCCAGAATTTATGTTTCTGCCTGCTGTCCTCATTCGGACAAGCCTTCCATCTTCTAAATGAGCTTTCCTTGCTCTTGATCACTTCCCGAACAGCTCCTGTAAGCCACATCGGAGTCCTCTTGGACCTGGCAGTGCCCTTTTTCCTTTTGGGTATGCATTCCAATTGGGCCTCTGTTATTGTTTTTGTAAACAGCCTCCATGCCTTTTGGAGTGTTTGGACTCTCTCAATTTTCCCTTTCAGCTTCTTTTTTACTAGTTTCCTCAACTTTGGGAAATTTCCTTTTTGAAAATTTAAGGTCTCTGTGTTAGATTTTATCAGTGACTTGCGGTCTATGATCAAGTTAAACATAATTGAGTTGTGGTCACTGTTCCCTATTGGATCAGTCACATTAACATCTTGCACCAGATCCTGAGTGTTACTCAGGATCAAGTCAAGGATTCTTGTACCTCTAGTTGGGTCTTCAACCATCTGTCCCAGGGAACAATCATTTAGCATATCTAGGAACTTTATCTCTTTATCATGTGCTGAACAACAGTTCACCCAGTCTATGTGAGGGTAATTGAAGTCCCCCATTATAACCAGGCTTCCCTTCTTGGATGCCTCCTTTACAACATTCTCCAACTGCCTGTCTCCCTCAAGAGCTTGGGTCGGAGGCCGATAGTATATGCCTACTGTTAGACCATCCTTGTGGCCTGGTACTCTTACCCACAGAGCTTCTAATGGTGACTCCAAATCACCTAGATATTCCAATTCATACGATTTTATCACTTCTTTGACATACAAGGCTACACCACCTCCCGTTTGCCCCTTCCTATCCTTCCTGTACAGTTTGTAGCCTGGGATAACTGTATCCCATTGGTTATCATCCGTCCACCAGGTTTCAGTGATACCAATAATATCAATATTCTTATCTATTGCTAAGTATTCCAGCTCCCCTATTTTGTTCCGGAGGCTTCTGGCATTTGTATACAAGCATTTATATATGCTTTTCTGACACAGTCTTTTGTGTCCAGTTGCATTGTTAGACTGCCTCTTGCATCCTTCTGCTAGAATGCTAGTGACTAGCTCCTCGCTCTGCTCAGTAATTTTTGCATCCTCCTCACTACCCAAGTACACACTTTCCCGAACCGGATGCTACCCAGCTCCTGTCGGCTTTCCCCCAGTTATCAGTTTAAAAGCTGCTCTGCAGCCTTTTTGATGTTGAGTGCCAGCAATCTGGTCCCATCATGGTTCAAATGCAACCCATCCCTCCTGAACAGATTTGGCTTGTCCCAAAATGTTCTCCAGTTCCTGACAAATCTGAAACCCTCCTCTCGACACCACCGCCTCATCCACGCATTGAGGCTTCTGAGCTCTGCCTGCCTGGTAGGTCCTGCGCGAGGGACAGGCAGCACTTCTGAAAATGCTACCTTGGAAGTCCGGGACTTCAATCTTCTTCCTAACAACCTGAATTTGGCTTCCAGGACAGACCGCTTGGCCTTCCCAACATCATTGGTACCAACGTGTACCATGACAACTGGCTCGTTCCCAGTTCTCTCTAACAATCTATCTAGATTTCTTGTGATGTCTGCAACTTTTGCACCTGGCAGGCAAGTCACCATACGGTTATCATGTGCATCACAAATCCATTTCTCTGTATTTCTAATTATTGAATCGCCTAGTACAAGGAGCCTTTCTCCTGCAATCTGTTCATCTACATGCACCTCATCAACCATATTAAGGGAGAGAACCTCAGTCTGTTCCTGTTGTTCATCTTCCTGGATCTCATCAAGTGTGATGAAGGAGAGATCATCAGGTGGAACCAGTTGTTCCTCTGTGTGTTCCTCATCAGGTGTGATGAGGGAAAGAGCCTCAAATTTATTCTGTAATTTCAGACTCTCAGAGTGATCCCCTACTCTTCTCCTCCTTTGAGTCACATCTGGTCACGAAAGGCACCAGTCACCATCTGGTCACGAAAGGCACCAGATGCAGGTGAACCAGCTGGAGAGTGAGCCACCACCGCTGCCAGATGGACCCGAATGGAGGTAATGCTAAGGCCAGACTCCGCCAAATGAAGGAGGTAGGCCATGATGTCCTGCAGTCCCACCTGTGGAGGGTACGTCTGCTGGGAGTCCAGAGTCCCGCAAGCAGCCCCCCAGCCGAGGTTGTTTGCGTCGGTCAAAACCTGCAACGAAGGTTGCGGGGGGTAAAAATTCTTCCCGTGGCCACATTGAGGGGTGTCGTCCACCATGCTAGCTGGTCCACCAGTTCTGGAGACGGAATCAACCATTTGGACTGGCTTTCCATGAGAGGGTCGAACTCGTGGAGGAGCCATGATTGCAAGGACCGGAACTTTAACTTGGCGTGAGGAATCACCGCCATCGTTGAGGCCATGAGGCCTAGAAGTCTCTGTGCCTTTTTTGCCCTGATAAAGGGCTTGTTCCTGAATTCGCTTACCCCTTGTGCAATGTCCAGTAAGCGTTTCTGGGGGGCGAAAGCCCTGGTAGCTAGTGGGTCGAGTACCGCTGCAATGTACTCAATGTGCTGAGAAGGATTCAACTTTGACTTGGCAAAGTTGATTCTGAAGCCAAGACTCTCCATGAGGTGAACCGTGAACTCCATGTCCTGAATGGACGACGAGCTGGTGGGAGAGACAATCAACCAGTCATCGATGTACGGGAAGACCCTGATCCCCTTCTGATGGAGGAAGGCAGCCACCGGAGCCATGCACTTGGTGAAGACTCTCGGCGCTGTAGCCAGACCGAAAGGTAGGCTCCGGTACTGGTACACAGAGTTTCCCATTCTGAACCGGAGGAACCGTCTGTGATCCTCGAGGATGCTGATGTGGAAGTAAGTGACCTTGAGGTCTATCACTGTGAACCAGTCCCCCCTGTTGATGAGAGGGAGGACGGTCTGGAGGGTCACCATCCGGAACTTCCTGGTGTGGATGCACTTGTTTAGGCGGCGCAGGTCCAGAATTGGCCGAAGTCCTCCATCTTTCTTCTGAACCACGAAGTACCTCGAGTAGAAACCGTTGTCCCAATTGGTTGGTGTTACCTGCTCGATGGCTCCCTTGGACAGAAGAGTTGATATTTCTTCTTCCAAATGGGGGGACGAGGTGGTGAAACGGTGTTTTCCTACCCGAGGCATCTGCACGAACTCGATGGCGTAACCAGCAGACAAGATCTTCAAGACCCACCGGTTGTTCGTGACGCTGGACCACACCTGGAGGAAGTTCCGGAGGGGGAGGTATGGGAGGTGGAGCGAGAGAGCCTTGGCCTTCATGACTTCAAACCCGGGACTTGGATTTTGCGTCGGTCGCCGGTCCACTTGCCCTGTCTGTAAGGTTGGTAACGAGGCTTGTGTTGGCACCTTTGTTTCTAGAAACTGGCCCTGGGCTGGTCGGTCGAGCCACCCTGTTGCTGGGGGTTCCCCCGATACCGTTGGGTAAAGGGCTGGAACTGTGGCTTGGTAGGCTGAGCCGGCGTGGTGAGCCCCAGGAACTTAGCCGTCAAATTTGTCTGCCGCAGTTTGTTAAGCACCTTATCTGTGTCTTGTCCAAACAGGCCCATCAAATGGAAACTCTTCGATGAGCTTCTTCATGGCATCATCGAGAGAGGTGCCCCTGAGCCAAGCATGGTGATGGAGCAAGATGGCAGAGGACATGTCCTTGGCCGTGTAATCATTAATGTGCCTGGCAGTCCGCATCTGTTGTTCTGCCAGAAAGTCTCCTTCCGTAGCCAGAGAGTCGAATCCTTTCTGGACGTCAGCAGGCAGTTTCGCAGCAAAGGTCTTCACTTGCTCCCAGAGGTGGGACTGATAAAGGCCCATGGCCGCCGAGTAGTTTGCAGCCCGCAGGAAGAGAGAACCGGTGGTGTAAAATTTACGGCCCACCGTGTCCAGCTTCTTCCATTCCAGAGTCAAAGGTACCGGAAAACCGCTGACGGCCGTTTTATGCTGGAAGGCCTTGACCACCAAAGAGTTCGGCAAAGGGTGTGGCCTGGAGAAACTCGACGTTCTCGTCCAAGACTCTATACATTCCGTCGAGTCTGGACGAAACGGAGTGAGACGACACCGGCTTCTTCCATGTTGCCTTCGCTGACGTCAACATGGAAGGAAGCATGGTGATGTGGACCGGCCGAATCGCCTTTTTGTTCAGTTTGGCGGTCATTTGGTCCTTGCCCTTCAGATTCAGAGCGGTACCCAAACGGGTGAGCATCGCCGTGAGGGAGCATTGATCCTCACCACGCGGTGGGTCAACCGCGCCAATAGCCTGGTCCAGCGTCTTGTCGGCATCGACGTCTCCCTCCTCCTCCTCTGAAGACGTGCTGGAATCATCGGAGGACGAGGGAGGAATCCTGGTATCCGCGT
This sequence comes from Bradypodion pumilum, assembly GCA_035047305.1. Taxonomy (NCBI): domain Eukaryota; kingdom Metazoa; phylum Chordata; class Lepidosauria; order Squamata; family Chamaeleonidae; genus Bradypodion; species Bradypodion pumilum. The sequence goes on from JAWDJD010000003.1 coordinate 33,917,371, forward strand.
TGGGACCAGGCCAGTACGGCCTGAGCAGGTCGACGAACTGGGAGCTCACCGCATTGACATCTGGACCACACCAAGACGATATGGGTGGGCCAGAGGAGCGAACGCTCGACCCTCAAGAGGGCGGCGGTGCGGCAGCAGGGCCAACATCCATGGGGCTTGCGGTGGTCGGTACCGGAGCCGCAGAGGCCGCAGGGATGGTGGCCTTAAACTGTTGGGTGAACGACTTCGTCATGGCCTCAAACTTTCCCTTGAAGAAGTCCAACTGGGTCGCATCCACCGCAGATGGCTGGGAGGGAACAGTGGCAGGCGAAACGTTGGCCGGTATAATCGGAGACGAAACGGTGGCCGGAATGGTGGTTAGCGGTTCGTCTATTGTTGGAGTCCTAGGCCTCGGAGAGACAGATGCCTGCCTAGTGGGTGGACGGCCCCTCTCTCGAGGCGGAGACGCGACCACCTGCAGTGGGCGAGCTGGAGCCCAAGCCCTGCATCCTTTAGCAGGCAATCCCGAAGAGGACCATCCGCCCCACACTGAGGATCCGGGTGAAGAACATCTCGCGACCGAAAAGGGAGGCGAGGGCCCTGGAGAAACAGGAGGGCGAGGCATAGGTGGGAGTGATCACCTTTCCTCCGACCTATGCTTCCTTTTCTTCTCCCCATTTTTTTCCTTCTTTTTCTTCTTCCTGATGGAGAGGGTGGAAGAAGAAGATGGTAGAGGCAGAGGCCGAGTAGGCTGAGAGGCACCAGCAGACGTGGATGCAGCCGCGTCGAAAGCCAAGGCAAGCTCCATAAGGTGCGCTTTTAACCGGTTGCTCCGGTTCTGAACTCCAAGCCGTGTAAAGTTCTTACAGTGTACGCAGGATTGGCTCTGGTGCGATTCTCCCAGACAGAAAAGACAGAGGCTATGCCCGTCGGAGGCAGGGAACTTCTTCAGGCAAGCAGAACACTGCTTGAAAGCTGCACCCATGAAAAAAAAATTCCCGACGGAAGGTTCGAGAAGGCGAGTACCCCCAAGGGCAGGCCAGCCGCCACCCCCTTGAGGGGGGAAACGGTGACCGGAGTGAGGTTGGTAACCAAGTCCACCAGAAAGAAACAGCACCGGGGGAGGGGGGTGTCAATCCTGCCCGAAGGACAAGATTTCCGGAAAAAATTGTAAAGTTTGTCGAAGACTTTTCCTCGGAAAAGACAAAAAAAATGAGGAAGCTTTCAACGATCGTCCTGCTGCTGAGGTGGAAAGAAGAGAACTGAGGTAAAATGGCGGACTAGCGCCTCAGGGTGGGCGGTACGGTGGGCAGTCTTACCGCCAAAACTTTTGACCAATGAGCTTTTAAGCCTCCGATCAGTGTTCTGCGCAGGTGCATAACCCAATAGTGGGGATTCACAAACTATACGAAGGAGAATGATAAAGGTGACTCATTATATTCTTTTGGTCAAGTTAGGGAAATAAGAACTAAATGATGCTACTGATGGATTTGTTGCTGGCTGAGAAGCCATACTCAAGGAGCGTTCAATGATGGTTTACTGCTATCTTGGAGAGAAGTGATAAAAGTGGTTGATACAGGGTCCTTTTCTGAGCCCAGTGTTGTTTAACATCTTTATAAATAACTAGGATTAGGACATCAAGGGGATGCTCATCAAATTTTCAGATGGCGCCAAGGGTAGCTATTGCTTCAGAAGATACAGTCAGGATTCACGGCAACCCAAACACATAGGAGAGCCGAGCCGAAAGAAACAAAACAAGTTTCAGCAGGGAAAAATGTAAAGTCCTACATTTTGCATTAAAAACCAGATGAATAAATGCAAAACAAGTGACAGCAGGCTTGTCAGCAGTACATGTGAAAAGGATCTAGGAGCCTTAGCTGAGCATAAGCCTAATTGATTCAGCAGTGGCAAAAAAAAATCAAATACAATATTCAGCTGCATTAACTAAAAGATACTGTCTAGATGTGTGGTTCCCAACTAGGGGCCCATGCCCCACAGGGGTGCAATTTGATTTTTATGGAGGGTGGGGGGAAATTTGAGAATGTTTAGATCAAGTTAATGACCTTTTAGGTTTTCTCCACATGAATGGCTAAGACGCTGACTGGAGGCGGAAGGTCAGCAGTTCGATTCCTGAGTACTGCAGGACGGAATGAGCTCTTGTCTTTGTTCCAGCTCCTGCCAACATAGCAGTTTGAAAGCAAGAAATTTCAAGTAGATAAATAGGGATGACTTTGGTGGGAAAGTAAACAGCATTCCGTGCACTCCGGTGTCTCTAGTCATGCCTGACCATGGAAACGTCTGCTGAAGTATACAGCGCTGGCTCTTCGGCTATGAAACAGAGATGAGCACTGAGCCCTAGAGTCAGATACGACTGCTTTTGAGCAAGAGTGATCTTTACCTTACATGAATAGGAGTTCACTTTTTGAATAATAAGAATTATATGTCACAGGGGTGGGGCATCAGGATTTTAGAGATGCTTAGGTTGGGCATGGCCCAAAAAAAGGTTGGGAAACCACTGGTCTAGATTCAAGGGAAATAATAGTAAGATTTTATTTTGCTTCAGTCAGATTTTACCTAAAATATTGCATCCAGTTTTGTGCACCATAGTTTAAGAAGGATAATGACAAGCTGGAAGTTTGTCAAGAGAAAAGTGGCCAGTATATTTTCTACTTCTTCCGTGTCTAAGCCAGACATGAAACTGTCACAATGAAGCCACCATTTGGTGGGTTCATTGTGCAGTTCCTGTTATGTATGTACAATGTTGCTTTAAGAAATGTATGAATGTAACCTGACCACAATTACAATGTAGCTCAGCTGTTAAGGGACGCGAGTAAGCTGCCCATAGAGGGCAGCTGCGAGCGTTCAACTCACATGGTTCACATTCCTCAAATCACCAACAGCCGCGGGAACTCTCCCGCACTATCACTAACTACAGAAGAGGGGCGTGACTTGGAACGACGTCACGCTGGTAGCAGCCAATGAGCTACCGTGCAACAAGATTCAAATGTATTGTACTGCTGTATATAATGTGATGTACCTCCGCCATTACCACATGTTCATCCTGATCATCACCCAATAAACCTGTGTTAGTCCTCACTGCGACTCCTTCTTTGTCTTCCGTGCAAGACACCAAATTGGTGACGAGGATGGGATCAATGGCGAATCCCAAGGTCAAGCCTTACCACTTCGATATCAGCGACCCAGAGCAATGGGAGCTGTACGAGTGCCAGTTTCGGCACGCGATGGAAGCCGCGGGCGTCGACGATGATGCGAAGATGCGCTCACACTTTCTAGCCCAGGTGGGGCCGGCCACGCTGCGCATCCTGATGAACCTGGTGCCCCCCGGAAGGTGGACGCGGTGCCCCTCGACCGCATCCTAGACTTACTGTGCGACCATTTCCAGCCCCCCGTGTCGATCTTCCCGGCCAGGGTCGCGTTCCACAGGCGAGACCAACGCCCGGGAGAGTCAGTGTCCGCCTACGCGGCGGCCCTCAGGCTGGCAGCGGTGCACTGCCAGTGGGAAGACCTGGACACGGCACTCCGAGACCGCATGCTGTGTGGCCTGAGGGACGAGGAGGTCCAGAGAAAATTGATGACCCGTGACTATCGCCTCACGTTCAACGAGGTACTGTGGGAGGCCCAAGCAGCCGAGGCGGCCAGGAGCGGGGTCAGAGTGTTCAAGTCCCGAGGGGCCACATCCGAAAGGGCCAAGTCACCAGTGCAGGCGGCCCGGCGGACATCGGCGAAAACGGCCTGGCGGGCCCCCAAGTCGCCCGCCGGCACACCAGCGACATCTGAGGAGTCGTCCGCGACGGCAGACTCCTGCTCCAGCGAGGACGACGACGTCCAGAGAATAAAGAAACGCGGGGAGAAGCGACAGACCCGCGAGCGACAGGACCGCCATTGCGACGGTTGTGGGGCGTCCCATGACCGGACGAGGTGCCCGTTCTGGAAGGCCGAGTGTCACAACTGCGGCCGAAAAGGGCACATCGCCAGAGTATGCAGGCGCGGGCGTCCAGAGGACAAGGGCGCCTCGAGCCACCCCCAGGCACACCAACGGAAGGCAGCCGGCACCAGGAAGGTCTCAACCAGCTACAGCGAGGAAGGCGTGAACCGCGTGGGCCTGGAGTACCGGTGTTTTTTCGTAGAGGTACTGTTACAGGGGGTCCCAGTGAGGATGGAGATAGACTCGGGGTCGTCATATTCCATCCTGTCCCAAAAAGAGTTTATGCGCATTCCCCCAGATGCGCGGCCCAAGCTGCGGGCCATGAGGTCACACTTACGGGACATGCAGAGAAATGGGATCCCAGTGTTGGGGGTGGGGAACTTCAAGGTGAAGTTCAAGAGTTACTCCGAGAAACAGCCCCTAGTGGTACTCAAGGGGGGAAGATGCAGCCTTTTGGGAACGCAGTGGTTTGCTCCCCTGGGAATTGAACTGTCCGGCATTAACGCCATCGAGACTGACCCAATGCGGGACGTGTGCAATGCACACCCGGACGTTTTCAAGAAGGGGCTCGGGACGTACAAGGGCCCCCCGGTATCCTTTGACCTGGACCCAGAAATCCGGCCCATCCGCCTCAAGCCAAGGAGAGTGCCCTTCGCCCTCAAGGACAAGATCGAGGCGGAACTGGACAAATTGGTGGGGCAGGGGATTTTGGTTCCAGTTGATTCGGCAGAGTGGGAAACGCCGATTGTTACGGCGCTTAAATCAAACGGGGAGGTCAGGATTTGTGCGGACTATAAATGTACGATCAATAAGGCCATTCGGCCAAATGCATATCCGGTGCCCGTGGTCAGCCATTTACTGGCCACCTTACATGGGGGGAGGTATTTTGCCAAGCTAGATCTGGCGCAGGCATATCAGCAGCTCTCTGTAACCCCAGCTGCTGCCGCTGCGCAAACCATCGTCACGCACAAGGGGGCATTTAAGGTAACGCGCCTACATTTCGGCGTGAATTCGGCCCCCGGGATCTTCCAGTCCCTCGTGGAACGCCTTTTAAAGGGACTTCCAGCCGTCCTCCCATATTTTGACGATGTGTTGATAACAGCTGGGAGCGAATTAGAGTTAGCAAAGAGGCTAGACGGGGTCCTTTCGGTATTCGAGAAAGCGGGACTTCGACTGAGAAGGGACAAATGTGTATTCTTTGTGAGGGAGGTTGAGTTCCTTGGGTTCAAGATAACCCCAGAGGGCATCAAGCCCTCCGAGTCCAAGGTTGCGGCTGTACAAAACGCCCCTCGCCCCACCACGAAACCGGAGCTGCAGTCATTTCTAGGGCTCTTAAATTTTTACCATTCCTTCCTGCCAAGGAAGGCATCCGTTGCGGAGCCACTGCACGCGCTCTTGAAGAAAGAGGCGGTTTGGCAGTGGGGAGATAGGCAAGAGAAAGCTTTCAGGGAGCTAAAGGCGCTTTTATCCTCGGATGCTGTCCTGACCCACTTTGACCCGAGGAGACCAGTAGTTTTAGTCTGTGATGCGTCCCCAGTGGGGGTGGGGGCGGTGCTATGCCACGTGTTGGAGAGCGGGCAGGAAGCCCCAGTTGCATACTACTCTAGGTCCCTTTCAAAGGCTGAGCGCAACTACGCGCAAACAGATAGGGAGGCCTTGGCCATAATCGCGGGAACCAAGAAGTTCCACGATTTCCTATACGGCCGCAAGTTTACAGTGGTGACTGATCACAAGCCTCTCCTGGGAATCTTCACCACAGGCAAGCCCACCTCTCAAATCCTGTCCCCCCGAATGCTACGTTGGGCAATTTTTCTTAACGCCTACCAGTATGAGCTGGTCTATCGCCCAGGGAAGGAGATCTCCCATGCGGACGCGCTGTCCCGGTCTCCCCTCCTTAGTTTAGGGGACCCCGCATGCGAGGTAGAGCAGGACCACCAAGTCCTGCTGATCGAGTCCCTCGACTCACCCCCCATCGTCCCGGCCGACCTCGCCAAGGCCACGGCGGCCGACAAGATACTGGCCCAAGTTAGTTCCTGGGTTAGGAAGGGGTGGCCATCCACTCCCCCCGAGGAGCTTTTCAAGCCATTTTTCAGGTGTAGAGTAGAGCTTTCCCTGGAAAGGGGCTGCCTACTTTGGGGCCAACGGGTAGTCATCCCAGAGAAGCTAAGGGCTAAGGTGCTGAAGCTACTGCATACCAGTCACCCAGGGATAGTGCGCTCCAAGGCTCTAGCCAGGAGCTTCTTTTGGTGGCCCCAGATAGACGCGGATATAGAACGTTTAGTGGGCACGTGTGAGAGCTGCCAGAGCTCTCGGCCCAAGGAGTCCCGGTTACCCCATAGGGAATGGGACACGGCCCGCGGGCCATGGTCCCGGATTCATGTCGACTTCGCTGGCCCTTTCCGCGGGTCCATGTTTCTACTGATAGTCGACTCCTATTCAAAGTGGTTAGAAGTAATCCCCATGAACAGCACCTCCTCTGCGGCAACCATTAAACAGTTGTGCAAGGTCTTTGCCTGTTTCGGCCTGCCAGACATCCTCGTTAGTGATAACGCTAGTACCTTCACGTCTGCGGAGTTCAAAACGTTTATTGAAAGAAACGCCATCAGGCACATTACCGCTGCCCCTTTTCACCCCGCCACAAACGGTCAGGTAGGGCGCCAAGTGCGTACTACGAAAGACGCACTGCGGCGCATGGGTCCTGGCGAGTTGAACCTTCATCTGTGCCAGTTCCTCATCTGCTACAGGACAACCCCCCTAGCTTCAGGATTTTCGCCAGCCGAACTCCTCATGAGGAGGCGTCCGGTAACACTTTTTGACCGGATGGATCCGTCCAGGGTGGAGGATGAAGGGAGAAATGTAAATATAGGGGTAGATAGCTCCAAAAGTTTTTCGGTAGGGGACCCGGTTCACTGCAGGAACTACGCGGCCTCGGGGCCAGCATGGGTACCTGGGACGATCATTGAGCAGACGGGGCCAGTATCCTACAGGGTCGAGACTAGCTCGGGTCTACTCTGGAGAAGGCATGCCGACCAACTCAGAAGGCGAGTCACCAGTGAAGGGGAATCAGCGTTAGGGTCCTCCCCCACCCGCGTTACCCAAGGGGGAGATACGGCGGCATCCGCCGATACAAATGCATACCCTGGATTCTCAGCCACAGAGGATGATACTTTGAAAGAGAGGAATGAGTTTGGTTATGATTTGCAGTACCAGGGGGGTGTAGCGGAGTGGTCCCCCACCCGTCCTAGCGAGAAGAGGGGTTTCAGTTCAGCCCCTGGTACCTCCAGTCCCCCCAGCCCTTTTGTTTTGGAATATACCATAGCTCCAGCCCCCTGGAGACAGACACCCCCGAATCAGGCAGCAGGGGGGAATCCACACGCCTCAGCCCCTAGAACTCCCGGACAGGCAACAGGGGATGGCGAGACCACGAAGGTCTCCTCGTCGGTCCCGAGATTCGTACTGGGGGGGACCCCAAGTTCCTCGAGCGGGGGGCAGGGGTTCACGTCCCAACTGTTCGTTCCATTCCCGTCCCCAAATGCAAGGTTGTCGCAGAGTCCCCACCGAACCACTAATGAGTCCCCCCTTTCCGTTGCAGGAAGGGACTCTGCGGAACCAGGAGCCCCCGGCTCCCCTGTGTTAAGTCAAGCGGCCGCACGCCCCAGACGCAAGTGCGGCAAGCCACAATGGTTGAGGGACTTCGTCCCATCCTAGGGGGGAGGGGTGTTATGTATGTACAATGTTGCTTTAAGAAATGTATGAATGTAACCTGACCACAATTACAATGTAGCTCAGCTGTTAAGGGACGCGAGTAAGCTGCCCATAGAGGCAGAGGGCGTGACAAGAGGGCTTGTCTCAGCGTTCAACTCACATGGTTCACATTCCTCAAATCACCAACAGCCGTGGGAACTCTCCCGCACTATCACTAACTACAGAAGAGGGGCGTGACTTGGAACGACGTCACGCCGGTAGCAGCCAATGAGCTACCGTGCAACAAGATTCAAATGTATTGTACTGCTGTATATAATGTGATGTACCTCCGCCATTACACATGTTCATCCTGATCATCACCCAATAAACCTGTGTTAGTCCTCACTGCGACTCCTTCTTTGTCTTCCGTGCAAGACACCAAAGTTCCCTTTGCCTTATCTAATGTGAGAAAGATTAGCCAGCAACACAAAAATACCACAACCTTCGAGGAGGCTCTTTTCCCCACCAGCACGGTAAAAAGTCTGGAAACAAGCTCTGTGATGAATGACAGAAATGTGGGAATGTTTAGCCTGGAGTAGACTGAGAGGCATCATGATAGGAATCTTCAAATATCATATGGAAGATGGAGCAAACTTGTTTTCTTTAACTCCAGAAGTAATTGATTCAAATTAGCAGAAAGGAGATTTTGGCTTAAACCAGCCGTGAGCTGGACCACGCCGCCCCCCCCCCCCCGACAGCTGAGCGGGCCAGACTGGTGCCGTAAAATGTGTCCACATGTTTACGATGGCCACAGACTAATTTACGGCTGTCATAAATATGTTTGCGTGTCCACAGGTCCGTAGGTAGAGGGGCCCCAGGGTGGGCTTGTCTCATCCTGAGTTAGGAGTTTGCCCACCCTGGCAAGGCGTATGTTCCCATAGGAATGCATTGAAAAGAAGCTTTGTTGCCCACCCTGAAAAAATATTCACCCACCCACATCTAGAATGTTGGCTATGGCCTTAGGTGCCCGTAAATGAGTCCACAGCCAATCCTGGTGGCTGCAGGGGTGATTGGAGCAAGATTGGGGGTCAGATTATTTGGTGCTGTAGGCTGGGTCCAGCCATAGGTTGCTAACCCCTACCTTAAACACTGGGAAGAACATTTTGACAGTCAAAGCTGTTTGACTGAGGACTGCCTTGAACTGTGATGGTCTCTACTTCATTGCAGGTTAATAAACACAGGCTGGAAGGCCATCTGTCATCCACATCTTTACCTGTGGATATCCGGCTTTGCCAGGGGTTAGATTTAATAATTTAGGGGTCCCTTCCAGCTCTATAATTCTATGATTTTGACTGTGCATCAGAAATCACTTTGTCCGTTCTAAAACCCAAAGCTGGGTATTATAAGGAAAAAGATAAATCACTTCCTTTGCAAGGAGGAAGATGAGAAGCTCTCGAAACAAAAATACGGAGTCTAAAATAAAGGTGTGTCATTTGTTAATAAGTTTTTCTAAAGCTTTGAACTTTGTTCAGTTACCAGTGACCACATTGTCAGGACATCTGTTTTTCAATATTAATGTACAGGAAAGAACGAGCTTGCTATTAAACCCACCCATGAGGGTCATAAAGTAATAACTTAAGCCTTTTTTTTAACCTTTTTCACTCTTCAATTTTGGCAATTATAAAGAAAGCATTGTAGGAGCCAAAATCCAAGAGGAATTTATTTTATTTCCTTTCCTAGCTCTTCCAGTTGTTATAAAGACCTCCTTCCTGCACAGGTGTGGATTATAGTTTCCACTTTAGAAAGTTGAACAGGAAGCATGGGGAATAACCCAACTCCAGTTTTCTTAACCAGTGGAGATAAATTCACAAGGTGCCTATTTCATAACAATCAGACGTACAGAATTATTAAGAAGTCACAGCATGACTATAGAAACACTGTACACTTCTCTGCATAAGTGCAGTTAAATCTGTTAAACGGATTATAACATGACAATTAGTTTTAAACAGACATGTTTTTATATATGTACCCCCTCTCTCTTTGAAGAAGATATATCAGCATGTAAATTAGATCCAAAATGTGGCATTTTGCATATTGAAAGTATCTCCTTTTCACTCAGGGACAAATGTAGGCCTCAAATTAGTAATGTATGACTGTGGTTTTTTTTAAAAAAAATAAGTATTTTCTGCTCACACAAGTGAAAGAACAAGATAAATCAAAGGAATAGCAATAGAATGTACAGTACTGTACTGTACCTCTAAAAGCACTGCATCGAGTCCTGCAAAAGACTTTGCATGACATATTGTCTGTTATTTTCTTTCAAGTTAGAGTGCTTTCTATCTTCTTTTTTACTTCCTCATTTACTTCTTCGGGTGTCAAAGGAGAGCACATTCTATGAAGACCTGTACAGTGGAACCCCATATAACGAATGCTTCGTACAATGGGAAAAAAAACCCGTACAATGAAGAGGATTTTGGAACAAATGGGCGCATTGTACAACAACTGGGTTGCTTTCGGAGGAGATAGTTGAGCGGGTCGGTTACCTCCTCCAAAAGCAACCCGGTTTGGGCGTCCAATCCCCGAGGAGGCAGCCGACCCGCTCAGCTACCTTCTCCCAAAGCAACCCAGTCAGGGCGTCCGATCCCCGGCTTGCTTTGGGAGGAGGTAGGTGAGTGGGTTGGCTGGCTCTTCTGAAAGCAAGCTGGGGATCAGATGCCCTGACACTTTTGGAGGAGCCAGCTGACCCACTCAGCTACCTCCTCCCAAAGCAACCCAGATGGGGTGCATGCGTGGCCAGTGGAAGCCCATACAATGAAAGAAAGCATACAACGAAGAACCCTGTGGAATGGAGTTTTTTTTTGTTGTATGGGGTTCCACTGTATTTCCTTTCAGAAGTATCACTCAGCTAAGAGCCTGTCTACCCTTGACATATAGTTTGCTGTCTGGATTGGTTTGGCTGCGGTTTGGCTTGACACAAATTACAGCATCCACATGTGTTTTGACTCAGAGTAGGTCATATTTACCTCATTCTGTAGCCCATGTAGGCAGTTAGTTCACACCAAATAGAGCTGTGGGCAGAGTTATCTGAGGTGACAACCCAGTGACATATGCAATGGGTTGTGACTTTAAAATAAATGACAAGAAACCCCTTCCTATATTTTCCGTGAGTTCAATTTTTTTATTAGTTCCCTAAGTGATGCAGTGGGACTGCAGTGGTTTAGTGGTTAAAATGCTGAACTTGAAAACTGGAAGGTCGGAGTTTGGGACCCGAGTACTGCATGACGGAGTGAGCTTCCATCTCTGTCCCAGCTCCTGCCAACTGAGCAGTTTGAAAGCAAGAAATTGCAAGTACAGTAAAACCTGACTTACAAATGCCCCAAGTTACATAAAATTCAACTTATATAATTATTTTGTGCTAAAACCATGTCCTGATTTACATAAATGTCCCAATTTACATAAATTTACATAACACGATTTCCTATGGGTTTGCTTCAAGTTATATAAAAAAATATTTTTCCTATGAGTTTGCTTTGAGTTATGTAAAAATTCATTTCCCTATGGGTTTGCTTCAATTTACATAAAAATTTCATTTTTCCTATGGGTTTGCTTCGAGTTACATAAAAAACCAATTTAACAAAAGCCTACAGAACGGACTTTTTGCGTAAGTAGGGGTTTTACTGTAGTTAAATAGGTACCATTTTGGTGGGAAGGTAAACAAAGTTCCATGCACTCTGGTGTCTTGTCATGCCTGCCACACGTCCACAGAAACGTCTGCAGACACAGACAGTGCTCGCTCTTTGGCTACAAATGGAGATGAGCACTGAACTCTAGAGTCAGATACAACTGGCTTTCGAGCAAGAACGGCCTTTACCTTTAAGTGATGCAGTGCAACTCCAGATACAATGGCTAGGCAGATACTGTACTGTATATTGCTGTTTCACTATGTCACTTAGTTTATTTAACAACAAAAACAATAAAATGAAAGTAGTTGTGGCCCACACACACAAAAAAGTGGAGAATGTATTGGGAAACGGAATGTCAATCATTCAGGGGGTCACAAATTGAAGTGATCCATGCAACAACACGTGGACTCTTGTCAAGGGAAAAGGAACATCTCCAGTGGGGATAGAAAGATTACTCAAGAGAGAAATGTAATGCATCCCATTACAGAAAAGAAACTTTTCAGCATGAAACAGGCCACTCTGTATTCCTCCATGCAGACAGGTCCAAAATCTATCCGCTTGTCCCAGCTAGACCCAACGAATGAATGAGGCTTGTTAAGTCAATGCTTATGAAAATACATGCTTGCTGTAGTTGTTATAACAATTGGATTTAGCCCATTGCGTTTAAGCCCAATATAAGTTATAATGGCAGTATTTTATTTTGTTTTATTAATATTTATTAAATTATATTTCAAAACCAAGCCACGTCTAATAGGATGTGAGCATGCCTTCTTACCTCTGCAGGCTACTGTCTGCCGTAATATCTAGCTCATACCTCCAGAATGGACTGGGCAAGGTGTGGAGAGAAACTGCCTTCTCTGCAGAATACAACTTGTTCACACATGCAATTCAGATAGGTAAACAAGTCAATGTGTGAAGACTGGGGTGAGTATCAACAGACACAACTTTACTCACCTTCCCATAGCAGGCAAAATTCTGTCTAAAGCTCAGTTTTGAGAGGAAATGTTTGTGACCTCACATTCTTGCCACTTTCCTTTCAATGCTGGCTTCATTTGAGATTCTTTAGTACAGTACTTAACAACAGGGATGCCTGGGGTGAGGAGTATTCACTAAAAAATTCAGAATGAGGAACTCCCAATGTAATACAGTACATAAATTCCCAACACCATATAGATGGAGTATTACCTTAGACAGAGGTGACTAGAGGGCAATGGTCCATGGAGTCGCAAAGGGTCAGAATCGAATGTGCGACTGAACAACAACAACATTACCTTAGACCAGTGGTGGTGAACCTATGACATGTGTGCCAGAGGGGGCACTCAGAGCTCTCTCTGTGGCAACGTGCGCCACTGCCCCAGCACAGAGTTTGCTCCCAATGGGAGTGCTTCCTCCCTCCCCCAGCAGAGAGTTTGCCCTGCCTCTCTGCTCAGCAGCCCAATGGGAACCCTTCCTCCCTCCCCTATCTTGGGTAAGGTGGGTGGCTCACATGCAGCATGAGTCTGTGGTGAAGGTGGGTTTGGGCACTTGATCTCTAAAAGGTTTGCCATCACTGCCTTAGACAAAACATATATATACAGGGTCATGTGCAATTGGATTGTGAGCCGCCTGAAGCTGCTTTGGTGATTGGCCGGCTATACAAATCTAAATAAATAAATAATAAATAAATATGTAGTTTTCTGCACTATTGCATGCAAAGTCTTCTGTAGCTTTGATGCTATAGAAGTTACACAAAAATGATTATTTTAATATTTCTTTGTCCCTACATACAAGACATCTAAAAGCTGCATCACATTACATTATAACTGTAAATTCGTTTCTTTGTACATATTATCTTTGGCAGTTATGCAGTAAATGGTGGAAGAACAATCTTCACCTATAAATCCAAGGGTTAACCGTTAGAACTGGCTATAGGTTGCTATGCCTCGCCCTACTTGCCTGCACTCACCCTTCCTGCACACGGCCGATCTGGGTCCGCAGGTCAACGAAGGATTGAGAAAACCGGCAGTGGGGCAACAGCCCCACAAACGCGAAGAAAGGGAAACAACTTCACTTCCCAACATTCCTTGCGCCGCGCCGCGCCAGAGCCAATCAGGCTGAGAGGCTCTCGCACGGTGCAGCGTTCGGAAATGCGCCGCAGCCAATCAAAATAAAACCATTTTTAAAAAACGCAGCACAAACACAAAACACCAACCCATAACTACAAGCCCCAGCATCCTGCACGCCATGAGCGCGCAGAACGCTGAGGAAGCCGACACCCAAAAAATAAAACAAAAACACCGGGAGAGCAAGTCCGCCAAGCCGCGGGAACCAAAGCCCCCCTCCCCAACGGCGCTTGAAGCTCCTAATCGGAGTTTCCCCTTTAATATCACTGGGTGGGGGGGGGTGTTGTGCTCCCCCTCTCTACTGGCTCCCCTGGGGTTGAGAGGGTTGGGGGGACAAAAGGAGTCTGTCACCCCCACCCTCCTGACCCCAGGGGACCCGGCAGAGAGGGGATTCCCTCCCCCCCACTCACGCCCCATATTAAAGAGAAGAAACCAAGTGGTTACTTCTCTTTAAAAACGGAGTTGGGGGGGGGGAATCCCCCTCTCTACTGGCTCCCCTGGGGTTGAGAGGGTGGGGGGGACAAAAGGAGTCTGTCTCCCCCACCCTCCTGACCCCAGGGGACCCGGCAGAGAGGGGATTCCCTCCCCCCCCACACACCCCATATCAAAGAGAAGAAACCAAGTGGTTACTTCTCTTTAAAAACGGAGTTGGGGGGGAATCCCCCTCTCTACTGGCTCCCCTGGGGTTGAGAGGGTGGGGGGGACAAAAGGAGTCTGTCTCCCCCACCCTCCTGACCCCAGGGGACCCGGCAGAGAGGGGATTCCCTCCCCTCCCACACACGCCCCATATTAAAGAGAAGAAACCAAGTGGTTCCTTCTCTTTAAAAATGGAGTTGGGGGGGAATCCCCATCTCTACTGGCTCCCCTGGGGTTGAGAGGGTGGGGGGACAAAAGGAGTCTGTCTCCCCCGCCCTCCTGACCCCAGGGGACCCGGCAGAGAGGGGATTCCCTCCCCCCCACACGCCCCATATTAAAGAGAAGAAACCAAGTGGTTACTTCTCTTTAAAAACGGAGTTGGGGGGAATCCCCCTCTCTACTGGCTCCCCTGGGGTTGAGAGGGTGGGGGGGGGGGACAAAAGGAGTCTGTCTCCCCCACCCTCCTGACCCAAGGGGACCCGGCAGAGAGGGGATTCCCTCCCCCCACACGCCCCATATTAAAGAGAAGAAACCAAGCGGTTACTTCTCTTTAAAAATGGAGGGGGGGACATCCCCCTCTCTACTGGCTCCCCTGGGGTTGAGAGGGTTGGGGGGGAACAAAGGAGTCTGTCTGAGATGGGATCCCCCCCCAGGACACTAAAAAACACAAAAACAAACAATCAAAAACATTCAAAAATACACAAAAACAAACAAAAATAACACCAAAAAAGTAAACAACAACAAACATTTCCAAACACACCCAGCACCCAGCCAAACACCACAAAATCCAACCACCACCACCACCCCAAATAAAGAAAAACAGCTAACTCACCACCACACGACCTCATACCACAACGACTGGAAAAGAAATGAATAAAGAAAGAGACTACTTACTGGAAGAAGCTCCACCCAGAGGCCATGAGAGAAAAAACAATCAAAATACAAGATACACTTGCTGCCCACAATAATAAAAAAAATTAAAAATGACACAATAGCCCACACAAAAGGCCCCAAGAGTTTTTCGAAAAAGTATATCATCCTTTATTCTTTTTTTCATCCACAAAACCAAAACACCAAACAAAACTCATCACAGTTTAAAACAGGCCATCAAAAAAAATTTGTATAAATAAAATTTTTAAAAATTTCAAATATAGATTAACCTCTTCTTTACAAACATTAACAACAACAACAACAAAAACTTTCCAACACCATTTAAAACAGCCCGGCAACGCCGGGCAACCTTTGCTAGTATCTTATAAATTAAACTCTAGTTTGTGCTACTGCCTCCAATTACAATTGCTATCATTATTGGGTAACAGTGAGGAAGATGTGAGGAGCATGTGTTTTATATCACAGACCATTAATTTGTACCATTCAAATGTTTTCTTCACAGTAATAGTTGTTTCTCAATAACTTGGAAGGCAGAGGTCCGGTACAATTATTTCTAATAAATATTAAGAAATTTAGAAAGAATTAGATTGAAAATGTAAGTTCAAAAGCTACAAACTCTTCTGACCAAAATCCTGCAGCTACTTGAAGTCATACAAGATGTTGCAAAACCTGCACTATGATGGAAGTAGTTTCAGTTGTGCAAACAGTTATTTAATCAGACATGCAGACGGCCTAGGTGTAACTCCCTGTGACCTGCCACAGGAGTAACTTTATGCTATGGAAAGTACAATAAGAATCCAGCTTTTTGATTCTGGATCAATTACGACTAGTATTTAGTTTTTTAAAAGTGATTTTTCCAAGGTCTAGAATAAATTACCTCAAAAAATTAATATATCGCCTAGTTACCAGATTCTATAATCCATCTTTCACTTGAATTATACTTGACTTGCTTTGTTTTTCCATGTGCTGATCTACACATGGAATGTTTTATGTCTACGAGAAAAATACATTAAGATATCACCATGTGCAAAGGCTCTGTATAGTTAAGTCTCTTCAAATAAAATTGAGATCTGGAATCATAATGGTAGATTGACAGCTAAAAAGGAAAAGATGAACATCTGCAGGAAATATTTGAAAGGCAATGTGCCTTCTGCTTGGTGTCCATCTGGTATACCTTGGATTTTGGACTAATTTTTATCCCCTTTGAATGCAGTGGGAATGACTCATAACAAACAAATTTAAACCAGTTAATATTAACTAGTAGATAATAACTGAAAGCTTTGCTGCTAATAAATATATAATTTTTCATTTTGGCATATTACCAAAAAAAAAGAAGAAACTGAAAACAATGTAATTACGGCCTTTTCTTCTCATAGTGAAGAATTATGTTTGTCTAATAAAGTTTAAATAATATATTTTCTTAATGTAGGCACCCTGTTGAGACATCAGTTTTATCAACTAATGCCTTATTTACTTTACTTAGATGCAATAAGTTACTCTTTTGAACAGAAGAAGACCATCAACTATAAATTACCAGATGAGTGCTCACCCTTTGTTTAAATCCATTCATCCCAGATACTTTATCTAACAACAACAATAGGTTGTTAAAAGCCACATCTGGTTACTTTGAATGACTGTTACTAAACACCAGAACTAATGAGATAACAAGGATTTCTTGTTCTAATTTCCCATTATTTTTCATTGCAAAAAATTAAGAGTGTAATTAGACTGGTTTGTTATGACTTATGTCACAATGTGGCTATAGAGTACAGTAAAAACCCCGTATAACAACTTTAATTTGTTTAGCAGAGCTGGTCGTTGTACGATTTAATAACTATACGATGCATGCATCCTATAGCGATTATCCCTATGAGATGCATTGTATAGCGATTATCTCTATGGGGAAAATCATACAACGACAAAAAATGGTTGTACGATTTTCCCATAGAGATGCATTGCATCGTACAACGATTTTAGTTATATGGGGCACAATGTTTTTTCAAATCCTCATCATTGTACAATTCAATTGCTGTAAGAGGCATTTGTTATACGGAGTTCTACTGTACATGATAAGGGTTTGCAGAAAATATAATCATTCACTTATCAGTGGCCTTGCTAAAGCCATACAGCAGAAACAAAATAATTCTTTTTGAATATATTTAAGAGGACACTGCAGGTCAGCAGTTCGATACCCAAGTGTTGCATGATGGAGCTCTCCCAGCTCCTGCCAACCTAGAATTTTGAAAGCAAGAACTTGCAAGTAGATAAACAGGTACCGCTTTGGCAAGAAAGGTAACATGCTCCAGTGGCTAGTCATGCCTGCCAGATGACCATGAATACATCTGCAGATACAGAAAGCGCTGGCTCTTTGGCTATAAATGGAGTTGAGCACTGAACCCTAGAGTTGGATACAAGGAAGGGTGACCTTTATCATTACTAAGAGGACTCCAACAGTTTGGAATCACTCTCAAAGGTTCATTTGTAAGTCGTTACACATACTTACTTACTTACAGTACTTGTTTGTATGTTTGTTTGTTTACTGCATTTCTATACCACCCAATTGGGTGGAATCCCACTCTGGGCGGTAAGGACTCCAAAGGGTAGTATATTAATGTTTCCAATGAAGCTGTATAGACAGAGAGGTATAGAAGAAAAATCAGGAAAACAGAGGTTGTTTCTAGGAAAACAAAGGTTTTCCTAGAGGGGCGGGATATAAGTTTAATAAATAAAAAAATTTGAGACAATGGGGCAAAGTTACATGCATACTCTTTTGATGTTAACTGCCACTCTGCACATAGATGTTATGACATGACATTCAGTGCCGCCCTTAGTTATCATCATTTTTTCACCAGTTAACAGGCTGTCATTTGCATCAACTTTTACAAGCAGCTAGGCGTACATAGAAGCTAGTTTTATATCGTTATGCCTTTATCATGTATGCTGCGGGCAAAAAGTAATTAAATTTTACAGAAACCCACCGTTGAATGAAAGGCTCATAGGGAGTAATTATACCAAACAAGCCAAGCATTCCCAATGAAGATATCTTGTACAGTAATACAAAATGCTATAGTAATGCACCAATGGGCCAAATTAGGTCTGCACCATGAATAATAATTCTGAAATGTTCTGCTGTCTGTATGCTATACTAACAAGAGATCAGGGGGAGGGAATTGTACTGACCTTCTTCCTTCCAAGACATTATAGACAAGATGCTAGGAGAGGAGAATGAGACATTATAGTTTGTAAGACAGAGATTCCATGAGTATGCATATGTTCTTATGAATGGATAGAGTTTTGATGTACATAACCATTATCCTATTTATTTTTCAAGGATCCCACCAATTTCATTTAAATGTGTCAGGTTATCTGATCAACTATACTCATGTGACCAATGGTAAAGGATGAGGGGAGATGTAGTCCAACACAGCTAGAGATCCACATGACTCATACATGACTCATACCTAGGAAAGACAGCATTAGTGTAGGAAAACATGTGCTGTAGACCACCTGTACATTAAAGATGGTGATTCTCTTTCAACCTCGCAGTTAAATTCAACTCCAGAGAAGTTCTTGGGGGCTGCCTGAGTGATGGTCAAAAAGGTGACCAGAGGCAAAAGAGTAGAATTTTAAAAAAAGACCATCATAGTTTAACTCAAAGCTTTTGCTGTCTGTAACTAGGCCAATATGATGTAGAACAGGAATTCTCAACCTTTTTAAGCCGGGGGCTGGGTCATGCTCCCTCAGATAGCTTCAGGGGCCGGATGGCCATTTTGCCCTTCCTCCACCACATGGAACTTCCTGGTATGGTGGAGGCAGTGGGGGACCACATGAAATGGTGCCATGGGCCACATCCAGCCCATGGCCCACAGGTTGAGAATCCCTGATATAGAAGAAGAGGTGTAATATTAGGATTCAGGAGACTTAGGTTAAAATCCTCACCTGGCCATTGGAAATTCGCTGGGGAATGACAATGATCTATTACTTCTCAAACATTTCACATACTGTACTTTACATCAGCGTTTCTCAATGTTTTCAGGTCACAGGCCTGACCACGCCTCCTGGACAGCTGATTGGGCTGGTCATGTGGCTCCTCCTACCCAGAAGCAGAAGTAAAACATGCACTGCGCATGCACAGAACACATTTAGCAGCATTCTGCACATGTGTGATTTACTTCCACTTCTGGGAGTGGTGAGGGCATCAGGGGCCTGCTTTAAATAAAACCCATTATAGTCACAGTACCTTGGAAGTGACTTGATAGCATGGAATGACTAGACATTAAGGCTGGCATCTCAACCTTTAAGAATGATAAAAGAGCATATAAAGGCTCTGAAGTCAACATATCATGGAATCATGGAGAAAGGCACTCATGGAGTGTATTTGGAGGTCTGTAACAGAGATGAGCACTGAACCCTAGAGTCGCATACGACTGGCTTTCGAGCAAGGGCGACCTTTATCTTTACTATCCAAATAATGAGTCTGGAAACCAAGTCTTATGAGAAATGGTTTACAAATTTACATAGTCTAGCTTGGAGAAGAGAATACTGAATATTGACATGATAAGCATCTTGAAATATCAGAAGTTTGTCTGTCATATGGAACATGGAGCAAGTTCGCTGTAATTTGTGGCTTCAGCTGGTAGCACCTGGGCTTATAGGTTCATATGACAAAAATATGGAGTACACAGAAAGAGCTTCCTTGAAGATTATGTTACTTTTGAACCACAATCAGGCATACACCAGGCAATGGCAACCTCATTGTGCCGGCTAATCTTTCTCACACTAGGTCAGCTGAAAGGAACGGTGGAATAAATTCACCACTTTTGCAAGGGTAAAGTTGTAAGAAATTTAAATAAATAAATAATAAACAATGACAAGAAAAATAAAAAGGCCAAGTAATCAGTATCTAACTCACATAAAATATTTGTGGAAGTCTGGCCTACTGCCTTTACCCTTTGAGAAGCAAGTGTTAAACTCAGTTTCCCCAATGTTGAATTTCATTGTATATCCAAATGATCATGTTTTATCATGTTTTCTCTCTTTGCTATAGGATATTATGCATGGAACAAAACTGCTTAGGTAACCATTACCAGATATTTCAGCAAGCAATATTCTTTCAGCAGGTCAAAAAACAGATTCTGTTGAGCACTGGACCCTTCCTTGACCAACCAATTCTACTTCCTGAACTAGAGGTTAATTCCATGATCCTATTCTTGAATCTCTCAAATCTTAAACCATGAATGTCAACAACTGCACCTCTTAGTAACGAATAATTTCAGGCTATTGTTAAGGAGAAGGAAGAAATCTGATAGCTCTAAGCATCAATAATACTCTTCATGGCACTGACTTATGTTTTCCTTTTAAGCAACATTATGAGGGGACAAAATTAGTTTGAGGTTTTTAAGGGGAGCTCTATGGCAGTCTGCTTTCAAGAACTTCACAGTGGAGTTTCCACCACCCCTGCCCTTGTCTCTACAATGAATTATTTCCGCAAACACACAGGCTGAAAGCCTTTCTGAAGCCTTCCCCATATAATCCCCAACATCTGTTCTGTGTCTAATCCAAGCCAACTGTGGGAATCTGCTGTTAGCATTAGCACAGATGAGTAAACATACAAGCGCTTGTGTCAGACAGCCCTGTGATTTCAGCTGAGAACTCCGGACAAAAAGCAAGTTTGTCATTGAAAGCATTCTTGATGTAAAGGAAGCACCTGTTCAGAAAGGATCCAAAATAAAATGTCCAGGGTACTTTCAAAAAGTAGGGGGAAGAAAAAGGTGTGATTGACAGCCTTGGTTTAAGAAATGACAAGAGCAGGCCATTGTTATTAAGTGAGTTCTATTAATAATATAAACAGGTTGCTTCTCCTTGGGGCTTCAACAAAATGGAAGCAGTTTTACTGTAGTGGATACATTCTTCAACTGATCAAGACAAGGGCAATCAACTACTGCCAGTTGTATGTTAGACAGCTGCTGAAGCCTGGTTCAACCATTATGATCATCATTCTGCATTTAGTTTTTTTTGGGAGTAAGAAACTCGCTGGATTTGTCAAATATGTTTTTGATTTGAAATTGATGTATATACAGTACAAATCGCACTCTACTGCTGTTGCGCATAGAACTATCTATGGGTTGGAACTGGAGTGATCGTATGGATTTCCAGTGTTGCTAAAATGTAATCTCCATCATTTTAGCCAATATAGTCAGAGGATGAGTGGAGCCCAGTAACCTCTGGAGTGCCACACTTTTCTCATTCCTGATCTAAAATGGCAGCAGACCCATGTAGGTGAAGTATATTTTGATCTAAGGAAAAACTGCTTTCAAATGCTATATATCACCCACCACATCCTAAAAGAACACAGTATCTGGGTGTTTCTTCAGAACCTGTCACTGCATGATACCAATAACCTTTTGACTCCAGCCAGCTAGAGCTAAGTTCAGTACCACCTACTGACCTAACTATATAAACAAATAGCAGGGGTGCCCGGCTTCGTCCGGTTGTTTCCAACCTAGCTAGCTGAGTGCCAGTGTTGCCCGGGAAACCCATTGGCCATGGGTGGGCCTGTGATGTGAGCTCAGCAATGACATCACAATTCCCCCCTGGTTGACCTAGCACTGGGGCAGACACAAACCCTCCTGTCAAATATACCCCCTTTGCAGATCAATTTAGGGGGCAAACCCCCCCCATGGGCTTTGGGACCCCAACAGTGACCTGCTCACGGGCGCAAGGTACGTGTGTGCTCAATTTCATGGGATTTGGTCAAGGGGTGTCTTAATCACTACATTCAAAGATCTAACATAAAACTATTAAAATGCCAATAATTTCATATTCTTAGTTTAGAAGAATATTGTGACTGGGAAAGAAATGATTAGCTGAATGCCAGTAATGACCCATTTTGAAAAAAAAAAGGTTCATTGTTACTGGTCTCTAAAGTGCTAAGAGTCAGCGACACTTGTTCATCTACAAAGAATCCAAAAATTACACCCCTAGATGTTACATAAGAACATAAGAACATAAGAACAGCCTTGCTGGAACAGGCCACAGCCCATCCAGTCCAGCATTCTGTCTCACACAGTGGCTCACCATTTCCTTCAGGGTATTCCCAAGGAGGTGCCTTCACCTTCTTAGGATTCCCTGGAATGGCATTGAGAGATATTCTGCCTATCTCTCCAACCCAGAGGTCGTCCTTAAGTATCCATAATTATAGCCATTGATACCCTTGTCCTCCATGAACTTGTCTAATCCTTTCTTAAAGCTGTCAAGACTGACAGCTGTCACCACTTCTTCTGGCAGGGAGTTCCATAGACCAGTAATCCTCTGGGTGAAAAAGTACTTTCTCTTATTTGTTTGAGAACTAGTACCCAAAAGTTTCATCGAGTGTCCCCTAGTTCTAGTGTTGTGCGATAGGGAAAACAGTTTTTCCTTATCTACTTTGTCCAAACCGTGCATGATTTTATAAACTTCAATCAGGTCACCTCTTAGACGCCGTCGTTCAAGAGTGAAAAGGCCCAACCGTTGCAGCCTCAGATGGTAAGGAAGGTGTTCCAGTCCCCTAATCATTCTGGTTGCCCTCCTCTGTACTTTCTCCAACTCCATAATATCCTTCTGGAGGTATGGCGACCAGAACTGTACACAGTATTCCAGATGGGGCCTCACCATAGATTTATAAAGAGGCAAAATAACACTTGCTGACTTATTTTCTATACCCTTCCTAATGATCCCTAACATTGAGTTTGCTTTTTTCACTGCTGAGGCACACTGGGTTGACACCTTCATTGAGCTGTCCACCAGGACACCAAGGTCCCTTTCCTGGTTTGTCGCAGAGAGTTCAGACCCCATCAGTTTATAAATGTAATTGGGGTTCTTTGCCCCAACATGCATCACTCTGCACTTACTAATGTTGAAGCTCATTTGCCACTGTTTTGCCCACTCCCCCAGTGTCAAGAGATCCCTCTGGAGCTCCTCACAATCTCTCACAGTTTTCACTACCCTGTATAATTTAGTGTCGTCAGCAAATTTGGCTACCTTGCTTTTTACTCCTACCTCTAGATCATTTATGAAGAGGTTGAAAAGCAGGGGTCCCAGTACTGAACCTTGGGGGACCCCACTCTTTACTTCCCTCCACTTGGAGAAGTGTCCATTTAGTGCTACCCTCTGTTTCCTGTCCCTTAGCCAGTTGCTGATCCAGGACAAGACCTGTCCCTTTATTCCATGACTGGTAAGTTTATTCAAGAGCCTTTGGTGTGGGACCTTGTCAAAAGCCTTCTGAAAGTCCAGATAAACAATGTCAACTGGATCCCCCTTATCCACATGCTTGTTGACACTCTCAAAAAATTCCAACAGATTAGTGAGGCATGATTTGCCCTTGCAAAAGCCATGTTGGCTCTCCTTTAGCAGCGCCTTCTCTTCTATGTGCCTATTAATTCTATCTTTTAGGATGGTTTCCATCACTTTACCTGGGACACATGTCAAACTGACAGGTCGGTAATTTCCTGGATCACCCCTGGATCCTTTTTTGAAAATTGGTGTTACATTCGCTACCTTCCAGTCATCAGGCACAAAGCCTGATTTGAGGGAAAGATTATATATTTTGGCTAGGATATCAGCAATTTCATCTTTAAGTTCCCTGAGAACTCGTGGATGGATGCCATCTGGTCCTGGGGATTTGTTAGTGTTTAGCTTAACAAGACATGCAAGGACCTCCTCCCTGGTTATTTCTATCTTGCTTAATTCTTCGGTTTCCCTCCCTACGAAGATAGGTTCTGTTTTGGGCATGTGGTCTCTATCTTCTTCAGTGAATACTGAAGCAAAGAATTCATTGAGTCTCTCTGCAATCTCTGTTTCCTCTTTAATAACCCCTTGCCTTCCATTGTCATCTAATGGTCCAATGGCCTTCCTAGTTGGGTTCTTACTTCTAATGTACTTAAAGAAGTCTTTGTTATTCCTCAGAGTATTTTTAGCTATACGCTCCTCAAAGTCTTGCTTTGCTTTCCTGATTGTTGCCTTGCATTTGTTCTGCCAGAATTTATGTTTCTGCCTGCTGTCCTCATTTGGACAAGCCTTCCATCTTCTAAATGAGCTTTTCTTGCTCTTGATCACCTCCCGAACAGCTCCTGTAAGCCACATTGGAGTCCTCTTGGACCTGGCAGTGCCCTTTTTCCTTTTGGGTATGCATTCCAATTGGGCCTCTGTTATTGTTTTTATAAACAACCTCCATGCCTCTTGGAGTGTTTGGACTCTCTCAATTTTCCCTTTCAGTTTCTTTTTTACTAGTTTCCTCATCTTTGGGAAATTTCCTTTTTGAAAATTTAAGGTCTCTGTGTTAGATTTTATCAGTGACTTGCGGTCTATGATCAAGTTAAACATAATTGAGTTGTGGTCACTGTTCCCTATTGGATCAGTCACATTAACATCTTGCACCAGATCCTGAGTATTACTCAGGATCAAGTCAAGGATTCTTGTACATCTAGTTGGGTCTTCAACCATCTGTCCCAGGGAACAATCATTTAGCATATCTAGGAACTTTATCTCTTTATCATGTGCTGAACAACAGTTCACCCAGTCTATGTGAGGGTAATTGAAGTCCCCCATTATAACCAGGCTTCCCTTCTTGGATGCCTCCTTTACAACATTCTCCAACTGCCAGTCTCCCTCAAGAGTTTGGGTCGGAGGCCGATAGTATATGCCTACTGTTAGACCATCCTTGTGGCCTGGTACTCTTACCCACAGAGCTTCTAATGGTGACTCTAAATCACCTAGATATTCCAATTCATAAGATTTTATCACTTCTTTGACATACAAGGCTACACCACCTCCTGTTTGCCCCTTCCTATCCTTCCTGTACAGTTTGTAGCCTGGGATAACTGTATCCCATTGGTTATCATCCGTCCACCAGGTTTCAGTGATACCAATAATATCAATATTTTTATCTATTGCTAAGTATTCCAGCTCCCCTATTTTGTTCCGGAGGCTTCTGGCATTTGTATACAAGCATTTATATATGCTTTTCTGACACAGTCTTTTGTGTCCAGTTGCATTGTTAGACTGCCTCTTGCATCCTTCTGCTAGAATGCTAGTGACTAGCTCCTCGCTCTGCTCAGTAATTTTTGCATCCTCCTCACTACCCAAGTACACACTTTCCGGAACCGGATGCTGCCCAGCTCCTGTCGGCTTTCCCCCAGTTATCAGTTTAAAAGCTGCTCTGCAGCCTTTTTGATGTTGAGTGCCAGCAATCTGGTCCCATCATGGTTTAAATGCAACCCATCCCTCCTGAACAGATTTGGCTTGTCCCAAAATGTTCTCCAGTTCCTGACAAATCTGAAGCCCTCCTCTCGACACCACCGCCTCATCCATGCATTGAGGCTTCTGAGCTCTGCCTGCCTGGTAGGTCCTGCGCGAGGGACAGGCAGCACTTCTGAAAATGCTACCTTGGAAGTCCGGGACTTCAATCTTCTTCCTAACAACCTAAATTTGGCTTCCAGGACAGACCGCTTGGCCTTCCCAACATCATTAGTACCAACGTGTACCATGACAACTGGCTCGTTCCCAGTTCTCTCTAACAATCTATCTAGATTTCTTGTGATGTCTGCAACTTTTGCACCTGGCAGGCAAGTCACCATACGGTTATCATGTGCATCACAAATCCATTTCTCTGTATTTCTAATTATTGAATCGCCTAGTACAAGGAGCCTCTCTCCTGCAATCTGTTCATCTACATGCACCTCATCAACCATATTAAGGGAGAGAAACTCAGTTTGTTCCTGTTGTTTATCTTCCTGGATCTCATC
This sequence comes from Bradypodion pumilum, assembly GCA_035047305.1. Lineage (NCBI taxonomy): Eukaryota > Metazoa > Chordata > Lepidosauria > Squamata > Chamaeleonidae > Bradypodion > Bradypodion pumilum. The sequence continues at coordinate 33,943,073 of JAWDJD010000003.1, forward strand.
AAGTGTGATGAAGGAGAGATCATCAGGTGGAACCAATGTTAATCAATGTTCTTCCTATCCCAATTATATTTGAACTTGCAAATATTTTCCATTCTGCTTTTCCATCACTTTGATTTTATCTAGTTTACTGAGGATGGGGCTTGTCTCTTCTTTGTTTGTTGACATATCCAGTGGTGGGCTCCAAATTTTTTTACTACCACTCTGTGGCCGTGGTATGGTGGGCGTGGCCAGGGGAAAGCCCTGTGTTGCACCTGAATTAGGACTACTTTATTTCAAAACTTGGATGGGCGGGGCCAGCCAGAATTTCTGCTACCGGTTCTGGTGAACTGGTGCGAACCTGCTGATGCCCACCACTGGACATAACACATATAGTCTAAGAATTAAATTTGACATTATCATCATCTTATATATTAATAGCAAACTCATTCCCCAAATGTGGATTCTTGTAGACAACAAGACACTATTGATGAATGTGTGCAGCTTCAGGGAAGCTCCAAGGTTTGCAGAGGATTTACAGAAAATTTAGGAAAACAAATGCCTCAAGGGTAATCCCAGTTTGCCCAGTGAAGACTGTGCATAGTGGCTGCATAATGCCGATGGAGCATCAAAGTGGGGAGGCAGTTAATTAAAGACAAAACAGTAGGAGGGAATTCAGGCAGAGTGAAGAGGACACATTTGCAACTATAAAAAATACTACACAGAATCATGATGCTGATATTGTTATTACAAAGAGCAATATAACGCCGCACATTTGGGATGATATGAAAGTAGAGATGCAATGAATGGTCTCCGCCTCAACTATTGATGCCCTGAACCCAAAAAAGCCTTGTGAACTTTTGCAACTCAGGCATGAGAAGGGCAAGCTCACCATTCTTAACATTATCATCTGTATCAGCAACAATTGCTATATTTTACACTAAAAAGTTTCTATTTTGCATGAAAAAGCCACTGCCGCCACCACCACTACCGCCACCACTACCGCCGCCACCACCACCGCCACCACCACTGCCACTTCAAGCTCTGTTGATAATACCTTGCCTTCTAATTGAATGGTGTTTGACAAACACTAAGTTCTGAATACAAATATATTCTCCATAAATTCTTCAGTCCTGGTTTCACTGGCCTGCCCTCAGCTATCAATGTTAAGTACCACAATGAAGTTTCTTTTATTCCTTCCTGGCCTAGAAAGGCTGGCAAAGCTATAAGGTAAGTGCAAGGCAAGAAGGTGGGATTTGAATTTCTTAACACATCTTTCAGTAAGGCTAGGCAGCTGTCTGTTTCAATGACACTGAAGTCCAGGCGAGGTGAGCTTCAAAGATCTTAGGGTTTTTTCCACACAGACTGCCAAAGTAAAGCAAATCGATAGGGAGGCAATTTGCATTTTGACAGGCCTGAAAGGGAGAATGTGGAAAGCTGGAGCCGCATACACAAGCCTTCATGAAAGAACCACCAACTTTCTCCTAAAACAAAAAACACAGAGACAAATTCTGTCACACAACTCTTGAAACTGTTCATTCTTTACAAACAGCATCACTGTGGCCAAACTGAATTCTTCCATTAAATGTAGAAGATATTTATTTATTTATTTATTTATTTATTTATTTATTTTGGAGGGGAGATCCAACAAGGAGAAAAAAGTTTGGGTTGTACAAAGCAGCAGAGTTGGTGAAGTTTTATAGAGAAATAGCCTGTAGAAACATTGAGGCTAATCACGCTGTATCCTTTTATTCTTGTGAGGCGGTACTTCTTTCATTCAAGTCACCAAGCACGAAAATTGCTAGAAGAAAGAGCAAGGACGGAACATTAGCCTAAAGCCTCTCTCATTTTCCATCTAACTGCCAACAGATACAAATCTGATCAACAGCACAAGTCCCACAACCATTGGCTAATTGGATAATCCATCGCTTTTTAAAAAAAATCCTCTAGTTGTATGAAACCTAGCTGCATTTCTGATGCTTATTTTCATCTGCTTTTTAATTAGACTTTCCTCGGGCTTGCGAGGCTATAATATTTTTGGAAACTTGTTTTTAGGCAAGGTAACTCCTAATACTGGCGAGTTCTCCCATATGAGTCTAGCGCCTTTCAATTTGCCGTGAGCTTTATTTCTTAGCTATTATAGCTTACCATGTGGGCATAATGGAAATAAAGTTAGCCTAGTCTTCTAGGCAATATGGAAATAAGTTTTTTTTTCTTTGCTGGAAAACTTCAGCCGTGAAAACTTCAAGTACTGTTTGCAATCCCCAAATTAATGGAAATAAGGTTCCTTCCCATGTGATCTGCATTGATTTACTGGACAGTTTCGTCTCCAGATTATGCGTACATTTTTTCTCCCTGAACAACTTCTAGATTGTACAATAAACCTATTTGCCACAGGCAGCGCTGCATTATCAAAGGTTTCATTACAGTTGTCAAGCACTATGTATCCTGCAACTGTTGGGAAAAATGTACTCTTGAAGTTAAACTAAATATATTCAGTTGCTTGCCTTTGCCAGATGCTTAAAATGACCAGAACTAGACCAAAAGGAAATGTATTAAGAATTTGCAACACAAAAATGAATGGTAATAGAATAACACTTCGAGTGGTGCTGCTGTTTCATCAAATATCAAAATAAATAAATATCTTTACCATAAAGCTCAAAATGAAAAGCAAATAGTAAAAACAAAGGACTTCATGCTTCATCATGTTTTCTTTGAGTCCCTGCCTCTTCTAAGTTCGAAGACCCAGAGAAAGAGAGAGTGGAGCAGTGTGGGGTGGGGTGGGGGAAATGATTTGAGGGCACAGTAGTGCAAAAATAGCTAGAGGAAGATTTAAAGTGCCAATTCTCCATTAAAGATTCAGAATAATTCAAAGTGGAGATGATTCTAAAGCTCTAGGGATTCAGGCAGCCCTGTCTCAATTCAAGGAATTAATAACCAATCACCAGCAAAGATAAGACTCTATAAATATTTAAAGTGGTTAATCTTTCCGCAGCCATGGATAGCATTTCCCATCATGCCATCACCTTTTACTCACATGACAATAATGGGATTTTCCAGTTGGCATTAAAGGCACACCTGACGTTTGCTAGGGTGTGAATCTTGTTTAAATTAGAAAGTCGATTGTTCCCATTGATCTGTCTTTATGTTTGTAATACGGGCTGTTATTGTAATACTGTATAGTCAACAGGGACTATATTACATGAATAATAGGAAATACTTGTTAAGTGAAAAAATTGGGAAATAAAACTGGACTTCTCTTCCTGGAGTCTAGTAGTACTGATCTCATAAAAGATTTGCATATTCTAATACAGGGGTGGCCAACCTTTTTATGCCGTGGGCCTGCTCATGCCTCCAGACAGCTGAGCGGGCCGGACCACACCAGCAGAAGCAGGCACATTTGCGGCTGTTGTAAATGCACCCACTTCCACGTTTATGATAGCCACAGGTGTGTTTGCGTGGACGCATTTTACAGATGAAACATGCCCTCTTCCACTTCTGGGTGCGGTGTTTCAGGTCTATATTTTGCACCTGGTGCCCTGGATTGCCAGGTCTCAAAATGGCAGCTAAAGTCTTGGAGAACTGCTATGAGTCCCCAGGATTCTAGGCGAGGAGCAAACCTTAGTAGAAGTGGCACTCGAAGATATCAGAGAGTAAACAAAAAGACAAAAACGTTGTGGCATCTTAAAGAATAATTGCTGCATTTTAATGTTAGCTTTCGTGGATCAAGCCCACATCGTCAGAGATAAGAGTGAGACTTCATGGCATCAATTTATACACATCACGTACAGAGGCAATATGGCTTTTTACAACTGGTAATAACAGAAGATCCTTGTACCTGATGTGTATAAATTGCTGCTGCTGCTGCTGCTGCTGCTGCTGCTGCTGCTACTACTACTATTAAATAATAATAATTTTTTATTTTTACCCTACTAAATAATAATAATAATAATAATAATAATAATAATAATAATAATAATAATAATAATAATAATAATAATAATAATAATAATAATAATAATAATAATAATAATAATAATAATAATAATAATAATAATAATAATAATAATAATAATAATAATTGTTTTTCCTTAGCTTGTAGGCAGAATTTCATCCAAATTGCTTTTTAAATGATAAAAAATGAAACAATATCCTTGCAGAAGTTTAAAAATGTCTCCAGACCAAGTGTGAAACAGATTTGAAATAAGAACACAGATAGGATTTACAAAATTCAAGGAAATCAAGACTGAGGGTCAAACTACACATAATCCAAATGTACCACCAATTAAAGCAATGCTTAAGGATCAGGCTTCCTACAGATGTATGAGGCTGATCCTATTGTATGAGATGGTTGTTTGTGAAAGCATATCAGGGTGCTATAAAAGTGCAGCAGATTGTTATTTAGTTCGTCTTTGCAGTATTTTTGCTCCCATGGAAAGTGAGAATAGCTGATGTCAGGAGAAGCAATGACACCCTATCTATTGTTGTGTTCCCCAGAGCCACTGCTCCAACTAGGGTCTTTTTAAAATGTTTTAAAATGCTCCTAGAGCCTTCAAGAACAGTGGTTTCTAAATTACAAATATTGAGAAAAGTCAAGCCCCTCCCCGCCTTCCCAAAGTTTCAAAATCAAAATGGAAGTAGACATCCACATTCTTCAGTTTTTACTTTTTAGATTACAGTACTTAAAAAAATAAAAATAAGAACACACACCATTTTTACTCTCTCTGAACTTGCTGCACCCCATACTAGGTTCTGGAGGCAAATCTTTAGTCCATAGGTTCATCAAAATGGCCAAGCCTTGGTTTATAGGATTGTTCTGCCATAGGTAAAGGTAAAGGTTGCCCTTGCTCAAAAGCCAGTTGTATCTGACTCTAGGGTTCAGTGCTCATCTCCATTTATAGCCAAAGAGCCAGTACTGTCTGCGTCTGCAGACATTTCTGTGGACATGTGGGACTCTGTTACCTTCCCACCAAAGCAGTACCTATTTATCTACTTAAGATTTCTTGCTTTCGAATTGCTAGGTTGTCAGGAGGTGGGGCAGAGACAGAAGCTCATTTTGTCATGCAGCACTCAGGTCTCAAACCGCTGACATGCTGACCTTCCAGTTGTCAAGTTCAGTGTCTTAACCACTAAGCCACTTGCAGTCTCTTTCTGCCTTGCAAACTGAAATAAAGCGGATGGCTGCAATTGCTATACAATATGACTGTGCAAAGACATGATCTCCTATCTTTCCTTGGGCAGCAAAACATTTTGGGCTGTGGTTCCTTTAAGTCTGTATGTTTATTTGTCCACCTTGAGTGACTTGAACCAATTTGTTCAACATTTTGTGACGACATTACACCAGGACCTCAGTACAAGGCTGCACAGAGCCTTCTATTCAGTGATGCACTGCAATTTTTTTTACTACCTACTCTGTGGGCTGACCAAATCTGTGGGTGTGGCCAAATCTGTGGGTGTGGCCAAACATCCTGCATTGTGGGCTATGGAGGTGGGTGTGCCCAACCAAGTGGGCATGGCCTGGGGAAATTTCCGCTACCGGTTCCCGGGATCCGGTGGGAGCCGGGAGCAGAACACCACTGCTTCTATTCCAGTGAAAGGGCTACATGGACGGTATTGCTCTGAGAATTTATCATGGATGAGTGAGAATCTGAGCTGTGCCTTTACTTATCATATGCTTAACTGGTACTGCGGCTTTTGCAGATGGCACTGCAGCAAAGCACACTCGGCAGCTGTAAATGGAAAATTAATCTTGTCTTGGTAATGTTACAAACTGTGGAAACATTTTGACTTGGAAAAAAATAACTTTTCCCTTATATTAACATATGTCTCACACGTGCTCACGTCTGCTCAAATAAGCTATGTAATAAATATTTTCCATATTATAAATAGAGCGCATGTTTTAATGCTTAGAGGTACATCACTTCATCAATCAAAAAGCAGAAGAAACCCGTTTCGACAATTCTGCCCTTTATGGCATGCTTAGTTTGTAAAGAAAGTAAACAAATTATTTTCTGCAGACAGTTTAACTTTGCTTCCTGTTCATATTTCTCTCATGAACATAAACACACATAAGCAGTAGCTCTGCTGAACTGCATTTAGGGGGGGAAAGGTTAGTTAAGTTGCAATCCTGTACCTGGTTACATGGGAGCAAGCCTTTTTGTACTCAGTGGGATTCACATCTGAGTAACTATGAGTAGACATGGATAGGTAAAGGTCGCCTTTGCTCGTATTCGACTCTAGGGTACGGTGCTCATTTCCATTTACAGCCAAATAGCTAGCGCTATCTGCGTCTGCAAACATTTCCGTGGTCATATGACAGGCATGACTAGATGCACTAGATGCATACAAAATGCTGTTATCTCTCTACTTGCAATTTCTTGATTTCAAACTGCTAGGTTGGCAGGAGTTGAGACAGATGACAGGAACTCACTCCCGTCATGCAGCACTTGGCTCTCGAACTTCTGACCTTCCATCATCAAGTTCAGAATCTTAACCACTAAGTCACCACAGTTCCAGTATAGTTACTAGTAAAATATAAATTAGAAAAATCCAAACAACACATCATCACCAGAACATGGTGAACTTGCTATTTTGTAGAGTTGTAGGCTGAAATTAAAGAGCTGAGTTCCAACTTAACTGAAATATTATTAGTTTTTGCTTTGTTTTCCTAGTTTTTACCTACAGATTTAAATCCAAATATAATTGTTATAATTTTAAGGAAAATATAGTACATTTTACTAGAATATGGGAGACATTGGCCAAGATACTTGTATAGGAACAGACTTCATGGCTTTTATTTTCAGATCCTTTAGTCCAGAGGTTCTAAACCTTTTTAAGCCAAGGGCCAGATCACGCCCCTTCAGACTGTTGGCAGGCTGGATTGGTGTCCCCCCGCCGCTGGGACCACCCCAAGCCCCCACCATTTTCTCCATGCTGCTGCTGCCGCCAACACTCTGCCCACGCCGCCAACACTCTCCCCCCCGCCACCAGTTTGGCCCACAAACACTCACCCCCATGCTGCCGCTTCCCCGCTTCCCAGCCTGCCGTGGGTGAAGGCCTGCGCTTAGCTAGAGCAGCAAGATGTGGGCGGCCGCAGACATCTGCCACTTCCGCTTCCACTGCCGCCACTGCTGACTTACAACATCTGTCCTGCTATGGAGTGGTGTTAGAGACACGCTAAGGGAAACGGAGGGGAAAAGGATGGCGGTGAGGGCAGGACCGAGGACCGGATGGAATGGTGGCGAGGGCCGGATCCGTAGGTTGAGAACCCATGCTTTAGTCAATGAGGCCTCTGCTTTCTATCTGCTAATGGTCTCTTGTGTTAGAGAAAAGGGTTGAATGAGTCAAAATGACATAAGACTTCACAGTGCAAACCTATTTCTTTGGGAGTAAACTCAGCTCACTCCAGTGTGGCTTAAACAACTTCGCACACTGGATGCTTTGCAAAACATGCTGAAGGGTTATTGCTGTTCTCAAAAATGTAAAAAAAAGGAAATATATATGTGAATGTTGCTTAAATGGGCACACACATCTTTAAACTGTTTATACACATGAGTTTCCTGACATCAGTAAAGAGGTGCTTTAAAGGTATACATACAAATAAGTACACAAACACACAGGAAATACATAGTACATGCTTTCTGAATCAATCCACTCACGTAGAAATGGCATTGAATCTTAAGTTATTGTACTTACAAAGAGACAACTGTTTTTTCAAATTATCTTGATATTGTAAAGTAGGGATTCTCAACCTGTGGCCCGTGGGCTGAATGCAGCCTGCGGCACCATTTCATGTGGCCCTCTCACTGCCTCCACCACACCAGTAAGTGCCATGTGGTGAAGGATGGTCAAAATGACTGTCCAGCCCCCAGAGCTGTCTGAGGGAGCGTTGTGGATTTCCCACGCCCGTTGGGCATGGAACGGCCCTGGCAGAGGCCACTACGGTAGAGAAAACTCCTGGCTCGTGGCATCTGCGGGCAGAGAAATTAAGGGGGGTGGATAAATGATAGGGTTTGATTCACCCAACTCCTGACCTGACCAGCGGTTCTGCTGAACGAGCAAATACCTAACCCAGTTACCCATTAGAGTAATCACTCATCTCCGTGTCTCAGTGTAATCTCAGGCACAAACAGATGCCATGTTTACCCCTGCCTGATCCCTGAACAATGGAGACTCCGAGGTCCATGTTTGCCCCAGTTAATTAACTTCCCCAAAGAGATTCCCAATTAACTTGAGTACACAGGTGATGTAATTTCTGTCAGGTGACAGTCTTGCCACCGTTGCACTTTTCCTTCTATATATGTTGCAGCCTTTTCTCAATAAAGTACTGATCATAGCCTCCTCCATACTGCCTCGTATCGTTCCTTGATCAGTCTCCTCCGGGACCTACGGCCCTCAGCGGCCCCGATTCCTACATCTGGTGACCCCGACGTGATCTACTCGTGAGTAAGAGCAGTCTTCCTCAGAGTAGCGATCACACGGTCCGGTTCTGCGCTTGAACCGTGTCCGAATCGTCCCGGAGGACAGCGCGGCACTCCGTCCGGCAGCCAGCTGAGCGGAGGGACGGCCTGCGGTGAGGCAGTCCAAAGAGGCTTTCCTACAGCTTACTCCCGACTTTCGCGGTGGCTTGCGCCAAAGGGAAACGCGCGTTCCGCTCAGGGCAGCTGTGAGCCCCTGACAGCGCAGTGGCCACCGAGGGCCCGTGGCCGCAGTCCACGCTCCGAGCTCTACCCAGAAAGCGACGTCGCCAGAACCTGTTGCCTGCCAAAGACGCGTCGACTCGTCCCGAGGAGGAATCTTCCGAGGACCCAATCGCAGGTAATATGGGGACCTGTCCTCAGCGACAGCGTCCATCCGCTAGCCAAAGAACCCATGAGGAGGGGTTCATCATCCTGGCCAGGGTATTTAATTTGCGTTTTCACAGCGGGGAGCTAGCGAGACTTTTGGTGTACCTAGGGGAACACTGCCTGCTTTACCCAGAAGTAGGTACGTTAACCCTCGAGCTCTGGGATCAGATAGGAGACTGCATTCAGCAACCCCCGAAAGCTCCAGGAAGCGTAATTCGCACATGGAGAAAGTGTAGGAAGCTCTTAGCGGAGATAGAGCCAGTCCAGGTAGAGGCCAAAGAACCCCCAAGTCTGCCAGAAGCGCCAGCCAATCCAACGGCGCCCACGGCGCTCTATCCGTCACTCCAATTTAGGCAGGGTAGCATAGGGAGCTTTCCCTCGGTGACAGCTGCAGACGTCGCCGGTGGAATGCAAGGAATGAGGAACGCAGGCGCTTCTCTGACAGTTCCAGGTTCCCGAGTTACCAAGAGTCCACTTCAGCGTACCATTGAAGAGGAGATTAGGAAGGGGGAATTGCCAGCAGAAGAACTAGCTGAGCTTAGTCAGATATGTCCCATCCGCATGGAAATGGACGCGCTCACAGGCGCACAGCAGATAATTCACTCCCCAGTTCCGTATAAGCTTCTCATGGCCATACGGAAAGCCATCTCAGAAACTGGGCTCCAAAGTCGTTTTACAAGGAGCACGCTTCAGCAAGTGTGCGAGAACACCATGTTCATTCCTCATGACTGGAAAGCCGTCATGCGGATGATGCTTAACCCTAGCCAGTACTTAATTTGAGACAGCGAGTTTCGCCTAGAGGCGCAGACAAGGGCTGCCAGGATGGGAGGCGCAGTACTTCCTGACCAGTTGTATGGTTCAGGTGCCTTCGAGCCCATCGACGCCCAGATCAACTTGCCTCTCGCCACTCTCCAGATGTCGGCCGAGGCCGCCTTTAGGGCGTTTTTCAAAGTCCCAGCAACTGGCAAAGCGGCTAAAAATTACACCGCTATCAAGCAAGGAGCTCAAGAGCCCTATATGGACTTCATCAATCGCCTGGAGGAAGCAATTAGCAGGCAGATTGATAATGAGCAAGCCCAGCAAGAGCTCATGATGAAGTTAGCCAAGGACAATGCCAATCTAGACTGCCGTAAAATCCTGCAGTCACTAGGCAATCGTCCCGACTTGACACTTACGGACATGATTAGAGCTTGCGCCGACATTGGCACTGAATCCTACAAGATGGGATTGCTAGCGGCAGCGGTGCAAGGGGGCAAGAGACCAAAAGGAAAGACCCAAGGAGCATGTCACAGTTGTGGCAAGATTGGTCACTTCGCTAGGGAGTGCCGATCCAAGGGAGGCGGGCAAAAGTCCGGCCGTCCCAAGGCTCCGAAAACCCAGTGTCCGAAATGTCAAAGAGGCTACCATTGGGCCCGAGACTGTCCGAATTCGGGAAACCGGAACGCGGGCATGTCTCTGGCCCCGGTCCAAACAGAAGCTTCCCTCATTCAGAGCTCACCCGAGCTAGACTAGATCCCAGCCCCATTCCAGGCATTGCGAGGGCACAGGCCAGCCCCAAGGGTAGTACAGGGTTAGACTTGACTTGTCAGGCGGACGTTACATGCGACCTGCCAGGCACGGTCTATCTGGTGGACTCCCAGTACATGGGTCCACTGCCCAAGGGCTTTATAGGTTTAGTTTTGCCCCGCAGCGTAGCTGGAGCACGCGGAATTTTCATAATTCCAGGAGTCGTCGACTCCAATTTTTCAGGCGTTCTCCAAGTTCAGCTTTGGACTCACCTGCCCCAGACAATCCACAAAGGAGACACCTTAGCGCAACTGATCATGGTTCCTTGTCACTCGCCAGCAGATAGCCAGGGAAGGCTCAGTGACAGCTCCAAGTCCCGGTCAGAGGACCGCTCGAGCGCCAGTGAGGCAGTACAAGGATACCAGGTCTTAGCGACAGTGGAGACCAACATTGAGTGGAAACAACGCCCGGTTATCGAGGTATTTCTGAATAATAGATTATTCTCAGGCCTGTTAGATACCGGAGCAGATGTCAGCGTGATAAGCAGTGGCCAGTGGCCAAGGGAATGGGCCATTGAGCCGGTCTCCGATGTGTGGGGGGTAGGCGGCATTCAGGAAGCGTTTAGAAGCCGAGAGTGGGTAACAGTCACGATTCCAAAGGCTGACGGCACGGCGGTAATTCGGCCGCACATTCTTGACGTGCACATCAACCTTTGGGGGCGAGACATTTTGCAGCAGTACGGTGCTACGCTTACCTTCGGGTAATGGCGTTGCCACTTAAGTGGCTCACCGATACGCCGGTCTGGGTGGAACAATGGCCGGTAGTAGGAGAGAAGTTAGTTGCCCTGAAACAGCTAGTGAGAGAACAGCTAGACGCAGGACACATAGAGCAGTCCACGAGTCCATGGAATTCGCCAATTTTTGTGATTAAGAAGAAGTCGGGGAAGTGGCGCCTCCTCCACGATCTCAGAGAGATCAATAAATGCATACAGCCAATGGGTCCGCTCCAATGCGGCATCCCGAATCCGAACATGATTCCCGAGGGGTGGGAGATCCTAGTCGTAGATCTCAAGGATTGTTTTTATACAATTCCCCTAGACCCCCAGGACCGGGAAAGGTTCGCCTTTACGGTGCCAGTTGTGAACCACAGTGAGCCTACGCAGCGTTACGCGTGGAGATTTTTGCCACAGGGCATGCTCAATTCGCCCACCCTGTGCCAAATTTATGTTCACAATGCACTGGCAAAGTTCCGAAGCCTTTACCCAAAAGCTATAGTTTGCCATTTCATGGACGACATCTTGGTCGCGATGCCGCAACTCGGCAGCGAAATGTTTTCTGACCTCCAGGCCAGCCTGGGGGACAAAGGCTTACTCATTGCCCCAGAGAAAGTGCAGAGAACCGAGGCCTTCTCGTACTTGGGTCATCGGCTTCTCCGCTCTTTCGCAGCACCAGTTTTGCCTCAGATCAATTTACAGGACTCAGTCACCTTGGTAGAATTGCAGCAAGTTTTAGGGAATATTAATTGGGCCAGACCGTATTTTCGTTTGGATACGGATCTTTTGAAACCGCTCTTCTTGCTGCTAACCTTAGGTAAGCAGCCGGCAGACCGGATACAGGTTTCTCGAGAAGCGCGCTTAGCTATTGAGAAAGTGAACCAAGTTCTCAGCCAGAGGTGGGTAGATAGGATCACCCCAGGGCCATATGCTCCGATCTTGAATTTGTACATCGTACGGTCAGGATCCATGTTCACCGGAGCGCTCGGCGTAGATGCCGAGAAAGGGGTGAGTATCGTGGAATGGGTGTACCTTCCGAACACCTCTCCACGAAACATCGTTCCTCCCCAAGAGCTGGTCTCCGCGGTGGTTTACCGTGGAAGGCTGAGAGCTAGGGACATTTCTGGGCACAATTTAGCCAAGATCGTAGTCCCGTTCACCAAGGAACAAATCCAGCAGTTGATGCAGCTCGGTGACTCACTTCCGATAGCTTTGGAAGGATTCACCGGATGCTTGGCATACCACTTGCCGAAGGACCCCAGACTAGTCTCACTCCAAACGCAGACAGTCAGCTTGTTCGAATTGCTCTCGCTGGTTCCACTTCAGGGGGCCAGGACAGTCTTTACGGATGGTGGTCGCACATATGGTGTCTTGGCTTGGCAGGAGGGCCAGGCCTGGCGCACGCTGCTAACTCTTCCACAGAAGTCCGCACAGCGGGCAGAGTTGGCGGCGGTGAACCTTGCCTTGCGCACCTTCGCCAAAGAGCGCCTAAACATCATTACGGACAGCATGTATGTCAGGAACTTGCTCCACAGTCTACTGGGAGCATACATCACTCCCGCGATAGACAAGAATTTGCTTAGCCTGTTTCTCACTGCTCAATTTCACTTGCGAAACCGCACGGAGCCGCTCTATATTGCCCACATCCGAAGTCACCAAGACCTACCGGGTCCGATTTCCGTGGGCAATAGCAGAGCGGATGCGGCGGCAAAGGAAATTCAGCAACGTTCAGTTTTGGGTGTTTTTACTACGCCAATTCAGAGTCATGCATTTTTTCACCAAAATGCCAAAGCACTCGCCAGACAATTAAATTTGCCACTTTCTCAAGCCCAAGGTATAGTTCGCTCTTGCCAGCATTGTGCAGGGGCGCCGGGGGGGGGCTCGTGGGGGGTCAACCCACGAGGGACAGAGGCTAATCAGGTGTGGCAAATGGACGTCACACATGTCCCGCAGTTTGGCAGATGGCAGTACATGCACGTCTGCATAAATACTTTTTCCCAGTTCGATTGGGCCACGGCGCAGAAAGGGGAGACTGCTTCCCACGTGGAGCAGCACCTCCTTTCCTGCATCGCGGCAATGGGCAAGCCACGGCACGTTAAAACCGATAACGCCCCGTCCTACAGTTCTAGGCAGCTGGCCGCCTTCATGGCCACTTAGGATATTCAGCATACTTTTGGCGTTCCTTACAATCCGCAGGGGCAAGCGATTGTGGAACGGGTCAATCAGACGCTCAAGTCCTATATTGACAAACAAACAGAAAGGGGGGAGCCGCCGGCCCTCCCCAAGTCACAGGGCCAGGCACAGCATTGTCTGAATAAGGTATTGTTCACTTACAACCACCTTAATGTTTTTTCGGACTGTACGCCGCAGGAGAAGCACTTCTGCCGTTCGGAAGCTCTCCCGCGACCGATGGTCCGATACCGAGTGCCACCGGACCCTTCTTGGAGGGGCCCGGCGCCGCTCATAACCTGGGGGAGAGGGTATGCTGCAGTTATGTCTCCTACAGGTGTCGTTTGGATTCCAGCACGGTGTGTCAAGCCTCACTTGGAACCACATGGCGTGGACCCAGACTGACCAGAGTCCGATCCCGGAGATGGAGGACCTCACCCTGACCGAGAGGACCCGTCGGAAGAGGCGGACACGGATGACGGCGCCGAAGGTCACCTGGGGGATGATCAAGGCGCTTTGCAATGAGGCCCAGGACGCCCTCCGACGCAAGGAGAAGGAGCCGACACCGGAGAATTTCCTGGCTGCAGTTTTTGCCCAGATTAATGCCAACTCCGTGGCAGTTCTCATCATCCTGACCCTTTCCCTGCTTGTGGGGGGAGGCGTTCAGGCCGCCCCGTTTGGGGCCAGCGGTTTGATACCAGACGGAGACCTTTCCGCCCGGATGCATTACAACTTGTGGGAAAGGTTGGCGGGTCTCGTCAACCAGTCCGATTTTTGCCTGAAGCAGGACGCAGGTTCTGCCTTAATTCTGAGCACCTGTCTCATCCCAGTGTGCCACACTCTAGATGCACACGCCAGGGATGGCGACTGGTTGCTGAAGAAGATCTTCGGACCGCATCTCCCTGCGAGTTTTGCAGCTTACGCTCGCTGGGGGGGATTGCGGTTCACGATGACTTTGCCGGCTGACGCAGCCACTCTTCACACCCCGCGAGTGGCGGCCAGCCCGAACTCTACTTGTGCTCGAATGGTCGGCTGCGCTGCAGTCGGCCGAACTCAGTGCCGCTGCTTCGATACCGGCAGCAGCAACTGGACTTGTGATAAACCAGAGACACTTGGTTCTATGTATGCTCATGTTACATTACCATCTGGTTGGTTCTTTACATGTAATCAGTATACTTTTAACTACATTCCTGCAAATGTATCAGATTCCACATGTTGCCTTAGTCGGTTGACACTGTTGCTCCCCACTAAGGATATGGTTACCCCAAGCACAAATGTTCCCAATGTTTCAGATGCTTTAGATGTTCCTGCACCCGTCAGGCACACTCGCACGACCCAGTTAGACAGCTCATGTGATAGCAGCTTTAGAGTCCTAAGTCCAGCCGAGTATGTCTCCTTGGCAGTCAGCATAGTTGGCGTGCCGGCCTTAGCCGTCGGCAACGCTCGGAGGATCGGTCGTTTGGCTTGCGGATTAGCCAAAGCCATCAACCATACTCTCCACATGGGAGACCTGGTGGAGTTCATTGTGGAGCTGGATGTGGTCGTGGATTCCGTGGGGGTGGCTCCAGACGGTACTCAAGGTGGTAGTGGGGGTGATCATACTAGGCATAGCGTTATGCTGCTTTGCGCAATGTATTCCCTCACTGATCTCGAAGTGCCGCCCCGAGAAGGAACCCCGAAGCGTCATTCCCGCTCAACAGCTGATGCCGCTCCTACGCAAAGTCGCCGGTCAGGTCCTTAAATGAAAATTAAAGGGGAGATGTGGATTTCCCACGCCCGTTGGGCATGGAACGGCCCTGGCAGAGGCCACTACGGTAGAGAAAACTCCTGGCTCGTGGCATCTGCGGGCAGAGAAATTAAGGGGGGTGGATAAATGATAGGGTTTGATTCACCCAACTCCTGACCTGACCAGCGGTTCTGCTGAATGAGCAAATACCTAACCCAGTTACCCATTAGAGTAATCACTCATCTCCGTGTCTCAGTGTAATCTCAGGCACAAACAGATGCCATGTTTACCCCTGCCTGATCCCTGAACAATGGAGACTCCGAGGTCCATGTTTGCCCCAGTTAATTAACTTCCCCAAAGAGATTCCCAATTAACTTGAGTACACAGGTGATGTAATTTCTGTCAGGTGACAGTCTTGCCACCGTTGCGCTTTTCCTTCTATATATGTTGCAGCCTTTTCTCAATAAAGTACTGATCATATCCTCCTCCATACTGCCTCGTATCGTTCCTTGATCAGTCTCCTCCGGGACCTATGGCCCTCAGCGGCCCCGATTCCTACAGAGCATGACCTGGCCCCCGGCTTCAAAAGGTTGAGAACTCCTGTTGTAAAGCATAAATGACCAAATGTTTCTATCCTCAGCCTCCCCTGGCCTTGTTTCATTTTGCTTTGCTTTGTTTACTTACTTTCTTACTTATTAGTTAGGCCTGACCTTAGTGAGCACTGAAGGGTGGAGAGACCTCATAAGATGGTTCAACACTCTTCAGCAGAAACCAGCAATATCCTGGCCTACTGTGATTTGATCTTTGTTGTAAATTAGGTTGCGAGCAAATTTCCCATAGGAAAAAAACTGTATGCCTGTTTACATGATCAAACTGCAGTGAGGAGGAAGGGATTTCCTATGTGTGCATATGCTTTCCATATTCATTAATAGTGACTCTTTCCAGAGCATCATTTGAACTAGGGCATCTACGTTCTGTATTGTATGATTTGTAATTCCTATCTGTGAATATAAAATTATCTAATTTGTATAATTTAGGCAACAAAGAATAATCAACCTGAACTTGCCACAAATGCAACTTTGTTGCTTAAATAATGTTGCTTACTAGCATAAGTCATACTAAAGTAGGCCCATTTAATCAGTGAGGATTTTGGTGAGTTAAATCCTTTGTGATTTCAATGGGTCTATTCTAGTGGCATACTATGCTAAGCAACAGTGCTCCAAAAATTTTTTACTACCACACTGTGGGCGTGGTATGGTGGGTGTGGCCAGGGGGGAAGCCCTGTGTTGCACCCAAATTAGGACTACTTTATTTTAAAACTTGGATGGGCATTGCCAGTCAGAATTTCTACTACCGGTTCTGGCGAATTGGGGCGAACCTGCTGATCCCCACCACTGGATGTAAGCAGTGATGCACTGCAAAAAAAAAATACTACCTACTCTGTGGGCTGGCCAAATCTGTGGGCAAGGCCAAATTTGTGGGTGTGGCCAAACATCCTGCATTATGGGCTATGGATGTGGGTGTGGCTAACCAAGTGGGCATGGCCTGGGGGAATTTCCGCTACTGGTTCTGCAGAACCTGACAGAACCTGCTACAGTGCATCCCTGGATGTAACTATATTCAGTCTTTGAAACCCCCACTATGGAAACAGAAAGCTTTAAAATATAGTAATAACAACATACACAGTATATTTGAAAATAAAGTACAGAAAAACCCCGACTTACAAATGCCCCGAGTTACATAAAATTCGACTTACAAAATGATTTTGTGCTAAAACCATGTCCCAATTTACACAATTTCCTATGGGTTTGCTTCGAGCTACATAAAAATTTGATTTAAGCAAAAGCCCACGGAACAGACTTTTTTTTTCATAAGTAGGGTTTTTAGTGTACCTTAAAAATTAACATTCACTGCTATGTTAGTATGGACTGGATTCTAGACATAGGCTGCAAATGAAAAGGAAAACCTCTGAAGAAACTACACAGGTGACTGAAAATCTTACCATACTCCTGTTTCAGTTCTGAAAGGGAAGACTTTTAGAAATGAGCGCTAGTGTACTTGGACTTAGAGTAGTAAAGATACTACTGGCTAGAAATGGGGAAATCCATCCAATTCAAAAATCAACAGCTGTTCAGGGCAGATGAGTCTGGTAAACTGGTAAAACACCAGCAAACACTTAAACTCTAGTAGGTGCACAATGTAAAACAGAGCTTGGAAAATTTCCTTCTTTTCCTCCATGTATATTCAAATTTTATTAAAATATGTTAAAATAGCATTCTCATTCAACAACCTTAATCAAATTCTGTAGATAATGGTATTTCCAGCCTAGAGGAATCCAGGCCTTCTCATTTCAGTGCTAACATGATTGAACACACCAGGATTCAAACTCAGACTAGACCTAAATTGTCTAGAGCCAGAGGTTGGGAGTTCGATTCCCCACTGTGACTCCAAAAAGAAGAGCCAGCCTATGTGGCCATGGGTAAAACTGCAGACTCAAGACTCCCCCACTGAAAGGAATGGTAAACTACTTCTGTGTATCCTCTACCCTGAGAACCATGGAAAGGATCAACATAATTCAGAATTGACTTGACAGCATGCAATTATTATTATAATATTATTATTTATAACATAATCAGCAACAAAAACTCAAGTGTTTTCTACCTTAAACATGACAAAACATGATTTTGCATATGTTTTTAAAACTAGAGCAGGGGTGGCCAAACTTTTTGGGCCGCGGGCCGGTCATGTGGTTCAGGGGGGTAGTCACTATGGCCCAGGGGCTGGATCCGGCCCCGGTGCCAAGTCATTCAGTCCATGAAGCCCTTGTCGCTCCCAGAAGCGTAAGTAAATGAAGCCCTTGTCACTCCCGGAAGAATGGGCGTGTTTTACTTCCGCTTCCGGGAGTGACGAGGGCTTCACAGGCCAGATGAATTGGTGTTTTGGTCATAGTCTGGGCACCCCTGAACTAGAGGAAGCAAACCAAAATACACTTTCCTTTGATTTCTTATTGATACAGATGGTCAGTGACTCACTAAGACCAGAGAGCTAGTGGCCATGTTGACCGGGGGATTCTGGGAGCCTAGTATAGTCCCAACAAAAATTTTTATCAAGGTTTTAGTCAGGCAGTAGGTTTTCCCTGACTCCTCTGGAAGTTCGACGTACTGAACATAGGACCTTCTGTTAACACAGAGTGTGCTATGCCACAGAGCTTTTTCTTCTTCTTCTATGTCCTGATCAAACCCTGGACTGCCAAAATGAAGCCACATTCTTGACTTGTCACTGGCCCAACTTAAGTACTCATCAGTGCATGTTTCTGGCAATAACTGGCAGACCAGTAAATGAGCCGGATTCTGTATCTCTTCACATTCACAGCACATGTTGTTGTCCGCCAGTAGTCCCCACTTGAGCATGTTGGTCTTGCATTTAGAGACTCCAACCCTCAGCATATTCAGGGTCCTCCAAGTGAGTTCTTCAGCTATATCCTCCTTTAATGTTTTTCTTGTGCAGTGAGCTCCTTCCTCCATCTTCTAATTTTGGTTTTGCTCTTGTGTACCTTCAAGAATGTTTGTTCTTGCCATAAGCTCTTTCAGGATCTCAGCCAGCAGACTTGAGGCTCATATTCGTTCAGAAGATGTCAAGGGTCATTCTCTTGCTTAGCATCTCTTAGAAGAGTGATCAACATTATCAGAAGAGAGGCAAACCCCATGAGAATGCCAAATAGCAATAGAAGCGGGAAGGGAGTGAAAAGAAAAGTAGCAATATAAGTTTGAAAAGTTATGTGTTGACTTTAAAAGTAAAATCTTCTCAAGGCAGTTTCCACCAGCACAGCTTATTCATCTCTGGATGCTTTTAAACTGCAATTCACATAATCTTTCACATTGGCTGTGCTGGCTAGGACTGCTGGCTTTTGCAACTGAGCAATGCTTGGAGAGCAACACATTCCCAATTCCCATAATGGTCCATAAAACATCAATAAAGTGCTTTTTCAGAGTGCAAATAATAAACTGTGAAACCAGGAGCTATTGCTGAAATTGCAATGCTGCACAATTATAATGGGATGTGGTTATTCTGTGATGATACATACATATTACCTATGCATGTAATATTTATATTATCTTAATACAGTCTGATACAAGTATTAAATATAGAGGAACAAATTCCTCTGTCAAGCAAAGAGCTGGCTATGCAACTGCCTGCTGTAAGAGTGATTAGCACCTTTGTAAGTTGGCAAACTACCAACCTTTTTCCTTTCTTCTTTTGTCATCCTGTGGATAAGCCTAAACCTTCTTTCAGTGCATTTCCTCTCTGTTCAACTCAAATTAGTCCCTTCTGCTGGACTCCAACTGGGCTGCCCTTGGTACATCACAGGGGTCTGGCTGAGAAAATCTCTTTTCAGTTGAGAACAAAATCAACTGGAGCATTACCTGCTACTCTGTCAAGGCCTGGCCTTATTACATAATAAGCCCTTGCTGTTGAGGGTCAATTATTCCATTGACTACGCATTACAATAATTCTCCCTAATTAAAAGAGGTACTTAATGTGAATTTGGATGCATACTGAACGAAACATTAGTCCTTTTGTTATCTTGGCAAATCCATTGTTCAGAGCCAAACCTCCCCAATTAGCATCTTCTGCCAATCCCTGTCAGCTGAGGTTTGGGAAGGCAGTGAAAAGAAGGTCAACCCTGATGCTAATTTAGATACAATTGTGACAGTGCCATTTAGAGGCACTTGCTCTAAAGGCGCCATCAGGGTTTAATGAAGCAAACAGCCGGGGTCTCCATGACCCTGCAGAGTTAATTAAAAGAGATGTGCTCTATGTTGTGGTGCCAAAAGAAGGTGTGTGTGTGTGTGGAGGGAACAAGGAAGAACAGAAGAGCTCTCCTTAAAAGTGGTATCATAAAGTCCTACTAGATCTCTTTTCTCCTTCAAACCGTCAGCACTTTTAAAAGGACATAGAAGCATCCCTTTAATCTGCTCATTAAACAACTCTCTCATGCAGACTTAACACAAATTAGCACTTTTGAAATGAACCAAATCTGACACAAAGTAGATGGCCTCAAATGATTCACCAGGTCAGGCATCAAATCGTTTCCCATTATTAATATTATTGGATCAGGGATGCAGATCCAAAATTTCAGGACTCCAGCATTTAAGGGGAAATGTTCCTTTGGTGACATGCATATAAAGGAGTGAGTTTGGGGTTTAGTTTTGGCAAAGGACTTGTGCTATTAGTATTTGCTTCATGAAGCATCTAAATGCCATTACACATTATATTACATCACAGGGCAAAATTTAAGTGCTATTACGTTTTAGCTATAGCTACTTGTTTCCATATGAATTTTGCTCTATCTACTATGAAGAGGATGCTGTTTTGCTTAAACTGACACATGCTAATCTGAACACTTCTCAGTTTGCACAACCTCCAGCAATTAAATCTTGTGGTTTAGATCCAATGAGCCATGTAGCTTCCTGAAAAGAGGCTTCTGTTAGTTTCGAGCAATTTAATCTACCCACCCGTGGAAGAGCTGAATTACATGAAACTGTACTTCTTCTTCTGGTGCCGTATCCATTCTGGATATTGGCTATCATTATGGCGATAGACTTCCTGTTTTTAACTCCATGGAGCAGTTCTTCTGAGGACATGCCACACCAGTCTCTCAGGTTCTTCAGCCATGAAGTCCATCTACGTTCCGGGCCTATCTTCCCAGGAATCTTCCTCTACATAACGAATCAGAATATTCTATACTTCATGTCATTCTTCATGATATGGCCAAGGTATTGGAGCTTTCTTTATTTAATGGTCTTAAACATGATATCCTTAGCAGCCATCTGTAGATCCACATTTCAAAAGTTTTGATTTTCTTTTCAGATGTTTTAGTCAATGTCCAAGCTTTGACTCCATATAGCAACACTGGGAATACGTAACATCTCACTATCTGGATCTTTGTAGTGAGAATTAGATCTGTACTGCATAACAAATGTCGCATTTTTATTAAGGTGGATCTTGCTTTTTCTATTTGTATTTTAATCTCTAATTTAGGATCCCAATTTTCATTTAACATATTGTACTGCACAGAGCCTGGAAAAATTACTGTTTGGGACTACAACTCCAAGAATTTTCCAGACAGCAGTGCCACCAAATATAGTTTTTCCAAAGTCTGACATTGTATCACATAATGCTTTTGAAGCTGTACTGTTTTTCAAAAGCAATCTGATATAGAGATATTAGGATCTGATGTTTGAGCAAAACAAATCTCAACACACAGAGAGAATACAAATTCATGTGTGGTTACTGTTTTTCCACGTGAAATCAGAATGAGAACTGTGTTTTATTTATTTTAAATGTCATCCAGAGGTCTGCAAATATACATGCAGAACAAAAGGTATATAATCTTAAACCAATGCATCTCCTTTAAAAAGTAGCACAATTAATGTAGCCATTTTATATCCAGTCTGGCCAGGTTATCCTGCTATGGTAATAGAGTTGACCATATTGCCAGCTACTCAATGCTGAGTGTCAGGTGGGGGTTAACTATCCTGAGCACCCTAAGGACTAACGGCCTTGGGTGCCACAATTCACAGGGAAGGGGATGGTCCCTAAGTGGATTACATCCCACTTGAATCCATCTTGATAGAGGGCAGCAACTTCATCAATACTGGCCTGGGGCTGAGGAGGACAATCGTGCCAAAAGGACTCAGGACCAGAAAGTGACTCGTGGAACTAGATCAGTGGTACGGGGGTCATGTTGCGGTGTGGAATTCAGTTGAAAGGCCACTGCATTATATTCTCAGGACATGCTTCATGGCTGATCGCCATGATGATCGCCTATATTCAGATTCGGATACAGCAGAAGAAGAAATAGTAGCCATTTTGAGCATTAATTTATCCCCTCCATACATTGCCAGCAATGTACGGTATGGTTTTGTACTTTTATTTCCGCCTGGTCTGGTTTCCAGAGAAGTCAAATACTTTTCATTTGGTTTTATTTTGATAGATTTCTGTAAGTAGATTTGTAAAGATACAGTTACTAGTTTAGAATAAATTGGAAATTGTTGTCCAATAACACTGGGGATCCAAAGACAGGAAGCACCTCCTTTCCAGGACTGAGTTCCTTTCCATAATATCCTCAAACGTTGCCAGAAGTGAAGTATTGTATCCCTTGTATGTTTTCTCTGACATAACTCTCAACCGCATTTTATGAACTCCATAAGTCACTAAGTGGTACATCAATATTTGAGTGTTTAAGAAGGAGAATAAAGGTCAGTTGTTGGTTCATTGACCTATCATGAAGCCTATCCTTCCTTCACTTTACAAATGAATCAGATCCTCCAAGCCTCTTTTGTTTCTCCTAAAGCAAAACATGGATCTGCCAGTTATCCATTCACTTAAATTGGTATTTGTCATTGCTTAAGCTAAAGATGAATGAGAGGGGACCAGTGTGAATGGCAGTTCTTACACACATACATCTATTTTCCTAGCAAGACTGTATCCATTGAAATGTTTTCTTTATTTAGGGCTGGTAACTGAAACAATAAGGCATGACAATCCCCTGTCAGTTCTCCAGAGGTCTGTCTCAACTGAGGCCTAATTTTGCTATTCAGGCATGGGATGTCTGGAATTTGTGGTGTGCATTCAGCCTTAAAAGGGAACAGTTGTTGTTTAAAAGCTGTTATAAGACACCCCAAAGACCATGGCTGACTACAATTACACCCTTATCTACAACTTGGTATGAATAGCTCTTTTTTGGCTGCACAGCCATTGTATCTGGAGTTGCACTGCATCACTTAAAGGTAAATGTCTCCCTTGCTTGAAAGGCAGTTGTATCTGATTCTAGGGGTCAGTGTTAACCTCCATTTACAGCCAAGAGGCAGCACTGTCTACAGACGTTTCTGTGATCATGTGGCAGGCATGGTTAGATGCCAGAGTGTTACCTTTCCCACCGAGATGGTGCCCATTCGTCTACTTGCAATTTCTAGCTTTCGAACTGCTTGGTTGGCAGGAGCTGAGACAGAGACAGGTGTTCACTCCATCATGCAGCACTTGGGTCTTAAATTGCTGACCTGCTGACCTTCCAGTCATCAAGTTCAGTGTCTTAACCACTTAGCCACCGCAATCCCTTAACAAAAATTAGACACACTCTCAAGTGGTTAAGACGTTGACTAGGAGGCAGAAGGTCAACACCCCAGCACTCTCCTAGCAGATTCTTCTTCTTCAAGTGCCATATCTGAATCCAAATATAGGCGATCATCATGGTGATCAGCCATGAAGACTGTCCTGAGAACATAATGCAGTGGCCTTTCATCTGCCTTCTGCGTTACAGCGTGACCCCCATACCGCTGATCCAGTTCCATGAGTCACTTTCTGGTCCTGAGCCCTTTTGGCATGCAAAGCCCTCATCGGCCCCAGGCCAGTATTGATAAAGCTCCTAGCAGATTCACTTGCAAAAAAGTCCACCTTTCATATCTCCTTCAGTAACTTCATTGCTGCCTCTGCTAAACTTTGAGTCTTCCAGCATTTCTACCAGATATGAAGGCTAGACCCATAGTTATGCCACCCTAGGTCAAATTAAGTTCCAGTAGACTCAAATGCCAACAAAAGGCTACTTGAAGCTAAGTGAGCCATTTTATGTTCCCCAGTGTAGCATAAAGCAGAAGATGCAGGAAAATGACACAGTGTCAGCATGAAGAAAGATCTGTTAGTGGGATGGTGCATCTATTACTGAAGGTCCTCTCAGCGAAAGCTCCACTGGTATTGTTATTCCACTTATTGGACTTAAAGTAGCAGAGGGCAGGATGGTCCTCAAGCATGTGAGGGGCGGCCATATATTTACAAGATCCTAAGCTTCCTCATTCTTCTATTTCATTCCCAACAGAGCCCTAAACTATAGCAGCTTAGTTCAAAATACTAAGTTTCCCAAGAGCTGTATATTATCTCCATGAAACAGAAGGAGTTTAAGTGAGGGAAGGGAACCATACATGCTGCCAGTCTTAACGGATACATGACAGTCTAGACCAGGAGTTCTCAACCTTTTTAGGCCAGGGGCAGGGTCGGACTCCCTCAGACAGCTTTGTGGGCCGGACGGCCATTTTGCTCTTCCTCCACATGAAACTTCTGGGTGCGGTGGAGTCTGTGGGAGGCCACATGAAATGGCACTGTGGGCCGCATCTGGCCTGTGGGTCACAGGTTGAGAATCCCTGGTCTAGACCAGTGGCGGTGAACCTCCCTCCTCCCAGCACAGAGTTTGCCCTGCCCCTCTGCCCAGCAGCCCATTGGAAGCATTTCCTTCCTTCCCATTACTGTGTTGGCACTTTGAGATAAATAAGTTGGTTTTGGGTTACAGTTTGGGCACTCAGTCTCTAAAAGGTTCGCCATGACTGGTCTAGGCCAGTGGTTCCCAACCTTTTTTGGGCCATGCCCCACTTACATTCTGATTTTAATTTTTAAAATGTGTATGTCACAATGTAATATATATTATATACTGTATATCAGACCCTTAGATTAGGGCCTAGAACTGTTAGAAATGCAAAAAAAATAAATTGCTGCTAATTAACTCATTCTCAAATTGTCCCACTTAAAAAATCAAATTGCCCCCATGTGCCCCAGGGGGACCACGGGTCTAAACTCTGCCTTCAGTCATGAGCAATCAGTGACCCTGAACTAATTCTATGCAGCAGCTAGAGGCCTCAGTTGGACATGCACAACCCAATAAAAAGATGCATGGAAGCCATTTCGCTGAAACCCAAACAGAATGGTGTACTCAAGATGTACGTCTCCAGCTACACTAGCTTGGTATGCAGAAGCTGGCCTGTTATATTGAAATTGAATCCTGCCCCCTACACTGTATTATTACTACCTGGTCAAAGTCTTCTACATGTACATAAATAAGTTCAAAAAACTTAGATTTGTGACCAGCATCGAGTTCAACACCAAAATGAAAAGGAGCTTCTCTAATCCTCATGGACTTCTTCCTTCACCCCCTGCTGATAGCTTTTGTTCTTCCTGCAGTTCATTCTTCAATAAAAAAATATTACTTCTTTGATTTGGATAGTATTCTATCCCTCTGTTGATGTTTCCTGGTACTGTATTATATGTTTAGTTTCTTTCTTTCTTTCTTTTGGCTGCTGAGTTTAAGATTTGGCAGACATTTTCTAACATATTTGTACAAAAGACCTCAATATCCTTTCTGGTCATTTCAGTTTATGACTGTTCCATTTAAGATATTCTCTCTGTTTCACGTGGTTGCAGCTTGACTCACTATTTGACATCTGTTTGCATTAAACTGCACTTCCCATTTAATTACCAGGTCTCTTAAAGACCTGAAATCCTCCCGAACCTAGTTGCTTATAAAGTCTGAGGTATTTGCTATCGCATAGGCCCAGCTTTGATACTAGCTCGAATCATTAATGTAAATATGATTAAATAGAGCAGCCCCCTGGAGTACCCCACTGGTGAGCTATGGAAAGCAAAATTGATTCACTCGTAAAATCCTGTTTTGAGCTGAATTTCAAGCCATTTATATAAAAATGTTCCTCATATTTTGATTTCTTGGCCTAGTACAGTGAAGGTGAACCTTTTAGAGACTGAGTGCCCAAAAAGAGGGGCAGGGTAAACTCTGTGCTGGGGGGAGAGAGGAAACACTCCCATTGTGCTGCTGGGCAGAGGTGTGGGTAAACTTTGTGTTGGGTGAGGGAGGAAGCGATCCCATTGGGTTGCTGGGCAGAGGGGCTGGGTGAACTCTGTGCTGGGGTAACAGTTTGTGTGCCCACAGAGAGGACTATGAGTGCCACCTCTGGCACGTGTGTCAGCTTAGTAAGATAGCATTAATTTTAAGTATTTGTTCAGCATAACTAGCCTCCAGTCACATAAGAGAGAAATACATAAGTCCTGGATAAATCAAGTTGATTTTTTCCCTTCACTTTAAAGCATTTAAACACACATGGCAACAGAGTAAAAGTGAAATATTCTTAGGCAATATTTACCTCTTGAAAATAGAACAAGCATTTCTTTCTCAGGCCCCATCAAAGTTTTGTTAATGTTAGGGTTAGCAGTTTCAGATGTTGGCAAAAAAGAGGGGACATATTGCTATAAAAGATGGCACAAATGTGCATAAAACTTGCATGTGCAGATAATCTGTGATGAGAAACAGCAACTTGCAAGATCTTGATGGTAGTTTATATATATGTGAAGTTTATTCATTATTCATTTATATTTATTTGTCTCAGTTATATACTGCCTTTCTCCGAATAAGGGGACTCAGGGCGGCTCACAATGTCAAAAAACTAAAATTAAAAAATATAGTGAATTATGCATTAAATGTATTTTGAAACAGTCCCTTTTTAAACTCCAGCAGTGATCTGCCATCATGTGCGTATCCTATCTTCCTTGGTAGCGGTCCTCCATAGTTTTAATATCCTGGTGAAATCTTTCACCTTGTTCCTCACTGGTGTCTCCTAAATTTTCAGGGAAATGGTCCAAGTCATACCTGTCAACCTTCCCGATTTGGCCGGGATTACCCCATAAATTGACGTCGATTGATGTCATAACCCGGCCCCCGCTGCCAAAACCCTGTAATTTGGCAGCGGGGGAAACGCTTTCCGCGCATGCGCGGAAGGGTTTTACCCCTTCCACGCATGCACGAAAGCGCTACGTCGCTTGCGTAAGGGCTGCGCAAGCGGTGTAGCGCTTCCGCGCATGCGTGGAACGCGACCTGCGCACAAGCGATGTGCGCAGGTCCCGTTTTTCCGGAGCCGCGGGTTGACAGGTATGGTCCAAGTGGCTGTGTAAATAGTGCACCTTAATACTCACGTTACACCCAAGGGATTTGAAACTGTTAAGCATCTCGTTTACCAGTTCAACATAGTTTTCAGCTTTGCGTTTGCCTAGAAGATTTCCAACAACAGCAACAAATGAAGTCCAGGCTTTTTGCTCAGCCTCATTCATCAAATGACAATAGGGCAAATATACAGGAACCAATCCTTGCATAGGTGATTTAGAACGGCACAAAATGAAGTTAGAACTGCACATTTTGCGTAGAACTGCACGTTAAAAAAACACTGATCTACAAAAGTAGAGTAGATAGAGAAAAACTGATTTCATATTTGGATTCAGCGACCCAAATATAGCTAAAATCAGTTCTAAAATCCTAGGCAACAAAAAAAAAATTTTTTTTTCTTGTAGGACTGTGTCATATTTTGTCTGAATCAAGGTGATCCTACTTTTTGCTGTAAGCTTCCCTGGTTATAATATAAGCATAAGAACAGGGTGAGAGCTGACCTTAAAATATAGCAACAACATTTTATAAAAAGCTATGCCTTCCCTTCTATTTAAGAGACTGGAGGCGCTTATATAAATCAAGGTATTATGAAGATAGATATTTTAAGCATTACCATTGAAATAAAATAAATAACTCTTAATTAATCATGCACTATTAATAGACCTTGCTCCAAATTAATTGTGCCCTATAAACCCAACCTCCTTATTAACACAAAATATAGGTACAGTATGTCAATTTCATGTATAAATCAATGCAATGTGAGTGTTCTTATTATAGATGCTGGTGTTAACTTAAAAGATAATTATTAATGCATTACCAGTACATCTAGTGAGACATATTATCTATTTAATTCAATAATGATACTATGAAAAGTACCTTTTTGGCAATGCAGAAATGTTCGTTAGCACTCAATGCTGCAGGGAAAATCTTAACATACTGGTTCAGAGAATGAGTTTTTTGGAGGGACAGTAGGTTCATAGAATACCTTTGCATTTATTTACTCAAACAGTTTGGATTTTCTTTTTCCTTCCTTTATGCAAAAAGAAACTTACATGAACACCTTCAAATGAAATATCTGAAGAATGCTTTGAGTACTGAGGTTTTCCATTTTTTGTTTTACTTGCCCCGATTTTTGGTCCTTTGTACCACTATTTTTCTTTTAGCAATTTTCTCCCTCTAGTTTCTAGATCAGAGACTGAGAACTAGAAAAGGAAATGGGTTTAAAGATCAAAATTGAACAATCCTGGCCACACACTTCAAGTATGCCATGGGATTCAATTAGTTTTATTGCAAACCTCTCCCCGCTTCTCATACACACACCCACGTACAAGTGAGAAGTTATTTTTTTTGGCATCCTAATAATTACTTCTTGTAATTTTGAAAATGTTGAGGCGGTTGTTTCCTGAGGGAGTACTTTTAGTTAACTCATTCAGCACCACACTCTGTGACAATGAAATAGACTCTGAAAGAGCAGAACAAAGGCCAAAACCTAAACAGTTCTTAGGTCCTTGGTTAGGTCTTGAACTGTTAATTGTATACCATACTTTGACTGTGAATCTAATGGTAGATTTTTATTATTATAATATTAAAAATAGATAGACCAGGCATTCTCAACCTACGGCCCACAGGCCAGACCCAGACCCCGAAGCCATTTCATCAGGCCTGCAATGCCCTTGTCAAACCTGGAAACAGAAAAAAAACAGCACACTGTGCATGTGCAGAATGCCACTAAATGTGTTCTGAGCGTGGGTGGTGCATGTTTTACTTCTGCTTTTGGGTGGGCGGAACCACATGACTGGCCTGATCTAGCTGCCCAGGAAGCGTGGTCAGGCCCGTGACCTGAAAGCATTGAGAAAGCCTGAGATAGACATCTGACTCATAACACACCTGATATAACTGTTGCAATAGATAAGAAGTCCTGGTTTAATGAAATTGCTATGCCTGGCGGTGCACGTATTGAGGACAGAAAAATCACCAAAGATTGTGATTTGCAAACCGAAGTTGAGTGTTTATGGAAAAAGAAATCCGTTGTTGTATCCACAGTAATTGGAGCTCTCACAGCAGTGTTTCCCAACCTTTGGTTTTTGGACTTCAACTCCCAGAAACCTAAGTCAATTCCCCAAAGCACTGATTAGCCAATGTATTGACTTAGGCTTCTAGGAAATAAAGTCTCTCTGTGTGGTGTGTGCCCCATGTTGGGAACCACTAGAGCAATACCTAAACGACTCCCTAGTTCTTAGAAATTTTGGATTTATTGGACTTGAATATCCTAACTTTAGAAAAAAAACAACTTTACTAGAAACTGCCTAAAGACATAATGTCCCAAAAGTCGACATAGATAAGAAAAATGGGAAATTGTAGCAATGCTTTGCATAACAACAGATATCTTGGAATGTGTTCGCCAAGAATAGGAGAGAAGACTTCATGTGTGTGTGTAGAAAGTGATGTCCAACACAGAGAGAATATTTTTAAAGATTTTTGTCAATAATGGCACATTCAGCTACAATTTCCCATTTCCCCTATGTATGGCAAATTTTGGAACACCCTGTACCTAGACATTTCCTTGACAGTTCTTAGGTCCTTGGTTAGGTCTTGAACTGTTATGTCAGTCTTCAACTGTGAATCTAACTGCAGATTTTAATGATGATGATGTGCTACCAAGTCAATTCAGATGTATGGCAATCTTTCCTAAGATTTTCTAGTTATAGAATACTTTAAAATGGTTTACCATACTCTCTTTCTGGAGGCGTCCTGGGATTCTGTGCCCTTTCCAAAGCTATACAGGCTGGTTCTTTCCTTGTGGGGCACAATGCAGGAATCAGACTCCCAAACTTTGGCTCTACAGCCAGATTCCTAACTCCCTGAGCTAAGCTATCCATCCAGTTCAATTACCAAGGATAACTCTGCTTAGCTCCAAAAATCAAACAAGGCTGGGTGCTCTAATTATGGTGTTCTCTGTTTTCTTATTGTAATTCTTTGTTGGTGCTAATCTACATTTATAGCCAAAGAGCCAGTGCTGTCTGGCAGGCATGACTAGACACCAGAGCACATGGAACACTGTTATCTTTCTCCCTGATGCATACCTATTCATTTACTTGCAATTTCTTGCTTTCAAACTGCTAGGTTGGCAGTAGCTGAGAAAGAGATGGGAGCTCACTCTGTCATGCAGCACTTAGGTCTCAAACTGCCAACCTTCCAGTTGCCGAGTTCAGCATCTTAACCACTAAGCCACCACAGTCCTAATCTTCTATCACCCTTTTAATCACAGTAACAGAAAAGCTATCACTACATGGCAAAAAAGTGAGGTGACTCCTTGTCAGATTTCAATCACCGTGGGACATAATTAGACCTTTGACACTAGAAAATATCTCACTGGTTGAAATGCTGTTGTTTAGTGTAAGAAAAACTTTTTTCCATTCAGTTTGTAACCAGGAAGTAAAGAGTCGCTTTCACAATTCTCTGGGGCACTTCCATCTCCTCAGAGAATTGTGGTGGAGGACTTTGTGCCAGTTAGGAATGGACTGAAAGTTTATGAATTTTCTTATACTCAGCAACAAGGTAAAGGTCTCCACTGGATTAGGTGGCAGAACAGAAGGAGCAGAGCCATGACTGTTATTCATACCATTACCACTCATCACTATCCATCTCTCCCAAAGGGCCTCTGTGAATGATATGGGCACTGCTTTTTGGACCATATTTGCCTTGTATTGAAATTGCTGCCTGCACTTGACTTGACTGAAACCACAGTGTTAGAACCAGTAGTTCATCATTGACAGTGTTGGCTACTCCTAAAATACCTTGGATACCTTGGAGTTAACTTAATTTAATTTTAATTTAACTTAATAGATTTATATACCGCCCTAATCCAATGGACTCTAGGCGATGTACACAAGTTAAAACCAATATAAAACAATTTAAAAACCCTTAAGAACATAGCAATACTTCCCACCACTGTGACATTACTATCTAAAAACAAATATAAAACCGGCATAACCTTAACGTTAAAATTGATTACAGGAGGGGGAAGCCTCAGACGAGCCAGAAAGGGGAGCTTATTGACAATCCCGCCCCCAGACCCATTTTGCCAACCACGTCTTCAGTTCTTTCCTAAATGGTAGCAACTGGGCCTGGAGGCGTAATTCTACCGGGAGGTGGTTCCATAGTGTGGGGGCTACAACCGAGAAGGCCCTGTTCCTTGTGCTGGAGAGGTGAGCCTCCCCGACAGATGGTATCTGAGTTGTTATTCAGCGCAGAGTCCACCCACCAACAGGCTCTCCACAACAACATTCCGTGCATGGCAATGGACTTGCGGGTTTTTTAGCCATTTGGATATCACGTTACCTGCTGGCTAGGCGGACCACGACGTGTGCCCTCTGCTTTCACCTTGCCCAAGGAATCTGACGGAGGACACTTTGGTGAGTCTAAGTCCTGTTCTAACATCATTGACAAGAGATCGACTACAATGCCTAGTTAGACTGTTCAAGCCCCCATGCCTCAACAAGGCTCTTACCTTGCTGGAGTTCATTTTTAAAAAAAGCAATTAGAGAATTGCATACTAACTTGATAAATTATTTTCAAAATGTTTTTAAGATATGCTTTAAAACTAACGAGAAAATAATTATTCATTACATCAAAAAGTGTTACTTTCCACTTGCCATGTTACTTCTGAAATGTAATTTCATTATGCTCTTACCCATTCACCTCATAATTCACATTAGGTAGCTGGATTGTTTGTATTATTTCCAAGCTCTGGTTATACTCAGAATATAAGGAAAGAAATGAGACATAATGAAACACACTAGAGCATACCTATCAACCTTCCCGATTTGGCCAGGAAAACCCCGTAATTCGACGTCGATTGATGTCATAACCCGGGCCCCGCTGCCAATACCCCGTAATTTGGCAGCGGGGGAAACGCTTTCCGCGCATGCGTGGAAGCACTAAGTCGCTTGCGTAAGGGCTGCGCAAGCGGTGTAGTGCTTCCGCGCATGCGTGGAAGGGGTAAAACCTTTCCACGCATGCGTGGAACGCGACATGTGCACAAGCGATGTGCGCAGGTCCCGTTTTTCCGGAGCCACGGGTTGACAGGTATGCACTAGTGAGAGATGTTTGCTATATAACTTCTAAAACTGCTGAGACTCAGCAGTGTTTGCTCTTACTTTCATGATGCAAGACATTTAGCAAGAACCTAGTGGTTCGATTCAACACTAGGTGCATGAAATGCACTCGACAGGCAATTTACACTTAAGAAATATAAAACAGCCTGTGAGATGGGTACGCTCACAGAAAAATGAAGATAGTTGCCTTCAACTAAAGATAGGGCCCCAAGGGATCCGACGGAGGATGCTTTGGAGAGTTTTAGTCCGGGTCTAACATCATTGAGAAGAAATGGTCAACACTGCCTAGTTAGACCGCTCAAACCCCCACACCCCAACAAGGTTCTCATCTAGTGGGGGTACTCTAATCCTAAAATGCAATATTTAAAACATCAATACTGAAAGCAGCAGATGAAACAAGAATCAAATTAGAAAATCCTTACATTCACATTTAAAAGATGTTTACACACAGTTACCTCATTTAAACAGTTTCATGCATACACACAGCTGCATCATTCTTGCCTGCTTTTGAACTGAAGTCATATCCATGTATCAACCAGTTCTTCCCTTTATTTAAATTTGGATGAAACATTTTTTTATAGATACATACATAGGCACATTATTCTAACTAAAATTCTGGTTTACTTTTATTGTTCCAGATACAAATGCATTTCACCCAAAATAGTCTCTTTGTGTTTTAAATCATTACTCTTTGAGGTTTATTTCATTTCTTCCTTCCTATATACTCTTTTCATTTACAATTTAAAACCTG
Organism: Bradypodion pumilum; assembly: GCA_035047305.1. Lineage (NCBI taxonomy): Eukaryota > Metazoa > Chordata > Lepidosauria > Squamata > Chamaeleonidae > Bradypodion > Bradypodion pumilum. Next base: position 33,975,712 of record JAWDJD010000003.1, read on the forward strand.
CATTGTAGAAGATTAGCTAATACAGTATATATATATGGAGTGATTTACCTGTAAAGTATTTGTCTGGGTGCATTTGGTTCAGAATTAATTTGAGAGGACTTGGATTTGAACGGGGTTTCATTCAAATTTCTTCATATTTTTTTCTGATTGTTTTGGAGCAGATGACCTTCCAGACAATTGGAGGAATCTCTGGAAAGTTAGATAACAAGGTATGTTCTGTGGAGCTGAAAGGGTTAGCAGTTGTGAAATCAATAGGCCTGTGTCCTTTTATAATATACAATTTAAATCCTTTCATTCTCAGCTCTTTGCATTTATATAGGAAATATTTATAACAAGAGTCTTCAGATGACTTTAATTATAGTTTGCCTGCAGTCACAACATAAAGAAATAAGGCCTTGAGATGTATTTTTAAAAATCTCATAGAAGTATGATTATTTCTAAGTATGCTTGAAAAGTCTTCTCAGGCTTCTCAAATTCATAGAGAGAAAGCTAACTAAATTACTTTCTTTTATCTGAGTTAAAACTATGTGCAAATGGAGGCAGGTGCTTTATATTGCATCTCATATGCAACTTTAAACATATGATTTTTAGATCTAGCAAAAGACATCTTGGAACACTGATAATTCAAACAATAGCCTGCAAACGCAGATTTAAAAAAACCAGACTGATGTCATGCATAGAGAGAATCTCCTCGAAGAATGGAAAGCATGGCAAATACACTTAGAAGTCTCCTGGGAAAGTGTAGAGCTGGCTCATTCTTCTGATCCAAAAACATTTACCTGGAACTAAGCCTGGCTGTGGGTACTGCAGTGGCTCAAGTGGCTAAGATGCTGACTGGGAGGATGAGCTCCCGTCTTTCTCCCAGCTCCTGCCAACAGAGCAGTTGGAAAGCAAGAAATTGCAAGTAGATAAATAGGGACCACTTTGGTGGGAAGGTAACACCATTCTGTGCACTCTGGTGTCTAGTCATGCCTGCCACATGACTGCGGAAACGTCTGGAGAAGCAGACAGTGCTGGCTCTTCGGCTTTGAAACAGAGATGAGCACTGCACCCTAGAGTCGGATACAACTGGCTTTCAAGCAAGGGAAACCTTTACCTTTACCTTTAAGCCTGACTGTAGGCATGTCTTGATTAGGAAAAAGGACTAAATTGGTGTCAGTTTTGCCAGGTTTGAAATTCATTCAAAGACTGAAGAATACACAAGACACAGCTGATGCAGGCATTAACCAGCCCAAATTTTAACCCACCTGTCAAGGGTCATGCATTTTGCATTGAATCCTGAATTGTTGCATTCTTTTGTGTGCACAGGGGACTGCGGTGGCTTAGTGGTTAAGACGCTGAGCTTGAAGGTTGGCAGGTCAGCAGTTCTAGACTCAAGTGCTGCATGGCAGAGTGAGCTCCTGTCTCTGCCCAAGCTCCTGCCAACCTAGCTGATCGAAAGCAGGAAATTATAAGTAGATAAATAGATACCACTTCAGCAGGAAAGGTAACAGTGTTCCATGTGCTCCAGTGTTTAGTCATGCCTGCCACGTGAGCACGGAAAGGTCTGCAAATGCAGACAGTGCTGGCTCTTTGGCTGTAAACAGAGATGAGCACCACCACCTAGAGTTGGATACGACTGATTTTCGAGCAAGAGCGAACTTTAACTTTACCTTTGTGTGCACAAATGTCTCAGCATGTACTAGTAAAGGTAAAGGTAAAGGTTTCCTTTGCTTGAAAGCCAGTCGTATCCGACTCTAGGGTGCAGTGCTCATCTCTGTTTCTAAGCCGAAGAGCCAGCGCTGTCTGCTTCTGCAGACATTTCCGTGGTCATGTGGCAGGCATGACTAGACACCGGAGCGCACGGAACGCTGTTACCTTCCCACCGAAGTGGTCCCTATTTATCTACTTGCAATTTCTTGCTTTAGAACTGCTAGGTTGGCAGGAGCTGGGATGAAGACGGGAGCTCATTTCCGTCCTGCAGTACTTGGGAATCGAACTGCTGACCTTCCGCTTCCCAGTCAGCGTCTTACCGACTTGAGCCACTGCAGTACTATGCCTCCTGATTTGCCAAGTAAAGTTTGCAAGATTCCATGCAGCCTGAAAATGCCCCCTCTTCCTTTCAGTTATAACACTACAACAGTCAGGCCTATGCTGGCGAACCTTGGCACTCCTGATGTTCTTGGACTTCAGTTTCCAGAAGCCCAAGCACCCCTGAATCCACACGGATGGGTTTAATGCGATTCATCCAGCCCGTGCTGCCCTCGTCGCTCCCGGAAGCAGAAGTAAAACACGCCCGTACGGTTAAGACTCTTCTGGGTTAACCCTTCCTCCATATGGGTGCATTTTCCTTCCGCTTCCGGGAGCGACAAGGGCAGTACGGGCCAGATGAATCGCAGTAAACCCATTCGTGTGGATTCACAGGGTGCTTGGGCTTTTGGGAACTGAAGTCCAAGAACATCTGGAGTGCCAAGGTTCACCATCACAGAGTTAGGCAGTTCATTGGCTGTCATGCCAAGGAAATGTTGCCATGTTATAATCTTAACCTATAAATCCAAGGGTTAACCGTTGGAACTGGCTATAGGTTGCTATGCCTCGCCCTACTTGCCTGCACTCACCCTTCGTGCACACGGCCGATCTGGGTACACAGGTCAACGAAGGATTGAAAAAACCGGCAGTGGGGCAACAGCCCCACAAACGCGAAGAAAGGGAAACAACTTTACTTCCCAACATTCCTTGCGCCGCGCCGCGCCAGAGCCAATCAGGCTGAGAGGCTCTCGCACAGCGCAGCGTTCGGAAACGCGCCGCAGCCAATCGAAAGAAAAGCATTTTAAAAAAACGCAGCACAAACACAAAGCAGCAACCCATAACTACAAGCCCCAGCGTCCTGCGCGCCATGAGCGCGCAGAGCGCTGAGGAAACCGGCGCCCAAAAATGAAAAAGCCAAGCACACACCAGCCGGCTTTCTTTCCCTCACCCACGGCGCCTGAAGCTCCCGACTGGAGTTTCCCCTTTAATATCAGTGGGTGGGGGTTGCGATCCCCCTCTCCGCTGGCTACCCTAGGGTTGGGAGGTTTGTGGGGACAAAAGGGATATATTGCCCCAACCCTTCTGGACCCACAGGAACAGGCAGAGTGGATCGATCCCCCACCCCCCTCCTTAAAACAACTCCGTCTTTTCTTCTCTTTAAAAACGGACTTCTTTTAAGGAGGGGGGTGGGGATTCCATCCAGTCTGCCTGATCTTTTGGTTCCAGAAGTGTGGGGGCAATATACCCCTTTTCTCCCCACAAACCTCCCAACCCTAGGGTAGCCAGCGGAGAGGGGGATCGCAACCCCCACCCACTGATATTAAAGGGGAAACCCGATCTACTTTCACGACTCCACACAAACAAAGCACCATAACACACTACAGCCCCCCTCCCCCACCTAGCCCACCCTTCCTAACCCCCAATGACCATGCCCCCCTCCTCACCACCGAGCCCACCCTTCCTAACCCCAACAACCACGCCCCCCTCCCCACAACCTAGCCCACCCTTCCTAACCCCCAACGAAAAACAACTCACTGCCTCACAGCCAAGCAAACACCACCTGGCTTTCTTTCCCTCACCAACAGCGCCTGAAGTTCCCGACTGGAGTTTTCCCTTTAACATCAGTGGGTGGGGGTTGCGATCCCCCTCTCCGCTGGCTACCCTAGGGTTGGGAGGTTTGTGGGGACAAAAGGGGTATCCCCCCCCAACCCTTCTGGACCCACAGGAACAGGCAGAATGGATCGATCCCCCACCCCCCTCCTAAAAACAACTCCGTCTTTTCTTCTCTTTAAAAACGGAGTTGTTTTAAGGAGGGGGGTGGGGATTCGATCCAGTCTGCCTGATCTTTTGGTTCCAGAACTGTTGGGGCAATATACCCCTTTTCTCCCCACAAACCTCCCAACCCTAGGGTAGCCAGCGGAGAGGGGGGTCACAACCACCACCCACTGATATTAAAGGGGAAACCCGATCTACTTTCACGACTTCACACAATCAAAGCACCATAACACACTAAAGCCCCCTCCCCACCACCGAGCCCACCCTTCCTAACCCCAATGACCACGCCCCCCCTAGCCCACCCTTCCTAACCCCCAACGACCATGTCCCCCTCCCCACTACCTAACCCACCCTTCCTAACCCCCAACGACCATGCCCCTCTCCCCACCACCTAGCCCACCCTTCCTAACCCCCAATGACCACGTCCCTTCCCCACCACCAAATAAATAAATAAATTTTTAAAAAATTACTAAAAACAGTCAAACACATCCAAAAATACACAAAAACAAAAACACCAAAACAATACGAAGTAAACAAAGACACAATCAAAAACAAAACAAACAGACAAAAAATACAAATTCTAACCCCCCCCGCCCACACACACACACACACACACACACACACACACACACACACAAAAAACAAAGAAAACAAGCAAACTTACCAAAAGATGTGCTACCTCCACCAGGACTGAAAAACAAATGAATAAAGAAAGAGACTACTTACCAGAAGAAGCTCCACCCAGAGGCCAGGAGAGAAAAAAAAGTCAAAATACAATAACCCCTACCAGCACCACCTGCTGGCCACAATAGTAAAAACAATTCAAAAACACACAACAGCATAACACAAATTCACAATTTTACACAAAAGGTCACACCAATAAAAACAAGTAAAAAAAATTACACTAAAACATATGTCAATAAAATACAATAGAAACTTTTAAAAATCCTGTGCTGAGTTATAACTCAAATTTAAACTCAAAACATCTAAACACATTTTAAAAACATTGAATGTAAAAAACATTTACTTTTACATTATGAAAATTATGACCTACGGTACAACTAATTAAAAAAATTCAAAAAACTAAAACATTATTCACTTACATAAAACAATTTGAAAAAAATTATATCATACTTTCTTCTTTTATTAATCCTAAAAAAAACCAAAAAAGCAGATCCCAGTTAATAACAGCCAAGCCAAAAATTTTTTACATAAATAAACATTTAAAAATTTAAAATTACAGACTAAGCAATTTTTAAAAAACATTAACACAATTTAACCTTCCAACACAATTTAAAACTATTGCAAAAATAAAATTGGTTCATTTTTTATTAAAACACACGGGGGAAAAAGCCCGGCAACGCCGGGCAACCATTGCTAGTAGTTAAATATAATTTTTTAAAAATAGGAATTGGTATCAGCGGTGATGGGGGCTCTGCCCAAGATTGCTGCAGCCACAAATGGCTCTTCGCCAGAGGTGGAGGTAGAGGTGGTGAATGCAGCTGCTGTAGCAGATTCTCTTCCCCTTGAAATGGAGGCCAACTGCTTAACAGCTGATTGACAGTGGCGGCAGTGATCAGTAAAAAAAAAGGAGAGAGAGAAATCTATGGGGACAAGGACAAGGGAGAAATTAAGAGAATGCTTAACGGCAGCTGCAGGGTTTAAAAAAAACACATTCAAGCAAGTTTTCACAAATGACATGTATGCAAACTGACCTTAGCTCAATTTCAAAAATGTCCAGTTGGAAAACCTGATTATTGTTATTATTATTATTTGGGGGTGCAGTCAAGGCACACCCTAAACCCAGTTGTGCATCTTAGGTAAGTTTGCACAAGCTTGCTCTTCCAGATTTTTCATAAAAACTTTCTCAGAAAAAAAAACCCTCATCAATATTTCTGAATGTTAGGTGCTAACAAAGAACACAGTAATAAAGAACATGCTATGGTGTGCTATTGTTCTATTAAACAAATTAGTGTTGTTGATTTGAAGCACCAAATGCTTCATTTGAGGAAAAAGACCTGTTGAATTCAATGCCATCAGCACTGCATCTGTACAAATTGTGTTTTCCAGAGAATCTTTGTTTTCATGATGTGTTCAAAGGAGGATAGCCTCAATTTCATCATTTTGCCTCCAGAGACAGTTCAAGATTGATTTGCTCTAGGACCCCCTTGTTTGTCTTTTTGGCAGTTCAAGAGCATGCACAAAGCTCTCCATCAGCACCATATTTCAAATGAATCGATTTTTCTTCCTGTCAGCTTTCTTTATTTTCCAGCTTTTACACTCATACAGTACTTGGTAATCGGGAACAACATAGTATGAACGATCATGATCTTGGTCCCCAATGACACATCTTTACACTTGATGCTATTTTCTAATTCCTTCATTGCTGCTCCTTCTATCTCTCAGCCTTCTGATTTTTTGGCTGCAGTCCTCATCTGGATTGATGATTGAACCTAGGTACACAAAAATGTAGAGGGGCCGCAGTGGCTTAGTGGTTAAAACGCTGAACTTGGCAACTAGAAGCTTGCCAGGTCAGCAGTTTGAGACCTGAGTGCTGCACGACGGAGTGAGCTTCCGTCTCTGTCCCAGCTCCTGCCAAACTAGTGGTTTGAAAGCAAGAAATTGCAAGTAGATAGATAGGTACCACTTTGGTGGGAAGATAAACAGCGTTCCATGTCTAATCATGCCTGCCACATGTCCACAGAAACATCTGCAAAACGCAGACAGTGCTGGCTCTTTGGCTGTAAACAGAGATAAGCACTGAACCCTAGAGTTGGATACAATTGGCTTTCGAGCAAGGGTGAACTTCACCTTACACAAAATCTTCCACTATCTCAGTTTCCTTATTGTCGGTGCTAAAGTTGGGCAGTTCTTCCGTAGAGATAATTTTTGTCTCCTTAATGTTCAACCACACACCTGCTTTGGTACTTTCACATTCACAAAAGTTTGGGGAGTTGGGTGGGTTCTGTTCTTGGAAGAGATTTTTAAAAGCCGGTTTGTTGCTGCAAATTAACAAAACTGTCTTCACAACACTGTCTAGGAAACACACGATTCTTCTCCTGTGCAGAAAGTAGCACCCAAGTTCTTATGAGCACAATTAGATATGCAGGATGGGACGAAAATTCAAAAGGGAGTAACCAGTGGAATAGCAGCAAGAGTATTAGTTTATAAATAAATAAATACAAATGGAAAGAACCTCGTAATCACCACAAGGTGTTACAACCTTCAGCGGCTTCCAAAGTTGGGATCCAAAGTCACTCTGGCATAGATAGATAGATAGATAGATAGATAGATAGATAGATAGATAGATAGATAGATAGATAGATAGATAGATAGATAGATAGATAGATAGATAGATAGATAGATAGATAGATAGATAGATAGATAGATAGATAGATAGATGTTGTTGTTCAGTTGCACAGTCGATTCCGACTGATAGATAGATAGATAGATAGATAGATAGATAGATAGATAGATAGATAGATAGATAGATAGATAGATAGATAGATAGATAGATAGATAGATTGAAAGAAAGAAAGAAAGAAAGAAAGAAAGAAAGAAATCCACCTTTTTTTTCTTGGCTGCTGTGGTTACTATGAAAGTTAGATATGACCTGATCCATGAAAGCTAACATTAAAATATAACAGTTAGTCTTCAAAGTGCTACAGCGTTTTTGTTTTGTTTATTCTCTGATATGCTATGAAAGTCAGAGTAACTCTCTGGGCATTCCTGAACAGTTACAGATGTGGACAGATGCATACTGCTGATCTCTTCATTCTCAAGATGACATAACGCTGCTTGCCACTTTGAAAAGTAGTTCCTTTTATACTGATTTTGTAGAGAGGGGAACGTTGGACTTGGTGGGCATTCATCTATAAAATGATGGGATTATCACAGCAGCTGGCAGCATTCCATTCCAGGAAAGCTCAAGGCATTATCCAGTCTTGACTTCCCCCTTCCACTGTTCTGGCCATTTGATCTGTAATGTCTTTTATGAGTTATTAACCCTTCCGATGCAGTTTCCTTCCACCCTAAATATCCTCTCTTTGTTGATGCCTGTGAGGACTAAAAGAACCACAAAACTCCCAAAGTTCATCACCCTACTTAATATGCACACAGTAGTGTTGTGCAAAAATATTTAGAAGTCTGTTTGTAGCCGGAAATGCAGAGGACTGATTGCAGATAGAAGTGGGGGGAAAAAACAAACCATAATGATATGTGTTCAGTAATATATTCCATTCTGATAAAATTCTTTTCAGAGAGGCCATGACTCTTGTCCTAGTGGAGTCCCTTTGGTAACAAAAGTAGGATGCGGAATATAAAGGATAGAAAAGACTACACTTCATTCTTGTGGGGGAGGATCCCTATGGTGTCAGCTTTAGGTCACCGTTTCACTTGAGGTACAGGAACTCTTTTTCTGTTGCACTCATTAATGAAGGGTATTTTGGAAAATGCCCTTCAGTCCCCTTTCTGTGTCTGGAGGACTTTGCACAGAATTTCAAGCTTAATGGTCCCATGAGCTTCTCCTAATTTCTTTGAAGTCCCTGCTGGGATATGTGTTAAATAGTCTAGGGCTGCAGAAACATTTATCTCTGCCCCTGTCACACACACACACACACACACACACACACACACACGATACCTGAGGTTGTTCAATTATCTGCTTTGGCTCACAAAGAGGATTGGTAAGAATCAGAAATTTAATCACCTGTTTTTATATCGGGGATTCTCAACCTGTGGGCCAGATGCAGCCCTCAGCACTATTACATGTGGCCCCACCACCACCTCCACCACACCAGGAAGTGCTATGTGGTGGAGGAAGGGCAAAATGGCCATCCAGCCCCTGAAGCCATCTGAGGGTGTGTGACCCGGCCACTGGCTATATCCTCAGTGCCTGGTCTTCTGTGAGAGCTCAATACACAATTGTTATTTTTGGGTTTTTAAATTTTATTTTGGCCATTCCTCTTGCTGACCTGTAAAGGTTGACAAGAAAGTATGGGGTAGGTCTCCCAAAGAGCTAAATGTGAGTTGAATTTTCAAGTGAGTGAAGCAAGCTGATTGAGATGAGGGAAGCGTACAGGTCAAGTTTCCTATTGCCTAAGCATAACTTTAGGGACTGCTGTGGCTTAGTGGTTAGAATGCTGACCTTGACGACTGGAAGGTTGGCAGGTCACCAGTTTGAGACCCGAGTACTGCATGATGGAGTGAGCTCCTGTCTCTGCCCCAGCTCCTGCAAACCTAGCAGTTTGAAAGCAAGAAATTGCAAGTAGATAAATTGGCATAACTTCAGTGGGAAGGTAAACAGCATTCCGTGCACTCCAGTGTGTAGTCATGTCTGTCACATGTCCATGGAAACGTCTGCAAATGCAGACAGCACTGGCTTGTTGGCTATAAACAGAGATGAGCACTGAACCCTAGAGTCATATACAACTGGCTTTCGAGCAAGGGCGACCTTTACCGTTACCCTAAGTTTAACTTTTTAAAAGAAAACATAGGAGGAAGAAGAGTCCTGTGACATAGTTAATCCTCTCACTTTTAAAATACTATATCAGGCATATTGACAAACCATAAGTACCCTGTTTCAATGCACAGTGGGATCATAGTTATGGAAGAAAAGCAGATCAGAGACTATCTGCAGCTTTAAGTTGAAATACATAATATACAACAAAAAATTAAACAAGCTTTGAAAAAGTGCATTATACAGTTCTATGTTTTCTTGGCTTTACTGTATGGAATGGAATCATGGATTTTAAAACAGGCAGCTATTTTTAAAAATTGGAAATGTATGAAGTGTAGAATTTCACTTTTTGGATCAAGAAAGTGGTCAACAAAGTACCAAGGAGAATGAAAATGAAAGCTAGAATACTTTGATGACTGACGGTAAATGACAAGTATAGATTATTTGAGGTGAAATAAATGTGAAAAGAACTGTTGGAAGACAAAATATTTTTTTAGCTGAGAAGATGATAGCTTAGATGCAACACTACAATAGGTTGCTGCTTTTTAAAAGCCAGTCATATACAACTCTAGGGGGTGGTGCACATCTCCGTTTACAGCCAAAGAGCCAGCGCTGTCTCCATCTGCAGACGTTTCTGTGGACATGTGGCAGTAGAGTTGCCAAAATTCCACCCCACAAAACTGGGACAGAAGTAAAGGTTGCTGTCGCATCCGGCCCTTATAAGTGATAGTCCAGGCAATGATGAACATAACAGCAACAGGCTTTTATTAAACAGTCTTTCAGATAAAGCTTACAAGGCGCTCCGGACACAAAGATGGCTATACGAATCCCATGAAATCAGTCCCTCCTGAATCTGCCTTAGAAGATTGCCAATGACTAAGCTACACTAGTAGTGATAGCGAGTGGAGGAGACCCAGGCTTAGCACGTACTGGCTACCTGTGGAGAATGGGTAGTATAGATCCAATCCAGCCCCACCCTTGTTTACCCATGGGGCTTATATAGTGTCTCCCCAGCGGTGGCTCCTTGATACAAAGAGCGACCCACCGGACAAGCATAACCAACCAATCATAACACGATATATATGTATTAACCAATAGGGAACAGGATCCAAAACTGTAACCAATCACAAGACTCTGATTAGCATAATGAGCGCGCTTAGAGGGAGATTTCGCGCCACTTTTAGCTCCTAATTCGGATGGCAGGAAACTGCCATTTTCTCCTTGCAAAGTGCTGCCCGTGCAACTTGCAAATGTGCTTTAATACACAACAGTTGCCGTTGCTCAAAAGCCAGTCGTATCCAACTCTAGGGTTCAGTGCTCATCTGTTTCAAAGCCAAAAAGTCAGTGCTGTCTGTTTTTGCAGACGTTTTCGTGGTCATGTGGCAGGCATGACTAGACACCGGAGCGCATGGAACGTGGTTTACCTTCCCCCAAAAGTGGTCCCTATTTATCTACTTGCAATTTCTTGCTTTCAAACAGCTAGGTTTGCAGGAGCTGGAACAAAGACAGGAGCTCATGCCATCCTGCAGTATTCGGGTATTGAACTGCTGACCTGCCGCCTTCCAGTCAGTGTCTTAGCCACTTGAGCAGACATAACTAAGGTGCAAAGACCATTTTTCAGCAATTGGTTAAATCTTTTGGATTAATCACATCTTTTCCTCCATGTTATAAATTCCAGCTCCCTCCAGTTTTAAAAACAAAACTGCGGTATCAAAACATTAAAGAATATGAAGCAAGATTCACCTACCCATATTAATTTCAGAAACTGGAGTAATTCAGTTTACCCGATCTCTTTCTTTGGTCACCATCCAAGCTGCTGCTACTGCGACAGACGCCACCTGCTGTTGCTTCAATAGAAGTGCCGCTCTAAGGCAGCAAGAAAAAGGTGCGATTTCTTCTTCGAACCAAGCACGCCTCTTGGTTTGAAAACCAGGAGTTTTCATTGGTGTTTTTTTTTAACCGGGCCGGGACAGCTACAACCTGGGAAATTCCCGTTTTCTGTGATGTATAGCAACCCTATGTGGCAGGCATGACTAGATGAAGGAGCACACGGAACACTGTTACCTTTCCCGCTTTATTTATTTATCTGCTTGCAATTTCTTGCTTTTGAACTGCTAGGTTGCCAGGAGTTGGGACAGATGATGGGAGCTCATTCCGTCATGCAGCACTCAGGCCTCAATATGCTGACCTGCTGACCTCCCAGTTGTCACGTTAAGCATCTTAACCACTGAGCCACTGCAGTCTCTTTAACACTACAATACCATGCCATTATTTAGAGCTGTTTTATCCAAAATTGGAATAGCCTTGATGTTATCCTGCGTCCTGTAATAGAGGAATAAGGAGAGGTGATGGCAATGGTAAGTAGTGGTAGTTTAATTACTTTTTTATCTTCAGTTACAGCCCCACCATCTGTGGATGTTCAATCTCTGAACTTTATTTGAATCTGATCAAATCAAATCTTTATTATGGTCCAAGACCAGCATAGAACAGCAAAAGGAACAGAAGTTAAAATGGGAGTCAAGAGACAAGAGTAAAAATGAGGGTGCTTAAAAATGAGAATTTCTGCTCCGGCATAGAACAGCAGAACTATATTTGAAAATATCATATATATAATATTTATCCTTTAAAGACAACAAAAGATATACCCTAGAGAACAAAGTTAAGTAGAGTTAGAATCATTATTTTAGCTGCACTTAACTACATACTTTGTTAACTATACTGTACTTGAGATTCCTAGAGTTTTTATATTAGATCTGCAGATCTCCGAAGTCTTTCAGTTTGTGCTTCTGAAATAAGAGTCCACTATATCCTCAGCTTGAAAAAGTTACTTTTTTGATGACAACATGCCAACTGGGGGATTTAGAGAATTATAGTTCAAAAAAGTGACATTGCTAAGCTCAGATTATGCCACCTAGCAAACCAGTTTTGAAGCCTGAGGGACATAAAAAGCAGATTATTATTCAGAATGGGGTTTTGCAGTTCTAATTAAAAAATCATGTCTCACTAGGCATACAGTGATCTGCCTAAAATAACTCTTTGCTTTCCAGTCTGCATGTTTTCTTATTCAGAATACAGTATAATTATGAAAAATAAGGCTAATGTACATTTGAAGATCACCGTGTGGAATTTTTGACCTAAGTGGATGGATTTTTCATCAGAACACTGGCATTTACAGTATACAAAAGCAGTCATATTATTTATTTCTGTTTAGTAACCATAAAAACAATGAAAACTTAAGGGACAACTTTACAAACTGTAACTTTGCTACAAGGCACACGTCATGGTCCGCCTAGCCCAGGGGTCCCCAACCTTTTCAAGCCAGGGGGCCGGATCACGCTCTCTCAGTCAGCTTTGAGGGTCAGATAGCTATTTTACACTGCCTGCATGATGGGGGTGGCCATTTTGTCCCAACAGCCTCAAAAAGATAGCCTTTTTGTTTCTTGAATGCCCTTGGGAGGGGTAGGGGAGCCACATGAAATGGTGTCATGGGCCAGATCTGGCCCATGGGCCTTAGGTTGGAAACCCCTGGCCTAGCCAGTGGGTGACGTGATATCCAAATTGCTTTAAAAACCTGCATGCAAATGGACTTGATTTCTCAAGCCTATTCACATGTGCAGAATGCCGTCGCGGAGACATCTACCAATGTGAGGACTCCTTGCTGAATAATGACTCCAAGGTATCCAAGGTAACTTTGCTAGTGCCATGGGCAGCCTGTGAATGGGGCATGGAAGTAACTCCTGACAATCTGGGATAAGGTATACCTCCATTTGGTCCACAAGCCTAGTTAGTGGGAAGCCAACCAGTTCAAGCACAATTTCAAACTGGTGGTTGTGGTAGCTGATACTAATCATATTTAGGATCACACACCATTTCATGTGGCACCCTCACCGCCTCCACCACACCCTGAAGTGCCATGTGGTGGAGAGGGCAAAATGGCTGTCCGGCCCCTGAAGCTGTCTGAGGGAGCGTGACCCAGCCCCTAGCTTAATAAGGTTGAGAACTCCTGACCTAAACCATGGAGTTGTCTCAACAGCCATTTTATTCCCCCAGATTTATTTTTTATCATGTCAGGTGCACACAAAGGTGCTTTCTGGGTTGAAATTATTTTTGCTGGAAGAACTCCACTCAGGGGATGCCCAAATGAGGCTCCTTTCATGTCCCCAAGACCTTTTCCTAACAAAGTGGTCCCTATTTATCTACTTGCAATTTCTTGCTTTGAACTGCTAGGTCGGCAGGAGCTGGGACAGAGACGGGTGCTCATTCCGTCATGCAGTACTCAGGTTTTGAACTGCCAACTTGCCAACCTTCCAGCTAATAAGGCGAGCTTCTTAACCACTGAGCCACCGCAGTCCCTTCATCATAATGAGAATGAAGTCTTTTAAGGCTGCTCCTAGACCCGTGGTTCCCACCGTGGGGCACACACACCACGGTGTGTGTGTGTGTGTTGATTTTTAAGGGGGGCAATTTGAGAATGAGTTATTAACAGTGAATAGGCTTCCTCTATGTGAATAGGAGTTCACTTTTTTACTAATAAGAATTACATGTTACAGGGAGGGGAATCAAGGTTTTAGAGCTACTTAGGTGGGACATGGCCAAAAGAAATTGGTTAGGAACCACCATCGTAGGCCAAAGCACAACTGCAGCCTTAGACAGGAATAACTCTGAAAAGACCTACATTGATTTGGATTCACTACTTGTCCCACTTTTAATTGCAAGATGCCAGTTCAGTGGTGGACCTGTGGCATGCCTTGGTCCTGCAAAACTCCAAAGGCCTTTTCAGTGATTGCCTTCATGCACTTGTTTCTTGCAAATACGCCTGGCATTCAGTCTGTCCCAGGAGGCCTCTAGTTCAGTGCCAATCTCAATAGAACCAATTCACATTAACTTCTAAAACCCTGAGCAGCAATGATGAAGTAACTGAGAGCCAATAGTACTGGTAGCTTTACAGCAGCTGCCATTCTATCCCTACTGGACAATGAGCGAGTAAAGTGCAGGCAATTACTGAATTCTGAGCAGAGTTGCTCAATGGCCTTATGAAATTCAATCGGCTCCTCCTGCTGAGGACCCCACAGTCTTCTGCTATTCTTTGGCTCCTGGCTGAATCATCCTTTACAACAATAAAGAAAAAAATTCAGAAGAGCTAGAATCTCTAAAAGCTTTATAATGTGGGGAGGGAAAGGAAAGCGAGAAAGAATTCTGACTTAACTATTAAGGTATAGCTGCCAGTGAGGAAAATGTCAGTGGGAATATGGAAAATCTTTCTGCCTATTTTTATTATTTATTGTTATTTATTCTGCAAAATATTAATAATATATCAAAATTGTGATATACTCACCAGATAAGAGCTTCACTATATATATTAATTTATAAAATGATAGTGCAGTACTGTCTGTATTTTGGAGAACACAAAGCAAAACCTTTTTAATTATACACTCATACAGCACAAGAGTCAACAAAGCGCAAGGTTCAGTAACAGTATTATTCCTATACCCAAATTTCACGCCCAGAATAATCTCCCTGTCGTTCCATATTTTACATTCTTGAATTACTGTGAACTTTTACATTGTTTGGGGATATATTTTCTAGGAAGTTACCTAGGGAGTAAAGGTAGGAGCCAAAAGGTAAATTAGCAGAAAAGAAGACAAAATTTGCTGATAAATTTCACTCCTATTAATCACAGAATTATAATGTTGGAAGGCATTACTGTACAGTGGTACCTCGGTTAATGTAATTAATGCATTCTCTGGGATGTTTCTTACAGTGAAAATTACTTTAACTGAATTTCTCATAGGAATGCATTGAATGCAATTTCCCATATAAATGCATTGAAAACCAAAATACATTAACTGATAAGCAGTTTCCTATAGGAATGCATTGAAAACCAATCAATCTGTTCCAAAAAAATTCTGTAAACCAAGCCACTATTTTATATGGATTTCCTTTTGTTATGCGATTTTTATGTTAACCAAACCATTTGTTAACTGAGGTTCCACTGTACTTGCAAGATTCTAGTGCAGGTGTCTTGCACTTCAGAGTATTGTAAACCTGTTAGTATAGTACAGGTGTGCCCTAACAAAGGCCTGGGGCCCAGATCTGGGTGGGCAACACACACACACACACACACACACACACACACACACACACACACACACACACACACACACACACACACACAAGCAGCCGGGAGTTTGAGGGTGGGCAACCGTCTAACTAAGGATGGGCCAGGCGCGTGCTGATATATTGGGCCCACCTTTGCTTCTGGCACCCTGGGGCGCCTATAGCAATGTGTGGGATCCCCCCCAACCCCCCAATAGGTGCCCCCACCACTCCCTGTCCAGCACCTTCCCATGGTGTCCTGCACATCCCTGGGGTGGCCCAACCCCTGGCTACGGCGTCTGCAGATGTTTCCATGAACACGTGGCAGACATACCTAGATACCTGAGTGCACGGAACGCTGTTTACCTTCTTACCAAAGTGGTACAGTACAGTATTTGCAATCTCTTGCTTTCAAACTACTAGGTTGGCAGGAGCTGGGACAGAGACGGCAGCTCACTCCATCATACAGTACTCGGGTATCGAACTGCAACCTTCCAGTCTTCAAGTTCAGCATCTTAACTACTTGAGCCACCACAGTCCCCTCAATTAAAAGGAAAAGCAATTTAAGATTTCAATTGAAAATCTAGAGATGTGCAATCAATTGGATGATTAATTGACTAAATTCATTAACGCCTCAAGACTTTTGAGAATTTGCCTGACAATATCTTGCCAGTGCTTTCCTGTCTAGCAGCATCCCACTATACTGATAGGCTGTTAAGAATATTATTTGTCTGTCTTTTCCAACTTCTTTCTATGCAATTGTTGCTGAATAGTTGGCTTGCCTGCAATTTCTCAAGGGCAGGCTGGCTTTCGTGTCCACTGCCCCTGCATTCCTGCCAAAACCCTGAAGAAAGGCGAGCTGCTACAGCTGCCAGGGTTTATTTACACACATTCCTGGCTCAAATTGAATTAATAAGCATAATTTAACTCAGGCAATGTCTTCCAAGGCTCTTCCTTCTCTTTCCCCCACTAGACTCTTTTCTTTCTAGTGCATGTAACCGGCCCTGTCATCTCAAAAGAATCTGAAGTGTGTTCATTGTAATAGCCCAGACTGGCCACCGTGATTCCCAGGCCATTCAATCCATATGAATGACTCCCATCCAACTTTGCTTAGGGCTGTGATGGCAAACCTTGGCACTCCAGATGTTCTTGGACTTCAATTCCCAGAAGCCCAAGCCCCCTTGAATCCACATGAAGGGGTTTGCTGCAATTCATCCGGGCCGCAACGCCCTTGTCGCTCCCGGAAGCGGAAGTAAAATGCGCCCGTACAGAGACCCAGAAGAGTCTTAACCGTATGGACACATTTTACTTCCGCTTCCAGGAGCGATGTGGGCGATGTGGGCTGGATGAATCGCAGTAAACCTATTCGTGTGGATTCACGGGGGCTTGGGCTTCTGGGAATTGAAGTACAAGAACATCTGGAGAGCCAAGGTTTGCCATCACAGCCCTAAGCAAATATTTTTTAGATTTTAAAAATGTTTTAATGGTTTTTGGGTGGGTTTTTTGGGGGGATGTTATTGTTGTTTGGTGTTCTTGTGTTCATGAGCCGCCCTGAGTCACCCAGGCGAGAGGGCAGCAATATAAATATGATTAAATAAATAAATAAACTACAGAATGAACTCGCCAAAGGTGGCTTCTTTTTGGCAGTTTCATGTCTGATCTAGACATGGAAGAATTGCAGTGAAGAGAACATGAAAGGATTTCCTGAACGGATGTCAAATGTACAAGTCTTCCTCTAATATTTGTGAAATGAAAATGACAGATCTCCTGAGTATTATAATGTTTTATATGTCTTTGGTTGCAGTATTTGGACAAAGCTTACCCAAAGAAATTGGGGGGCGGGGGAGAGAGAGAAGAAAGAAGAGAGAGGAAAAAGGAACTAGACACGAGTAAGAAAAAGTATAGGCTCATGTCAACATTTTTTTTTTTTGCCCTGGAATGATCTCAGCAAACAGAGTTTGAATATTTGTTGAAGGTGACAACTTCCAAATTCACCCAGCTAGCAAGTTTAGTTAAGAGTCTGGAAACTTTTTCCAAGCTGTGCCAGCAACCCCCTCAAAATTTTTCTCTCAAAAGAATTGATCCCCACAAAAGAAATCAGTCTCTTCAGAAGGGAAGGTTTAACATGTTCTACTACTTTGAGCAAGAGATTTGCTTTAATTCCCAAACAAGACTTTGCCTAATACCATTATTTCCTAGAAAACTGTAGCTAATTATGTATATATATATTGCCCAGAATCCAAACCACAACGAATCCTAGGGGTCTTGGTTTTTAAAAAAAATGTAAGAAGGAAATAGTAAATGCTTGTTACTTTCTCGTTCTCCTAAAAAATTGAGACATGTGCTTTGTACTCTTGATGGGTTAGTGCTGAATGCAGATGCCTAACACCTCTTCATTCTTGTTTGTGGTTACCTGCACTGAAGGTATCTAAAAAATTGATAATGTTGTGAAGTTACGGCAAGAGCCCTGGTGGCCCAGTCCTTAAACTGCTGTACAGCAGCCAAAACATTGTGAGTTCAGTTCTGATCAGGATCAAGGTTGATTCAGCCATCCATCCTTCTGAGGTCAGCATGCTGGGGACAAAGTGCCAATTAACTTGTGAACTGCCCAGAGAGTGCACTGCTATGAGGCTGTATATACTGTAAGTGTAATTGCAATTGCTAAATGATGTACGGTTGACCCTTGAACAATGTGGGAGTTAATGGTGCCAACCTCCCGCACAGTTGACAATCTGCATTGTCATGGAGCAAGTGTAGTCCAGGTACCTATCACTTCCATGGTCGACCATCTATGTGCTCTGTTTTCACCACATCCCTTTGGCTGGCATGGGTTCCTGCTGCTCACAATTCTGCCACCATCACTATGTTCATGATAAAGAAGGAAAAATCAGTTTGAGGCACAAGGAATAATATATTGTTGATTTTAATATCACAATTTATAATAGTTCACAGTCTTCCAGTAATTCTATGTTGTAAAAGTTGACCGGTTAAACAACTCTTTCGGGGGAACTTCCCTTCTTCAGACAACTTAATAGCTTTACTTTCCAATTTCTGTGAAGACAATTAATACATGCTAAGTTGAATAACAATAAATTTAAATATATTAATGCTTATTATTATTATTATTATTATTATTATTATTATTATTATTATTATTATTATTATTAACAACAACAACAACAACCCACCTGGTTTCATCATGCTAAAGGTATATATTGTTTGTGTCGCATGGTAATTCTTATGTTGCGTCCTAACCTCACATCGTGTTTTCTTTCTGGGCTGCAGACGTTACTGTTTCTAAATGCTAAATCCTTTTATATAGTGATGAACCAGGTGAGTATAATGAAACATGCCCCTCCCGGTCCTCCCGATTCAACTCCAACAATATATTATTATTCTTTGTGCCTCAAACGGATTTTTCCTGCTTTATCATGAATATGAACCGTTTGGCCCTTGTTTTTTGACCATCACTATGTTTGTAATGCAGGATTCCAATCTCCTAAGCAATGGCAGCTCCAGCTGCCGTTTGTGTTCTTGGATCTGTCCTCCAGCAATCACAGTGCCAGGACCCTCAGCAGTTCTTTTTTTTAGTTAGTGGACCCACCTAAGTAAAACCTGTGTTATTTGAGGATCCATTTTATTTAATTGCAGAGATGCACTTGCTCTCTGCTCAGCTGTCCACAGTAAAACGGTGCAATGATTAGAGTGCAGGACCCAGACAAGGGGAATCCAAGTTCTAGACATCACTAAGACATAATATTCATTGGATTACCTTAGGTCAGTGGTTCCCAATGTGGGGCCCAGGGCCCACAGTGGAACTTCAATTCCCAGAAGCCTAAGTCAGTACATTGGCTGATGAGTGCTTTGGGGAATAACTTAGGCTTCTGGGAATTGAGGTCCAAAAACCAAAGGTTGGGAAATTGCTCACTAACCTGATTCACAGAATTGTTGTGAACACAAACTGGGAAGGCGGAGAGCCAGATAGGTCACTTGATCTAATTGGAGGACAAATGGAATTTAAATGAAACAAACTAACAAAAGGCCAAGCTCTGGATCAATCTATTAGAACTAATCAAGGTAGTCCTGACTTGATTTGGATGCAGTTACCTAGATTATGCCTTCTTTTCCTCTGCTTCTGCATTCTTTCTGACTTGTCAAGGTATAAATGTTATTAGCAAAGTCTCTGCCTATAAAATAAAATCAACACCCCTGCAAAGAATAGGATCCAGGGAAGAAAGAAAGAGAGAGAGCCTGATTCTGTTATCTTCTCTAATGAGGTACTGAATCAAAGGGCCCCTGATTTGCCTGGGATGGGGCTGTGTACTGCCTAAAATAAGAAGCTGCAAAGCCCGTATGACTCCAGTGAAAAGAACACACGTCTGATTAAAGTCACGCAATGTGATGTTATGTGCGTAGCTGTAAAACTTGCACTCTGGTACCTGAAAGCAGAAAAAGATAAGTTTCCTCAAAACCCCTTTAACACCTAGCAAACACATGATGTAACTATTTCCATAGTCTTCAGGACATATTGTGCACGCAAGGATGAAATAAGAATGATAAAGGCACTGTACTCAAAGCATAGCAGCTGAAGTGTTTCTCAAAGAGCTGAAAAGAAGTAATGTGACAAAATAAAAAAAAATATTCTGTGTTCCAGGAAGGTGTTAAAATCATGGGAAGTTGGGAGATAATCACAGTGAATAGCCAGGTGTCCTTTTCATGTTGGGTTGCCCAAGGTCTGTGCAAAGATCTTTGCTTTAGACATCAAAAGCGCCAGGTAATGCAGGGATATTTTAAGGGCTTAGAACATACCTGTCAACCCGCGGCTCCGGAAAAACGGGACCTGCACACATCGCTTGTGCGCAGGTCGCTTTCCACGCATGCGTGGAAGGGTTTTACCCCTTCCACGCATGCGCGGAAGCGCTACGCCGCTTGCGCAGCCCCTACGCAAGCGGCATAGCACTTCTGCGCATGCGTGGAAAGCATTTCTCCCACTGCCAAATTACGGGGTTTTGGCAGCGCGGGGTGGGTTATGACGTCAATCGACGTCAAATTACGGGGTTTCCCCGGCCAAATCGGGATGGTTGACAGGTATGGCTTAGAAAGGTGCTAATTTGTCTACCCTCTCTCCTTTCCTGATATAAGGTTCTTTTGACCTTGGAAATTTTGAATGGCCAACTTATCTTCAGCTATGTCTTTACAGGCTGCTTAAAGTCTTCTACAGAACAGTTGCTAGAACAGGTGTGGAAATCAAGCCAGCATTCTGCAGCCTGGCCAAGTTAAACCCCCCCCCCCACACACACACAGTGCTTATTTGGTTCCTACCTATTATTTAGAATATATATATTACATTCCATGGCATGGGATTTCAGGGTGGGGTAGAATAAGAACACTTAAAACACTTCAGAACCACTTAACATTTTAAAAAATGCTTGCAGTTTAGAAAATATGCAACAATTTGAACATTTAAGTTTAAATTAAGAAACAATTTAAAAGCATTGTTTGCTTATTCTAGGTCTGTGATGGCGAGCCTTGGCATTCCAAATGTTCTTGGACTTCAATTCCCAGAAGCCCCAGCCTCTGTGAATCCACATGAATGGGTTTACTGCGATTCATCCAGCCCGTGCCGCCCTCGTCACTCCCGGAAGCGGAAGTAAAATGCGCCCGTACGGAGGAAGGGTTAACCCAGAAGAGCCTTAACCGTACGGACGCGTTTTACTTCTGCTTCCAGGAGCGACGAGGGCGGCCTGGGCCAGATGAATCGCAGTAAACCCATTCATGTGGATTCACAGGGGCTGGGGCTTCTGGGAATTGAATTCCAAGAACATCTGGAGTGCCAAGGTTCGCCATCACATTTCTAGCTAAAACTCTTCCTTGCTTGAAAGCCAGTCGTGTTTAACTCTAGAGGGTGGTCCTCATCTCTGTTTACAGCCAAAGAACCAGCAGTGACTGCGTCTGCAGACATTTCTGTGGTTATGTGGCAAGCATGATTAGACGCTGGAGCACACGGAATGCTGTTACCTTTCCCGCCAAAATGGTACCTATTTATTTACTTGCAATTTTTGCGCTTTCCAACTGCCAGGTTGGCAGGAGTTGGGACATGATGGGTGTCCACTCTGTCATGCAACACTTGGGTCTTGAACTGTTGACCTTCTGGTCATCAAGCTTAGCATCTTAACCACTAAGCCACTGCAGTCCCTATACAACACTAAATTTAACCACTGCTGAAGGTGGTTAAACAAATAACCATAATAATTATTATTTTTTTAAAAAAAGAAACTGTTTAAAGACAGCAGAACAAAAACAATATGTATGCAATTTGAGTTGGGATGGGCTTGTCAAAAGCTTTCATGTTGCCAACTTCTCTTTCCAGCAAGATCTGCCATTACAGGTATCACTTGCTTAGCTAAGTCAGGCTCATAACTTGAGACCCAGTGAAATCCCTTCAAGACATCTTTGAAAAGGCACGTATACTTCATTATGTTATGCTGATCTGTCTGCCAAGAGTGCAGTCCAGGGAAAATTCGAAAGCCACATCAAACGGACAGGAGATCATTAACAATGAAAGCAAACAAGATCAGCTATTGGCAAACTTATGCTTGTGGACAGAAATCTGATTTCTGACTTGAAACATGAATGAAGAGTTTCCATGGGCTAAAATAGCCATGCTGCCATGTAAAATGTGAGAGATCATATATAAACAAAGCACTGTTGAACTGGCCAATTTTCCAGCATGTAACAAATGCTATTGAAACGCGAGAAACCAAAAGGGCAAAATGAAACCACTGGGAAAAGAAAACGTATACTGAAGAGTGAAAAAATATAGTGGGGAAAAAAGGGGAAACATACAGCAAACTGCAAGTGCCAAAATAAAATAAGTATAACAGAGAAGTGAAATACACCTGAAATGTATGCACAAGATCAGTCATTTTTCTTGCCATGTACAAGAGCTTATTTTCTTTGGCCACAATCGTGTTGAAGGCAGACATAGGGCAATCCTCTGCCCACACAGTAATGGCAAATCTCTGGTCTGATATTGCACAAGCGGAAATCATACTGTTTGAAAGAACACAGCCTCTGCTTGTGAAAAGAGGTACAGTACTGGATACCCAGTCGCCAAGTATATCCAAGCCCAGACAAGGTTAAACTATTCCTGCAACCAACCGTTGTGTGAGCAGTCTACCTGAACATGGTCGAGCCCTTTGTTTCCTTCTGTGTTTGCCTGCTCTAAATGAATAAATCCCAGGAGTACTGAAAGCATTAAGAGGAGCCATGATAGAGATATATGCTACACAGTGTAGAGCACTTATTCCCAGGTGAACATACATTGAATCGCTATCCTAATGTAATGAACATTGAGAAGCTTAGCTGGAATTCTGACCGTTCCTCTTTGAATAGCATTACACAGAGAACAGCAACTTGGTAATTAAGGTAGCTACAGTAGAACATGAGAGACTGGTGTGGAATGTCCTTGGAAGAACTATTCTGAGAGCTAAGAACAGGAAGACTATCATCATCATCATGATAGCCAATATCTGGAACAGATATGGCACCAGAAGAAAAAGAGGAAGGCAGGATGGGAGTTGTAGTCCAACCATCTGGTTGGGCAATAGTGCAACAGTCATGTGAGAATAGCTGTTTTGGAAGCTGAGAGTACTGAATTTTCTTAGAGCCACAAGAGTAAATGATACTTTACCATGTTTTTAAAGAAGGAAATAAGGACTGCAGTGGCTCAAGTGGCTAAAACGCTGACTGGGAGGCGGAAGGTCAGCAGTTCGATTCCTGAGTACTGCAGGATGGAGTGAGCTCCAGTCTTTGTCCCATTTCCTGCCAACCTAGCAGTTCAAAAGCAAGAAATTGCAAGTAGATAAACAGGGACCACTTTGATGGGAAGGTAACAGCATTCTGTGTGATCTGGTGTCTAGTCATGCCTGCCACATGACCACAGTAAGGTCTGCAGCAGACAGCGCTGGCTCTTTGGCTTTGAAACAGAGATGAGCAATGAACCCTAGAGTTGGATGCGACTGGCTTCCGAGTAAGGGAAACCTTTACCTTTACTAAGGATGACAAACAATTTCTTTTGATCAAAAAATGTTTAGATTCACACTTCCTATGCTATATCAGAATACTATTGTATTCTATATCATGCAAATCTCTGAAATTTGCAATGCAGTTATCAGTTGAATAAGACACACAAATGTGCACATTTTAAAAGGGGATGCATGATAAAAGGCATATTTTGTAAAATACATAGGGAAAAATCCTGCATTAAAACACAAACGATCAAAGATATTTTAAAAATAAATTCACTCCTAAACACACTTTCCTGGAAGAGGAACGTGTTGCTTCTCCCAAAACTTATCTTCATCCTTGTTATTTTCAAAACTATAGAGCAGGGTTTTCTCAACCTTGGGCCCCAGATGTTCTTTTATCTCAATTCCCAGAAGCCCTGCAGGTGTACTGACTTGGGCTTCAGGTAATTGAAGTCTAAGAACACCCGGAGGCCCAAGGTAGAGAAACCCTGCTCTAGAGCAAATCATAAAAAGGATGACATACCCAGTCATTAACCCTTAAATATCCAGAGTGAGAGGGGTAGACTTTTCAAAAGAGACTTTTTGAAAATTGACCTTATTATTCTAAATGGCAATAGTAACAAGGAATGCAACAAATTTCTCTGTGCAATGACCTGATTCCCAAGCAAGCAATTTCCATTTCAAAAGGAATGTTGTGAGCTTTGTTTTTCCTCACAAGTGTGCACTGCTTCTGGGTGTGGAATTAGTACTTCATCTAGGGAAGCCCTCCAACTAAGGAGAATTACAGTATTTGTTAAGAGATCTCCCTTTCAGAAGAGCCTCTCTTAGTGGTTCTACAAGATGGTCTGCAGCTTCCTGCTTCCAAGAGTGGCTGTTTTAGCCAGATGGGCAGAATGTAGTTCTAAATAAAATGAATAAATACTCTAGAATAGCCATTTGCTTGAAAATAGGCTGTCTGTGATTGTGGAGGAACAACAAAATGGTCTCTTCTGCTGTTGATTGTTCACCAGAGAGAAGACACCTTTCCAGTGGGGTATTGTTAGTAGCATAACAGCAGTCTACAAGGTTTGACTGGTTGTTCTTGGTTAAGCTGAAGTTTAAACTTAAAAAGAGAAGAGCAGTGAATTCTGAGGGGATTTCTTCTGTCTATCTGCTATCCTACCTTTCTTTCAGTGCAAAGACTCAAGACAGCTGAGGTGTCACTCATCAAATATATATAGATACTGTATCATAATAACTATTTATATCATAACATTTCATATATACATTTTGGTTATTCCCATTGAAAAATTGTTGTATGATTTTTCCATAGGGAAAGTTGTGCGAGACGCCATTCCCCCCAAAACCTAATTGTTATGCGATTTCATTGCTATATGGGGCAATTGTTGTATGAGGTTCCACTCTGTCTGTGTGTGTGTGTGTGTGTGTGTGTGTGTGTGTGTGTGTGTGTGTGTGTGTGTGTGTGTGTGTGTGTGTGTGTGTGTGTGCTTCTAGAATGAGGTACTCTATCTTCTCAAAGTTCATGCCATTGATAGCTGTGGTAAAACATGTCTGGAGGACACTGGTTTGGAGAAGTCTGTTTTACATGGAAAGGAATGTGGTCTTTCAGCCTTCAAAAATGTTTCCTTCCAAACTTTACCTGGAAATGTCAGATACAGAGCATATTCTCTAACATGAAAGAATCTTTGCATTCTTGGTGTTTTGGAAGTACTGTATGTTAAGATTTTTGTCTCTGGGATGCATACTGAGACCAAAGACCATTTGTTTTCAAAACTGTTCATTATGGATGCAAATCAGTGAGTTACTGCTCTGAAGAGTAATCACATTTAGGTAAAAACCCATTATGTCACATGTACACTAAGCCCATTGAAACAATGGAATTTACAGAGGTGACTCGCCATAACCACTATACCACTGATTCAAAAGACCAAATTTAATTGTATAGGGCAGGGGTACCCAAAATATGGCCTGCAGGCTGGATCCAGCCCCTGACACCAATTGATCTGGCCCACGCCACCCTCGTTGCTCCTGGAAGTGGAAGTAAAATGTGCCCTCCTCCAACTTGTTTTGATCACTTTACTTCTGCTTCCGGGAGTTACGAGGGCAGCGCAGCCTGAATGGATTGGTGTTGGGGGCTGGATCCGGCCCACGGACTGTAGTTTGAGCACTCCTGGTTTAAGCAGAGAAAATGGCAGCCTAAAATCTATCTCATCCTGTTGCAAAACAGATTGCAAGGCATGTTTTACTTCCGCTTCCAGTGGAAGGAACCACATGACCTGTCTGCCCGTTGTGTATGTAACAGTATTACTTTAAGAATGTATGAATGTAACCTGACAATGATTACAATGTAACACAGCTGTTAAGGAACGCGAGTAAGCTGCCTATAGAGGGCAGCTGCGAGCGTTCAGCTCACATGGTTCACATTCCCCAAATCACCGGCAGCCGCGGGAACCTTTCCCGCGCAAGGATCACCTGGAGAAGATGGGCGTGACTCAGAATGACGTCACGCCGGTAGCAGCCAATGAGCTACCGTGCAACGATATTCAAATGTATTTACTGCAGTATAAAATGAGCTGTACCTCCGCCATTACCACATGTTCATCTTGACCACCATGAAATAAACCTGTGTTTTAGCCCCCAACTGCGGCTCCTTCTTTGTCTTCCGTGCAAGACACTAAATTGGCGATGAGGATGGGATCCATGGCGCATCCCAAGGTCAAGAATCATCAATTTGATATCAGCGACCCAGAACAATGGGAGCTGTACGAGTGCCAGTTTCGGCACGCGATGGATGCTGCAGGCATCGACGACGATGCCAAGATGCGCTCGCACTTCCTTGCCCAGGTGGGGCCGGCCACGCTGCGTATCCTGATGAATCTGGTGGCTCCCCAGAAGGTAGACGTGGTGCCCATCGACCGCATCCTGGCGCTACTGGGCGAACACTTCCAGCCTCCAGTCTCGATTTTCCCGGCCAGGGTCGCATTCCACAGACGGGACCAGCGCCCGGGGGAGTCCGTGTTCGCCTACGCGGCGGCCCTCAGGCTCGCGGTGGTCAACTGCCAGTGGGAGGACCTGGACATGGCCCTCCGAGACCGCATGCTGTGTGGCCCGAGGGACGAGGAGGTCCAGAGGAAGCTGATGACCCGCGACCATCGCCTCACGTTCAACGAGGTACTGCGGGAAGCCCAAGCAGCCGAGGCGGCCAGGAGCGGGGTCAGAGTGTTCAAGTCCCGAGGGGCCGCAACCGAGAGGGCCAAGTCACCCGTGCAAGCAGCCCGGTGGACGTCGGCGAAGACGGCCTGGCGGGCACCCCGGTCGCCTACAGGCACGCCAGTGACCTCCGAGGAGTCGTCCACGACGGCGGACTCCTGTTCCAGCGAGGACGACGACGTCCAGAAGGTAAAGAAACGTGGGGAGAAGCACCAGACCAGCGAGCGACAAGGCCGCCGTTGCGACGGCTGTGGGGCATCTCACGACCGGACGAGATGTCCATTTCGGAAGGCCGAGTGCCACAACTGCGGTCGGAAGGGCCACATCACCAGAGTCTGCAGGCGTGGGCGAACCGAGGACGAGGGCGCATCGAAACACCCTCGAGCACATCAGCGGATGGCGGCCGGCATCGGAAAGGTCTCAGCCAACGACGGCGTGGAAGGCGTGAACCGCGTGAACCGCGTGAACCGCGTGGCCTGGAGCACCGGCGTTTCTACGTAGAGGTACTGTTACAAGGGGTTCCAGTGAGGATGGAAATAGACTCGGGGTTGTCCTACTCCATCCTGTCCCAAAAGGAGTTCATGCGCATTCCCCCAAATGCGGGGCCCAAGCTGCGGGCCATGAAGTCAAACTTGCGGGACATGCAGGGCTACGGGATCCCAGTGTTAGGGGTGGGGAACTTCACAGTGAAGTTCAAAAATTACACAGAGAAACTGCCCTTAGTGGTTCTCAAGGGGGGAAGATGTTGCCTTTTGGGAACCCAGTGGTTTGCTCCCCTGGGAATTGAACTGTTCGGCATTAACGCCATAGAGACTGACCCCATGCGGGACGTGTGCGATGCGCACCCGGACGTTTTCAAGAAGGGGCTCGGGACTTACAAGGGGCCCCCAGTTTCTTTTGACTTGGACCCAGAAATCAGACCCATACGCCTCAAGCCAAGAAGAGTGCCTTTCTCCCTCAAGGACAAGATTGAGGCGGAACTGGACAAATTGGTGGGGCAGGGGATTTTGGTTCCAGTTGATTCAGCGGAGTGGGAGACTCCAATTGTTATGGCCCTAAAATCAAATGGGGAAGTCAGGATTTGCGCTGACTACAAATGTACAATTAACAAGGCCATTTGGCCAAATGCATATCCGGTGCCGGTGGTTAGCCATTTACTGGCCACGTTGCATGGGGGGAGGTGTTTCGCCAAGCTAGACCTGGTGCAAGCGTATCAGCAGCTCACAGTAACCCCAGCTGCTGCCGCCGCGCAAACCATTGTTACGCACAAGGGGGCATTTAAAGTAATGCGCCTGCAGTTCGGCGTGAATTCGGCCCCCGGGATCTTTCAGTCCCTTGTAGAACGCCTTTTAAAGGGGCTTCCAGGCATGCTCCCATATTTTGACAACGTCTTGATAACAGCGGGGAGCGAATCAGAGCTAGCGAAGAGGCTAGACGGGGTCCTTTCAGTATTCGAGAAAGCGGGACTCTGACCAAGAAGGGACAAATGTGTATTTTTTGCGAGGGAGGTTGAGTTTCTTGGGTTCAAGGTAACCCCGGAGGGCATCAAGCCTTCCGAGTCCAAGGTTGCGGCTGTACAAAACGCCCCTCGCCCCACCGCAAAACCGGAGCTGCAGTCATTCCTGGGGCTCCTCAACTTTTACCACTCCTTTTTGCCAAGGAAGGCATCTGTTGCGGAGCCACTGCACACGCTACTAAAGAAAGAGGCGGTTTGGCGGTGGAGAGACAGGCAAGAGAAAGCGTTCAAGGAGCTCAAAACGCTTCTGTCCTCGGATGCGGTACTGACCCATTTCGATCCGAGGAGGCCAGTGGTTTTAGTCTGTGATGCATCCCCAGTGGGGGTGGGGGCGGTGTTGTGCCACGTGTTAGAGAGCGGGCGGGAAGCCCCAATTGCGTACTACTCCAGGTCCCTTTCAAAGGCAGAGCGCAACTACGCGCAAACAGATAGGGAGGCCCTAGCCATCATCGCGGGAACAAAAAAGTTCCACGATTTCCTATACAGCCGCGAGTTTACGGTTGTGACGGATCACAAGCCTCTCCTGGGAATCTTTACCACGGGCAAACCCACCCCACAAATTCTATCCCCCTGAATGCTACGCTGGGCGATTTTCCTTAATGCCTATCAATATGAGCTAGTCTATCGGCCAGGGAAGGAGATCTCTCACGCGGACGCACTGTCCCGGTCTCCTCTCCCTAGTTTAGGAGATCCCGCATGCGAGGTAGAGCAGGACCATCAAGTCCTGCTGATCGAGTCCCTCGACTCACTCCCCATAGTGCCGGCAGACCTCGCCAAAGCCAGGGCGGCCGACAAGATCCTGGCCCAAGTCAGTTCCTGGGTAAGGAAAGGGTGGCCCGCAACTCCCCCCGAGGAGCATTTCAAGGCATTTTTCAGGCGTAGAGTAGAGCTTTCCCTTGAAAGGGGCTGCTTGCTCTGGGGCCAGCGGGTGGTTATCCCCGAAAAGTTGCGGGCGAAGGTGCTGAGGCTACTGCATACCAGCCACCCGGGCATAGTGCGCTCCAAGGCGCTGGCAAGGAGTTACTTCTGGTGGCCCCAGATAGACGCTGAGATAGAGCATTTAGTGGGCACGTGTGAGAGCTGCCAGAGCTCTCGGCCCGAGGAATCCAGGCTACCCCATAGGGAATGGGACACGGCCTGGGGGCCATGGTCCCGGATACACGTCGACTTCGCTGGCCCTTTCCACGGGTCCATGTTCCTGCTGATAGTCGACTCGTATTCCAAATGGCTGGAAGTGATCCCCATGACTAGCACCTCATCTGCCGCAACCATTAAACACTTGCGCAGGGTGTTTAGTTGTTTCGGCCTGCCGGACATCCTCGTTAGCGATAACGCTAGTACCTTCACTTCTGCGGAATTCAAGGCATTTATCGAGAGGAATGCCATCTGCCACATTACCACTGCCCCATTTCACCCCGCCACAAACGGTCAGGTAGAGCGCCAAGTGCGCACTACGAAGGATGCACTGCGGCGCATGGGTCCCGGTGAGTTGAACCTCCAACTGTGTCAGTTCCTCATCTGTTATAGGGCAACTCCCCTAGCTTCTAGACTTTCGCCGGTGGAGCTCCTCATGAGGAGGCGGCCGGTAACTCTTTTTGATCGGTTGGATCCGACCAGGGTGGAGGATGAAGGGAGGAATATAGTGGTAGAGAGTCCCAAAAGTTTTTCGGTAGGGGACCCGGTGTACTGCAGAAACTATGCGGGTTCGGGACCAACGTGGGTTCCAGGGACGATCATTGAACAAACGGGGCCAGTGTCCTATAGGGTCGAAACTCGCACAGGTCTACTCTGGAGAAGGCATGCTGACCAACTCAGAAGGCGAGTCACTAGTGAAGGGGAATCAGCGTTAGGGTCCTCCCCCACCCGCGTAACCCAAGGGGGAGACACGGCGGCGTCCTCGGGTACAAATGCATACCCTAGATTCTCACCTGAGGAGGAGGATACCGTGCAAGAGTGGGATGAGTTTGATTTTACGTTACCGTACCAGGGGGGTGTCGCGGAGTGGTCCCCTACCCGTCCGAGCGAGAAGAGGGGTTTCAGTTCAGCCCCTGGTACCTCCAGTCCCCCCAGCCCTTTTGTTTTAGAGTATACCATAGCACCAAGCCCCCCGAGCCAGGCAGCTGGGGGAGGTTCACGCTCTCCATCCCCTAGAACTCCGGGTCAGGCAGCAGGGAGTGGGGCAAGGATGCCGGTTGCAGGCACAAGGGACCAGGCGGGGGAAACAAGGGTCTCCTCGTCAGTTCCGAGGTTCGTGCTGGGGGGGTCCCCGGGCGCCACGGGCAACAGGCCGGGTTTTACCTCTCAGCTGTATGTTCCATTCCCTTCTCCCAATGCAAGGGGGTCGCAGAGCCCCCGCCGAACGACTAATGAGTCCCCCCTTTCCATTGCAGGACGAGACTCTGCAGAATTCGGAGCCCCTAGTTCCCCTGTGCTAAACCACGCAGCCGCACGCCCCAAGCGCACGTGCGGGAAGCCACAATGGTTGAGGAACTTCGTCCCATCCTAGGGGGGAGGAGTGTTGTGTATGTAACAGTATTACTTTAAGAATGTATGAATGTAACCCGACAATGATTACAATGTAACCCAGCTGTTAAGGAACACGAGTAAGCTGCCTATAGAGGGCAGCTGCGAGCGTTCAGCTCACATGGTTCACATTCCCCAAATCACCGGCAGCCGCGGGAACCTTTCCCGCGCAAGGATCACCTGGAGAAGATGGGCGTGACTCAGAATGACGTCACGCTGGTAGCAGCCAATGAGCTACCGTGCAACGATATTCAAATGTATGTCCTGCAGTATATAATGAGCTGTACCTCCGCCATTACCACATGTTCATCTTGACCACCATGAAATAAACCTGTGTTTTAGCCCCCTACTGCGGCTCCTTCTTTGTCTTCCGTGCAAGACACTAAACTGCCGAACCACATGACTGGCCTGCAGCCCAAAATGTTTGGGTACCCCTGGTATACAGTAAGATTTCTACTGGATTTCAGCCAATGTCTGAAATAAAATCTGCCCTAGTGAGCACATGGGATCAGAAAGGTGGGTAATTTGGAGACCATTTTAAAAATGTTTGGGGGTGGGGGAGAAGGCTGGTAGGCATAGTTCCCAGCTCTCTTTCTCAGAATCATGGAAAGGGGATATATAACTGAATAAAAATGTCTAGAAAATGGGGAGTACTCAGGTACAGACCCCTAATCATGGGCTTAATAGAAGAAGATATGAGGGATCTGTGATCAAAACGGTAAGAAAATAAAATCAATCATTACCTAGACAAGTCTATGCTCAAGGGAGGAACAGAAATCCCTTGAAAACAATAAATCCTTCTTACTACAGGCTAACCACAGAACAGGTACATGGAATTTTATAATCAAACTTTAAAGGAACCATTACAGATTTTAAAGAAAGACAAAATGCATTTTCTGTACAAGACAAATTACTTTCAGGGCTTTTTTGAGTGGAAAAGACTAGCTGATACAGTCTTGTAATAAGGAAGGAAGATGAGAATGTCCAATACAGCACATATCAACGGTCCAGCTAACTTTGCATCCTATTTCCAGCTTTATGCCAGATGCTTCAAAGAGAAACCTACAGTTCCTATGAAACACCTAATTTAAGCAGCAATCAGCACACAAGGAAAGGAGGATAAGATAGGGGAAGAGTTCTTGACCTCGTCAGTGAATCTCTTTAACACTTGAAACCTGTTGTGTATGTAACAGTATTACTTTAAGAATGTATGAATGTAACCTGACAATGATTACAATGTAACCCAGCTGTTTAAGGAACGCGAGTAAGTTGCCCATAGAGGGCAGCTGCGAGCGTTCAGCTCACATGGTTCACATTCCCCAAATCACCAGCAGCCGCGGGAACCTTTCCCGCGCGAGGATCACCTGGAGAAGATGGGCGTGACTCAGAATGACGTCACGCCGGTAGCAGCCAATGAGCTACCATGCAACAATATTCAAATGTATTTACTGCAGTATAAAATGAGCTGTACCTCCGCCATTACCACATGTTCATCCTGACCATCATGAGATAAACCTGTGTTTAGCCCCCACTGTGGCTCCTTCTTTGTCTTCCGTGCAAGACACTAAAAAACCTGAAGCTTGTGAGCTTATATGCATTTTAGTCTCCTAGTCCTTGTTAGCTCTGCTCCATTTACTGGATGAGTTCTCATTTATCACTGGGTCATTTCTCACAATTCTCAAATAATGAAAGCAAGTAAAAACACCATTTCTACTCATTGATGACTCTGAATGTTCCTTTAGTTTACCCTTCTCCAACCCACAGCCCATCCAGACATTTTGTGCTTCAGCTTCCACCAGCACGGTTGCTTTAGGTATACATTTAGGAAAGGCTACTTCAGGTGGATGCATCCATATACCTTTCAAGTTTTTCTTTGAATAGCTTACCAACGAAAACAGTTCACCAGCTATGTTAGATGCCAGTGTAAGCTCCAGTCAACAAGGCTAATGGTAGGATTTATGTGGAGATGTGATCAAAACAATACTGGACACCCAGGGTGGCATAGTGGTTAGAGTGCAGGAGACCTGGGTTAAAATTCCCATTCATCCATGAAGACCTACCGGGGAAGTGGAACTAGTAAAACCACTCTTTTAATATCTCATCTTGAAAGTCCTAGTAGGATTGCTGTTAAGTCAGTTCTGACTTGACAGCACATAACAACAACAGTCCCAAACTATTTAGCTGACATCAAGTTACTTATCCCTGAACTGTATAGACACACAGTACGCTCTTATGTATCGTGGGTGATCTTAGTAAGAATTAGGGGTGTTTTTCTATTTGCCAGCAAACCAATACTACATTAACATTACTACATTGCAAGCGGTTTTAGGATTTTGGAAATGAATAGTGTTATAGTAATGTCTAAATACATAAAAGGAGTGAATGTCGTGAATGTTCCAGCACAGGAGGAAACCCTCTTCACTGTGTGGATATCACTCCAATACAGCTGCAATTGTGCATCAGAAAAACAGATTTTGACTTGTTGAAAGTTGAAGCAGGCTTCATTCAAACTGATTCCTCCTTCTAATTTTCAAATTTTCCTTCATTCACAGAAGGTGGAAAGGGCTTATATGTTTTTTAAAAACACCTTACATACAGCACAAAATCATGGGAACTAAGTCCTAACATTTCAGTTCTGAATTCATTTGGGCATACCCTGAGCAAAGTTTCTTCTGAAAAAATCCTTTCAACCTATGATATTATTATTAGTTCTGAATTCTTAAAAATAATATGAATGTGTATGGTAGGGCTGAATCCCTTTCTCCAAATATCTTCTTTATTCTTGCCCAGATGATGAATGTGCTTTTAATGTGAATGGTTACAGATTACTCTTCAAGGAGCATAGTGCAACAATATTGTCTTATGTTAATGACCTCATTCAATCATGCACAGCTCGGTCTGCATGAAAATAATCTATAGTATTGTCTTAGCCCTGGTGAGGAATTAATGCCATATCTCAAGACATCATTTGTTTTGGGAAACTGGACGAGTATCAAGTATCCTGCTTTAAGTAGAAAAACATTTTGTAGAAATATTCATGCAGAAACCCAATGCTATTTAACACTGTATTCTTTACTCTGGGATCTATGTGTTGTGTTGGAGCAGATGTTTAACCACAAGTGTGACACAGATTCCTCCCCCTCCAACCACTAGAGGCAATAAAATTATGGCTGAGCTCAAATTACTCACAGTTTTTCACAGCTATTTCTGATAATTTCCCCCTTTGTGGATAATTTCTGATGCACGTAGAAACTCTTGACTCTTCAGATACTCTTGACTAGTACCAAATCTTTACTGATTTCGTCTATCATCTGTGACATTGCTACACAACCAAATCTATATTATATTGCATTATATTTCTCAACTTACTGCATGATATGTGAGCAGCTGGGATTCCTCAGTCACTGAGGAAGTACACAGGAAGTAGAGCCAATAAATATTTGGGTGAAGTTATGATTTGTGTTCAGCTGCAATTGAAAATGTCTTCCTTTGGTTCCAATTCTAATCAACAGATGTTAAGTAACCAGTTTGACACACAAACCAGCCAATAAGGACATGATTTTTGTGTTGCGGGGGAGGAATTCCTACCCATCAAAGTTGCTTACTATTAACTTCAAAATTTAAACTGCAGTACAGTACTGTATTGTATATTCAGCAAAACACCTAAATAAAGCACATTCTTTAAAACTTTTGCAATCTGACATGAAAGTATACAAAATGAAGAAAACATGAAGGTATTGAATTAAAATATGTTCCAAGTACAGACACAGTAACAGGGACATTATGAACTTTCTGTTCTGGTGTCCCTGATCAAATTTCAGCCTAATTTATGGAAATTTGAATCAGAGTTGCTGACGCAAATGGCACAATGAAAGATGCCACGGAATATTATCAGAGGAATTTAGTTTTACCTCTGCCACTTACAGGCAGGCAGACAGATCTTGTCCTTTGGCTGTCATTCTTTCTCCTCACCCTAGAAAACTGTCAGTGGTAATGACCAGAACTTCAATTATCCCATATCTTACATCACCATACAATGAAATATTCATTAGCCCACAGCCAACTATGACAGGGAAATGGTGGGAGAATTCCCCATGTTTACTACATGAAATCATGTGAAAAGTAACATTACAAACTACTATTCCTTCTGATGTGTTTCTCTCCTTTTTAAAAAAATGATGGTATGACACATATTTATGAATATTACTAGGCTTAGTTTCATTACTAAAATTGTTCTGCTTGGGCACTGCATTCTCTTTTTTAAAAATGCATCACTTAAACATCTCCATAGTTTTCATCTTTGTCTCCCAGCAAACTGAATTTGGAAAAGACAAGCAGTAATCAGGCAAAAGAAGCTAGAAAGGTCTGCTAGCCCCAAATATGAAGGAGAGGCTAAGTCTTGTGATGCTGAAAAGTAAGAGAAAACCAAATGTTGCCTTGCACATAGAATATATTGGGCTATAGTAAGTGCATTAGTCCTCAGGGTAGTCAGGTTAGTTAACCACCACCTGATGAATGGTATTGAGTCACTGGCAGTATGGTCTACTACTTTATTAACATAGCAGGATAACATGCTTTGCCCTATCTTGGGAAATGGGAGTCTGACTTGACCTTCTTCAAATAAAGCATGTACTCTTATCATTGAGTTGAAATTAAAAATTATAAAAATTCAGAAATATGCCATAAGATTTTATCAGCAGCTTCCCCCCAAGAACTTAAAGTCAGTCACAAAAAAGGAAAACACAGTCCAATTAAACGTTATAGGGCTATCCCTTATGTCATAATCAGTTACCACATGAACTGGTTATCTTAAAATGGCCACTGATCGTGAATGCATTAGTAATATATAGGGCATTTCTTTTGATAAAAAAGTTACCCCAGCCCCAACCTGCTAGAAAAACACATTTTTTTATTTATGCTTGCTCCCTGTACTACTTAACGTACATTTATTAAATCCTTATTTTCTTCCCTTAGGAGTCTCCTATTTTTCACATTCCCACTGGGCTCTTGAGTGGTTTTGACAGGCTCATTATTTTTCTCTATTCTCCAAGGCCTGAAATTATGACACCGAAGGGAAGAATTTCACCACCTGGAACACAATAGATGTTGAAGGAACATATCCAACACCTCACCAACATTGTAAGGGTAACTATTAGTGACATACACAATTCCCTCCTGATTATGGTTACCCAATAATTTATTTTACAGGTATAGTTCCTTTCCTTTCCTCAAGTCAGGGAAAAAGAATACTAGCAAAGCTGGTTAGTTAATCAGAGAAGATATATAATATGGTCTTAGAAATCATTTAGTTTGCAAACTATATCCTATAAAAACAACCACAAACCAGGAAATTTCCTATGGAGAATATGAATGACTAAATGCTAATCAAGCATATATGCCTGTATGAGCTCAAATTTGAGAGTCCTGGGTGTTAGATACTATGCTTAAGCTAAATCTGTTTTTGCTTTAGGAGCCCTGGTGGCACAGTGGTTAAACTGCTGTCCTGCAACCAAAAGGTTGTGAGTTTGATCCTGGCCAGGGCTCAAGGTTGACTCAGCCTTTCATCCTTCTGAGGTCGGTAAAATGAGTACCCAGTATGTAGGAGGTAAAATATTAATTAACTTGTGAACCTCCCAGAGAGTGCACTAAGCGCTATGGGGTGGTATATAAGTGTGATTGCTTTAATTTGCTTTGAAGGCAATGTCCAAAGCAAAGGCCATAATGGTAGTGCTCTTTCTGCCCTCTTGAATACTTATTTCTCAATGTAAAAAAGACAAAAGAGATCATTGTGGACTTTAGAAAATGTAAATTGAACATCCAGCCACTTATTATTGAAGGGAATTGTGTGGAACAGGTCTCAGTGTTTCGATTTCTGGGAATGGAGCTGAGGGATGATCTAACATGGGGAGCAAACACCAAAGATCTGATGAAGAGAGCACAGCAGAGGTTATACTTCTTGAGAATCCTCAGAAAGAACAATCTTTCAAAAGACCTGCTGTTGGCATTCTACCACTGTACCACAGAGAGTGTGTTAACCTATGGTCTGTGTGTATGGTTTGGGAGTTGTACAGCTAGGGAAAGAACAATGTTGTCCAGGGTCGTAAAGACTGCTGAGGGGATAATCAGGCGTACTCTTCCCACTCTAGATCAAATCTATGCCACCAGGTGTTATAAGAAAGCTGTACAGATTGCGCAAGATAGTACGCACCCCGGAAATGATCTCTTTCAGCTTCTGCCTTCTAGAAGAAGGTATAGGGTCATAAAAACCAGAACCAGCCGCTTGAGAAATAGTTTCTACCCAAAAGCAGTTCTGGCTTTGAATGCAGTGCAACGCAGTCTATGAGGGAGCTTCTGTATATAGTTTTTAGGGTTTTTAGAGTTTTAGAGCTTTTTAGGGGTTAAATGTGTATATGTGGGGTGGGAGTATGTTGATAATTTTGTATAGTTGTATTCTGTTTAGGTTTTGTTGGGTTGATAAGTGTTTTCCCCCCCAATCTCGTTGTTCTGTGCAGGACAATGACAATAAAGATTTATCTTTTCTTTCAGGTACATTTGCACCATGATGATTATGGCAATAACTTTCAATGGATTAATCAACATCAACTTTCTCCAAGGATTACTCTCACTTTTTGGAATACAGTTATTTTATTTAGAAAGCTGAATGAGCTAAAGCATCAACTGCATTATCTGCATAGAACAACCAGCTATATAATAAGTAAAAACAGCACCAGGTTTCTTTAAATTAGAAATTGCAGAGGGAGACATCTGCATCTAAGAAGAAATTCCTCATATAGGAAGGACTGCTTCTCTTCTCAGATGTGAATATACCATTTAAAACAGGAATGGGGAACATACGGCCAGATGTTATTCCAGTTCACATGATCGGAACGTAAGGAAGCTGCCTTATACAAGCAGACAGTCTCCAAAATTTCAGGCAGAAAAAAACCTGAGGATCAAGTGCATCTTGACATTGCATCCAGCATTCCCTGGGGATCTTTCCTTCAAATGTGAACCAGGCCAAACCCTGTGCAGTTTCAGAAATCAGAAGACAGTAGTGCACACATTTTATAAAGAAAATCAGCTAGTAAAGACAAGCTGGGTGGCTTATATGACAACTAAATATACTTTTATGGGATTTCCATTACAGTCATTTCCTTGACAGGATCTCAGAAAGTGTTAGCTTCAAAGGTGGAAATAATTCTGAAAACATGGCTTTAATCTGATCTCCGAACCCTGTAGCTCACTCACAAGCAACATCTTGATTATAGTTACTTTCACACAGAGAACTGTAAGGATGTTTTTGCCTTGTGTGTTCCATTCAGGCTAAGAAAAGTCCAGAATGGCGTTAGAGAAAACTCCCCAAAGTTACCAGCTGTGCACATTTGTCTGTATCAATGAAAAATGCAGAAGACTAGGTAACTGTACAGGAGACAATTCCTTTGAAGCAGCAATGAAATGCAATCCAACAACACCTGATCAAAATGTTGATCGACTATACAGCAAAACATTGATACATCTGATGGCAGCCAGATAAGCCATAACAAAATAAATTGAATGGAGAATGTGAACATTTCATAGAGTGTGTGGTATGATCACTAGTGGGCAATAGCATAAACTGTTAACATAACAAGTTAAAACTTGAAAGTTGTATGATCAATTTATACATGACTTCATTGAACAATGAATGGCAAGCTTTATTGCCTACATTATCAAGAAAGACTATGAAATTACACCATCAGCATCACCTGTCTCACTCTGGAGAGATGTAAATTGATAATTTATTTCATAACACCCTATAAAACAACTTTAGTCTCTCAACAGAACAATTCAGTTGATATTAGATTACATGTCATAATTAAATGCAATGTTTATCAATAAACTCTTTTTAAAATGTACCTTCAGAAGGACCTGTGCTACCATGAGCAAGAATCATCACTGCCACTACAAATAAAAAAGACTGACCTCTCCAAGCATATCGGGTGCAATTGGGATGGCGGGCCAGATGGTAGAGTAGACGCCAAAGAAGACCAACCAAAGCAGCATGCTTCCCCAAACAGCTAAATGGCTGAACTGTTGGGAAAAAGAAACAACAAGAGTAGAACACAGCACAATGTCAACCTTTCACTCTTGACCTCTCCAGGTATTATTTTACTTCCAACTGTTCTTTTTCTACCAAAGCTTTTGCTATCTAACCCTCTTGATCTTAAGCCAGAAGGAAGATTGATTAAACTGCCCAGAAGACTCCCTTGTTAAATCTGTTCTCTGCGAGGCAGCTCATTGCCTTCTCTCAACCAGCACCTCGCAGACTTAAAATAACAATAACAATTCAACCCCAAACCGATTCTTAGCATTTATTTACACAGTATGTTTTCCATAGTTTCAGGATACACCACAGAAAAACAGCAGAGACCGAAAAACAAGATATCTTGGTTTCTAAAATATGCTGTGAAATGTTATGTAATTACTATTATTTTATTACATAAAGAGAGTTAACAGTGACTTCTCTCCATCCCCACCTTGCCATGGAAACTTGCTGGGAGAGTAGAACTGGTAAATCATGGCTTAAATCGGAGAGTACCATTTCAAAAATCCCACTGCTTAAATATCACACTTACCTTGAATGCTCTTTAGAGTTGCTATAAATTGGTTCCAACCTGATAGCACATATCTAGCCAACTAGGATTAAAATATTAAAATAACTAAATAAAATGTAACCCATTCAATTTTGGGTGATATTTGATGGGACTCTTCAGTATTGCCTAGGCCTGTGATGACAAACATTGGCACTCTAGGTGTTCTTGGACTTCAATTACCAGAAGCCCAAGTCAGCACTCCTGCTGATCAGGGGTTCTGGGAAGTGAAGTTCAAGAACACCTGGAGTGCCAAGGTTCACCATCACTGGATAGACCAGTGGTGTCGAACCTATGGCACGTGTGCCAGAGGTGGCACTCTGTTATGTCCGGCTCCTATAAGCACTAGTCCAGACAACGATGAACAAAACAGCAACAAGTCTTTATTCAACAGTCTTTTAGAGATGAGCTTACAAGGTGCTCTGGACACAGAGATGGCTATACAATTCCAATGGAATCAGTCCCTCCGGAATCTTGCCATGTAGGAGGCAAAGGCTAGCTACCATAGAAGCATAGCATAATGGAGGAGACCCAGGCTTAGCACGTTGCTAGCTACCTGTACGGAGTGGGAAGTGTAGATCCGGTCCGGCCCCACCCTTGTTTACTCATGGGGCTTATATGAAGCAAATGGTGAGCCACTGTGTGAGACAGAATGCTGGACTGGATGGGCTGTGGCCTGTTCCAGCAAGGATGTTTTTATGTTCTAACCAATCACAGGGCTTGGATTAGCATAATCAATGCGCTCTGGAATGGGGGATTTCACGCCACTTTAGGCTCCTAATTTGGACGGTGGGAAACCGCCATTTTTCTCTTGCAAGGCGCTGCCCGTGCTACTTGCAAACATGCCTTAATACACAACACACTCGGAGCCATCTCTGTGGGCACCCGTGCAGACACCCCAGCATAGAGTTTGCCCTGCCCCTCTGACCAGCAGCCCAATGGGAGCGCTTCCTCCCTCGCCCAGCACAGAGTTCACCCTACCCCTCTGCCCAGCAGCCAAATGGGAGCATTTCCTTCCTTTCCTGTTGCTGTGCTGGCACTTTGCAATAAATAAGAGGGTTTGGGTTGCAGTTTGGGCACTCGGTCTCTAAAATGTTCTCCATCATTAGACTAGGCATTGTTGTTTCAGAAACAATGGAAGAATGTTGTGTTCGTAATTACAAACAGCACTTAACTTTGTAATACATTCTCCTTGAAATCCACAGAACCATCTTTGATCCGGAAAAGTGTGTTTAGGAGTGAATTTATTTTTAAAATGTCTTTGATCGTTTGTGTTTTAATGCAGCATTTAAAGTGAACCCTGTTTTTAAAAATCACTACACTATTCCTATGTACAGCTTAGTGCTGGGTGGACCTCCTTCCATTAGAGCCTATTCTCAATGGAATTTTGTTCCTTTGTCTATTTTGGTTGCCATCTAACTTAAATGTTCAGTCTCACCAATTGGAAATCTGGATTAATTTCCTCTAAGCTAAGCAAGAAATGCCTTCTA
The DNA here is from genome assembly GCA_035047305.1 of Bradypodion pumilum. Classification (NCBI taxonomy): domain Eukaryota; kingdom Metazoa; phylum Chordata; class Lepidosauria; order Squamata; family Chamaeleonidae; genus Bradypodion; species Bradypodion pumilum. The sequence continues at coordinate 34,016,448 of JAWDJD010000003.1, forward strand.
GCTAAAGATATACCAGAACTGGCCTGGAATAGTTTGCCAACTGAAGCAAAAGACAAAATCATGTCTCCTACGAACTGCTTGTACCAAAGCCAGCTGTCCTGGCAATCAGCATTGTTGATGGAATTACAGCTACATTTTAGGCAGCAGACATGGATTTTACAAGCTGCTTCCAACCCGGTTAACTTCAGCAGTGTTATGCTATGCATGCCTATGCAGGAAAAAAAAAGTCTCATTTAAATTTAAACCCAGCTAAATTTGCTTACAATGGCAGCCTCAAATTCTCAAGAATTCATTACTGAAGCCACAGAGTCCTCGTTCACGGATTACACAAACAGGAATATTATGTCACAGCAAGTAGGTCTGCATTATACTACTTCTTACTAGCAAAACAGTTCTGGTTTTATGCAAGTCAGAGAATATGTAAACAAATCAGAAGTGTTCCTTCTGCCCTGTTGAGTGACAGCTACCGTCCATTCTGCCTGATTTATTTATTCAAGCCTTTGACTTCCTCCTATCATATCTTCTCATTCAACTGCAGGACATTCTCACTCCTGAGACTCAACTACATGTGTAAGCAATCCGCACGATGATGGAGATGAAGCTTAACTGGATGGCACACACTCAAGACCTTTCAGCTACAGTATTTGGTGAGTGTCTCTCTATGGAGATCCAGGTGCAGCTGAAACAATAAAACCTGCCAGCTACACATGAGCTTAAAAGGAGATACAATTTCACTTTGTTTTTATAGAAAAAAATATATCTATGAAGTTAGGTAAACAAAGAAATAAGATAAAGCGTTTAAAAAACAATAATATCCTCTCTACTTTTAAAGTACTTGACCAGCTTTTTATTTTGGCTCAGGTCATCCACAGACTGCCAGTAATTGGTTTTATTTGCAGTCATCAGGAGAAGAATATAAACTTCAACTGTCTTTATTGTGTAATATTAATGAATATGCTTTTTACATTTCTCAACCTCAGGGCATTGAGGTACATCAATCTCCATTTTAAAGCAACTGCATAATGAAGTGCGATAAAAAGAAAAAGATTAACTTTGCTTGGTTTTCTCTTTTTCATTGCAGAAAAGGCATGGAATGGTTCGTTATGCCACACATAAAATTGCACAGTTGTCCTTTTCCTACATGCAATAAAATAAACAACTCAGGGTAAATCTCACCACCTGGCATACTGGGAACTGCTCCGGCCTGGCTGCGCATGCGCAACAACAACTCCTTCTGCGCATGTGCAGAACCCTTCTGCACAGGACCCTTCTGCGCATGTGCAGGACCCTTCTGTGCAGAACCCTTTTGCGCATATGCAGAACCCTCCTGTGCAGACCATGCACAGTAACTACTTCCCCCCTGCCGGTCAAATTATGTGATAGCAGTGGATGGTGGCGGGAAATTGGAGCAACAAGCGCTGAAATACAGGAAATCCCGGCCAATCTGGGATACATGACAGTTATGCCACCTGGAATCATATCTCAATTACTAATGAAATCTAGAATACCCATTGAACCCAAAAGAGTATATCTTTGCAAAATATAATTGCATACACACATCAATCTTTACCATCATTTTATTTCCTTATATGCTTGTAATAGCATGTTGAATGGATACTATGAATAAAGACAAAACAAATCAGAAAGGAAACTGGAAACTGTGTCTACAGCTGTTGTTGGATTACAACTCCCATTGTCTCTCACCATTAGGCATGATCTCCAGGGGTGATGTAAGTTACAGTCCCGGGACAAGGCCACTCATTCCAATTTAAAGAAATGAACAGTTAGACCAATGGTTCCCAACCTTTTTTTGGCTATGCACCACCTAAGCATTTCTAAAATTCTGACAACTCCTTCCCAGTGACATATAATTCTTATTATTCAAAATGTGAACTCCTATTCACATAGAGAAAGCCTGAAAGGCCATTACAGTATGTTAATAACTCATTCTTGAATCCCCCCACCAAAAAAAAATCAAATTACCCTCCTGTGGGAACTACGGAGTTAGACCCTTAGCCTAGAATCCTCTACAAATATCACCTTTGAATTAAATCCAGTTTAATTTTTTGAGCAGAATGTAAGTAGAACCATGCTGGATAGGATAAAACAGTCACCTAATCCATTTTCTGCTTTACATAGCAGTCAGCCAGATGTCAGGTAGATTGCTCTGGCATTTGGAAGGCTCATTATATTCAGCGGTAACATCTGACCTTGTATAAACATACCTAAACTCTGCTGTACATACCTTTCACTGAAACCAAGTCATAATTTTTCCCTTCCAGACTGATATTAAAATGATAGATAACACTATTGTGTTAGCTGGATGGGTTCCAAAACCACAATTAAGGCTACACCTTTATTATGACCAACCAAAATGTCAGGAAGTTCCCAATAAGCTTGTGGGTTCTCTGGAATTCTATTTCAGACAGGCATTAAATTTGCTCTCCGGAGTGATATGGGGGTCGACCAATCTTCCTTTTTTTAAACAGCATCCATATTTATTGGATGCTGGAGCGGTCCCAGTAACATCCTTCTGAAGACCAGCAATGAAGGGAGCATGTGTATGTATAAAGGAAGACCTTTCCAAAGATATTGACTTAATACTGTACATTACAATCTCTCCATCCTCATTGGTGAACCAAAGAGCAGGTTCCCAGCCTGCTCAATTGTTTTCTAATCTGCCCATCTGTCTTCATCTATACCTATAAAATGGTGTGTTAACCGTTGGAATGTGACAAAGGATGTTTAGCCAGGCCCCACTAGCCCCGTCCGAGCCTCCGTGCACTTGCCCGAACGGGGTTCGCAGGTAACTGTCGGGTTAAAATTTGTGCCAGTGGGGCAGGAGCCCCCCAGATGCAAACAAAAAAAGCGAACTTCAATTCACTACGTTCCTTCATCTATACCTATAAAATGGTGCGTTAACCGTTGGAATGTGACAAAGGATGTTTAGCCAGGCCCCACTAGCCCCGTCCGAGCCTCCGTGCACTTGCCCGAACGGGGTTCGCAGGTAACTGTCGGGTTAAAATTTGTGCCAGTGGGGCAGGAGCCCCCCGGATGCAAACAAAAAAGGGAACTTCAATTCACAACGTTCCTTGCGCCGCGCCGCACCAGAGCCAATCAGGCTGAGCGGCGCGAGCAAAAAGAATGTTCGGAAACGTGCCGCGGCCAATCAAAAATAAGCCGCAGGAAACAAACCGCTGCACTAACTAAAATCGTGCACGCCAAACTACAAGCCATGAGCACACAGAACAGAACGGCAGCCGGCGCGCAAAAAATAAAAGTGAAAAAAACCCGCCGCTGCTGCCCTTCCTTTCCACGGACTAGCATCGAGCCTGGCCCACGAAAAAAAAGACCCCCCCCCGCCCTTTCCTTTCCATGGGCCAGGCATTGAGCCTGGCCCACGGGGAAAAAGACCCTCCCGCCCCTAAAAAAGTAAACACAAAAACATCCAAAAACATAAACCAAAAACAGCCAAAAATACTCAAAACCAAAAATAAAAAATACAAAAAGGAAACACAAAAACATCCAAAAACAATAAAAACTAACCTCATTTGCATAAAAATAAAACAAAACCCTTCCAAAACCATTTCAAAGAGCCCGGCACTGAGGAAGCCGGCGCGCAAAAAATAATAATTTAACAACACACTGGGAGCGCAAATCCGCCGCAGGCAGACGCAGCGCCTCAAAGGCATAAATTCACAAAACCTTTCAACATCATTTAAAACAGCCCGACACCATTTGTTCAAGAAAAAAAAACCAAACCCTTTACTATCCAATACAATTTTAAAAAGCCCGGCACTGCCGGGCAAAATATGCTAGTGTTCTTATAAACTTGCATACATACATGTGTTTGCCTAGGGGTGTCAAGCCATCCCCCCCTTCACACGTTGCTGTCCAAGAAGAAGGGTTTTATGGGGCTATGGATAAGACACAAAGTAGGAAGGGGCAATCTGTTTGATAATTAGATGGTTTCCCCTTCAAAAAATTAATGTGAAATGCAATGAATAACTGGGAAGCGGAGTAAGTAGCAACAGTAACGAGTTATTAAAAATTGCAATGGCAACCATAACAATTCCTTTTTAAAACTATCTGAACAAGAGACAGAATCATAGAATTATAGAGTTGGAAAAGACCCAAAGATCATTAGATCTACCCTCCTGCTAACTCAAAACAACAATAGCATTCTTGGGATATGGCGCTCCAACCTCTGTTGACAATGCTATAATGGAGAAGAGTTCATTACCTTCCAGCACATTCTTTTCTCAGAAGAAAGCACACTACTATTGTAGCTTCTGTGTAGCTTCCCAACACATGCTTAATTACTGAGTGAGAAGGGAAGCTAATATTCAAGCTCATCAGGACTGCACTATGCTTCATGGGGCTCTTTCAAATACAGTAATACCTCGGATAACGCCAAAACTTGGTTCCACAAATCTTAGTGTTATCTGATTTTTAGCGTTATCCAATGCATGCATTGGATAACGCTAAAACAAAAGCCCGGCTGCCTTTACCAGAAGGCAGGCATCGAATGGAGCGCCTGCACGCCAGCTGCCCACCCTCACAAAAAGGACAATGAGATATCCTACCTTTTCATGCTATTTGGAGACAAAAAAAATCACCTTCGTTGGATACATGTTTCAGGCTTTCCGCCTACCCTGCAGCCTCTGGGAGGGTGGGAGGACCTTTTCTGCACTATTCTCACCTTCCTAGGACATCCCTGGGACACACAACAGCTGAAAAAAGTTGTGGCCACCATCTTGTTTTTAAAACAAAATGGCGGTTGCAACTTTTTTCACCTGTTGTGTGGCCCAGGGATGTCCTAGGAAGGCGGGAATAGCGCAGAAAAGGTCCTCCCACCCTCCCAGAGGCTGCAGGGGAGGCAGAGAGCCGGAAACATGCACCGGACGAAGGTGGGTTTTTTGTCCCTAAACAGCATGAAAAGGTAGGAGATCAAACATGATGCATTGGATAACACTAAAATGGTGTTATCCAGTGCAACAATTTTTCAAAACTTTACGTCGTTATCCGATTTTAGTGTTATCCGATGTAGTCGTTATCCGAGGTATTAGTTGTTATCTGAGGTTTTACTGTACCTCTGGGCTCCAGGTAGCTCTGGTGATCTAACCTCATTGTCTGAATAAATATCTGGTCTTTATCTCTAGATAATTTAAAGTCAAAACTCAGTGGAATATGAAGACGCCAATTAAAAACCTTCCTCGTGAAAATAAAATAATGACTTTTCATCTAACCTTGGAATACACAATCTTTTCTTTTCTCTGTTGGTTAATCGTTATATTATAAGAACATGGGGAAAGCTAGAATTTAAAAGAAAAATACAATATATGTACTTACTTTTGTCCATGCTGTGGTTTCTAAACCAGCTTTCAAACAAACTGTCACCACAACATACTGCAGGGAAAAAGAAGCACAGGGAAAACACTGAATGTCAGCATGCTTTTCTTGTTCAATATAAATTGTTTCTTTGTTTTTATCATAAAAGACAAGTGCTGTCAAATATAGTGTGCTAGACCCCAGAAACATTACTACTTTGGAATTCAATTCCCAGAATCCTCTGAGCCAGCACAAACGCTTGCCAAGCTTGTTAAGAGATTCTGGGATTTCTGCCCTATACGTTTTGGGACCTTGTTATCTATAGGAGCGTCTCTCCTTAGAACAACTCCCTGCATCACCTGTTCATCATAATCTACACAGTTCCAGGTGCCAACCCCGAGGAAGGCTAGAAAGTTTATAACTAGAAATAGAGCCTCCTCAGTGGTGGCACTAATGCTTTAGAACACACTACCGGTGGAACTGTGCCAGGCCTAATCCCTGGAGTTCTTCAAAAGCAACTAAAAACTTTCCTATTCAAGGAAGCCTTTAAGAATATTACACCCTTAACAATAAACTAGCTAGTCAGTTGAACCTCTGTGCCCACAGACGCCAGGTATTTTATTTTATTTATGACATACTTATTCCATTTTTTTTAGTTTGTGGTTTATTTTATTTTATTATTTGTATTGTATGTGCACTGGCCAGAGTGGGAAGTTTCCCAAATGGGTGGTATAAAAATCCATCCATCCATCCATCCATCCATCCATCAATTAATTATTTAATTTCTGGTCCAAATAAGTAACATCTCCGAGATCTGATACTAAAGTCTGATAGCAAAGGTACTGTGGTCCAACAATCTAGACCAGTGAAGTCCCCCCACAGGGGGACTACGTCAGTACATTGGCTGATCAGTGTTTTGGGGAATTGGCTTTGGCTTCTGGGAATTGAAGCCCAAAAACCAAAGATTGGGAAACACTGCTTCAGAAGGAAGAACTCTTAATTCAGAGCAACAAACATTCCACTAAGAACAAAATCACCCTAGCAAGGGTTGAACAAGAGAAAGCAAGATCAAATAAGTTAGTGAGTCATATAAAATCACTATGCAAAGCTGTCTCTGAGATAATAATAATAATAATAATAATAATAATTTCTTGTCAGAAATTAGGTTGGCAGGAGCTGGGACAGAGATGGACACTCAAACTGTTATGCAGTGCCCGGGTCTTGAACTGCCTCTGAGATCACTCACACCCAATGACCAGCAGGAGTGCTTATTTATTTATTTATTTATTTATTTATTTTATTTTATTTTATTTTATTTTATTTATATAACCACCCTTTTTGCCTAAGCAACCCAAGGCGGCTCACAACGTCAGTTAAAACCTATACCCAATGTGAATTAAAACTAAATACTATAGAACTATCTTAAAACATTTATAAAATCTCCCCAATCCCCTTAAAAAGAAGGACACCCGGGCAGGAGTAAATGACAACCCCGGGCAGGGCTAAATAAGCCAGCAGGGCTGGGTTGTGCTACCAGTTGTACCTCACACCTGCTGGCAAAGCCATGTTTGTAAGGCCTTCGTGAAGGGCTTCTGGTAATTGAAGTCCAAGAACACCTGGGGGACCAAGGTTGAGAAACTGTGGTCTAGTTTCTCAGTACCGTTTCAGCTTACAAAGTGGGGTGATGTTGTGTTCTCAATACTATGCCTTTAAACAATGTAACAATCACCAGCTGCATCAATGTAACCTGTTATAATTAGGACGCGAGCTAATGACCACCAGGTGGCAATAGCGAGCGCCCAGCTCACACGGTTCCAATTCCCCAAAGAACTACAGCGCGGGAAGATTCCCGCCACTACCTCACCTGGACAAGAAGGGCGTGACCTGAAATGGCGTCACGCCGACAGTAGCCAATGGGCTACCGTGGAGCCACATTCAAATGTATAGCCACTGTATATATTGAGCTGTTTGTCCGCCATTACCACATGTTCCCCCGTACCACCATGCAATAAACATGTGTTAAGCCAATCCTTCGGCTGTTCCTGTGTCTTGGTTCTCATACACTAAATTGGCGACGAAGGTGGGATAATGGATCCCCACGAGATCAAGACACACGCTAGTCACGCCGGTTTCGACATCAACAAGCCAGAAGATTGGGAGCTCTTCGAAATGGACTTCCAAGATGCGCTGGTGGTGTCCGACATTACGGACGAGGGAAAGAAGAGGGCCATCCTCACCCGGATGCTCGGAAATGCCGCCAAAAGAGTATTGGTGGACCTGGTATCACCGAAGAAAGTGAGCGAGCTGTCGGTCAAACAGCTCCTGAAAGCGATGCGCGACCATTTCCAGCCCTCGGTTTCGATGTTTTCGGCTCGAGACGCGTTCTGGAAGAGAGTTCAAGCGCCTGGTGAGTCCATCGCCGCTTTTGCAGCGGCCCTGCGGTTGGCCGCCGGCCCATGCAAGTGGGAAAATCTGGAAATCGCCCTCAGGGACTGCATGCTGTGTGGCCTGTGGGACGAGGAGGTTCAGTGAAAGTTAATGAACCAAGAGCCACCCCCGACGCTGCGCGAAGTCATGAAGGCGGCGCAGGCCGCAGAAGCCACGAGGGCCGGAGTCAAGGGGTTTAGAGAAAGGCCCCCACAGTCCGACAAGGCAGCGGGCTCGGTGCATGCGGCCAGACGGACGCCGAAATCTCCCACGGAGAGCAGCGACGACGAGGACGTCCGGAGGGTGCGGAAGGAAGGCCGACGCTGCAACGGATGTGGAGCGGCCCACGACCGCATCAAGTGCCCATTCCGGAAGGCCGAGTGCCACAACTGCGGACGCCGGGGGCGCAAGGAACGGAGAGGCTCGTCAGACCGCTCACCGAGGACCAAGGAGGGCGCCCGGCCCGCGAGGAAACAGGATGGCGTGGGCTGCATCTCCGACGACAGTAGTGATGACGCCCCAGTGTACAGCGTGTCCTTGGGGCACCCCCGTTACTTTGTTGAGGTACTGGTGCAAGGGGCCCCTGTTAGGATGGAGATAGACTCGGGTTCCTCCTACTCAATCATGTCCCAGCGGGAGTTCTTGGGAATTTCCCCCCACGTGCGCCCTAAGCTCAAAGCATTGAGGTCCACGCTGCGGGACGTACAGGGAAATAGCATTCCGGTGTTGGGGGTTGGAAAATTCAAGGTCCAATACAAGCAGCACGCCGCGGAACTTCCCCTGGTTGTTCTCAAGGGGGGAAGTTGCAGCCTCCTTGGGACCCAATGGTTTAAGCCCCTGGGTTTGTTCATTGGGGGGGGTGCATGCCGTTGGGACTGACCCGATACAGGAGGTGTGTGACGCGCACCCCGAAGTTTTCAAGAAAGGACTCAGAAAATTCAAGGGACCCCCAGTAGCGTTCGGCCTGGACCCAGAGATCTGCCCTATAAGACTCAAGCCGCGCAGAGTGCCTTTCGCACTAAAGGACAAGATAGAGGCGGAACTGGACAAATTGGTGGGCCAAGGGATTCTTGTTCCTGTTGATTCCGTGGAGTGGGAAACTCCGATTGTAACTGCGCTAAAGGCCAACGGGGAGGTCCGCATATGCGCTGATTATAAGTGCACCATTAATAAGGCGATCCGCCCAAATGCATATCCGGTGCCGGTAGTCAGCCACCTGTTGGCCAGGTTACATGAGGGAAAGTGTTTCGCAAAACTTGACCTGGCGCAGGCCTATCAGCAACTCTCAGTAACCCCAGCTGCAGCTGCTGCGCAAACAATAGTCACTCATAAGGGGGCGTTCCAGGTGACGCGCCTACAGTTTGGCGTGAACTTGGCGCCGGGCATTTTCCAGTCGCTCGTGGAACGCCTCTTAAAGGGGCTAGATGGGGTCTTGCCATACTTTGATGACGTATTGATAACGGGGGGGAAGTGAGGAGGAGTTGGCTGAAAGGCTAGACAAAGTACTGGCGGTGTTTGTAAAGGCGGGGTTGAGGTTGCGAAAAGACAAATGCGTCTTCTTCGCAAAGGAGGTTGAGTTCTTGGGTTTCCGGGTAACCCCTGCGGGAATCAAACCCTCCAAATCAAAGGTAGCCGCAATTCAAAATGCCCCTCGCCCCACCTCCAAGCCCGAATTGCAGTCGTTCATAGGGCTCTTAAATTTCTACCACTCCTTCCTGCCTCGGAAGGCATCGGTAGCGGAGCCGCTGCATAAGCTGCTCAAGAAGGACGAGGCGTGGAAGTGGGGCGAGAGCCATGAGAGGGCATTCATGGAATTGAAACAACTCCTAACGTCTGATGCCATTCTCACCCATTTTGACCCCAAGAAGCCGGTGGTTCTGATATGCGATGCATCCCCTGTGGGGGTGGGGGCGGTGCTGTGCCACGTGCTGGAAAACGGGAGAGAGGCCCCGGTAGCATTCTACTCCAGATCCCTGTCCCAGGCTGAGCGAAACTATGCCCAAACAGACAGGGAGGCACTAGCAATAATAGCGGGGACTAAGAAGTTCCACGATTTCCTCTACGGCCGCCCCTTCACCATAGTAACCGACCACAAGCCCCTGCTAGGCATTTTCACTGCGGACAAGCCCACACCTCAGATCCTGTCCCCTAGGATGTTACGGTGGGCCATCTTCTTAAACGCGTATCAGCACGCATTGGTATACCGCCCAGGGAAGGAAATTAGCCACGCGGACGCCCTGTCGAGGTCTCCCCTTCCCCGCGGTAGCGACGTCGTGGGCGAGGAAGAACAAGACCGCCAGGTGCTCCTGATAGAGGTCTTAGATTCGCCCCCCATTGTACCTGCAGACATGGCCAAGGCGACCGGCAAGGACAAAACGTTAGCTCTAGTCAGCTCCTGGGTGCAGAAGGGGTGGCCGGCGTCCTCCCAGGCGGCGGAGTTCGCCCCGTTTTTCAGGAAGCGGCTAGAGTTGTCCATAGAGAGGGGGTGCCTTCTGTGGGGCCAGCGGGTGGTAGTCCCCAAATCCCTGAGGCCTAGGGTGCTTAAACTGCTGCACGTCAGCCACCCGGGAATTGTTCGCTCCAAGGCTCTGGCCAGGAGCTACTTTTGGTGGCCCCAACTGGACGCAGACATCGAGCACATGGTGGGCACTTGCGAGGGCTGCCAATGCTCCCGACCCGAAGAAGCGTGTCTGCCTCACAGGGAATGGGACGCGGCAAAGGGGCCGTGGTCCCGTGTGCACATTGATTTTGCGGGCCCATTTAGAGGGACACTTTTTCTCCTCGTAGTGGATGCTTACTCCAAGTGGTTGGAGGTCATTCCTGTCACGAGCACCTCCTCAGCAACGACAGTAAAGCATTTGCGTAGGGTCTTTAGCACGTTCGGTATACCCGACACCCTAATTAGCGATAACGCTAGTTGTTTCACGTCCGCTGAGTTCAGGGCATTCACCGAGATCAACGCCATTCGGCACATCACCTCCGCCCCTTTCCACCCGGCAACAAACGGCCAGGTTGAGCGCCTGGTGCGCACCACCAAGGACGCGCTGAGGCGCATGGGTCCCGGGGATCTTAACCTGTAAGTGTGCCAGTTCCTGCTGGGCTACAGGGTGACCCCCCTAGCTTCTGGGTACTCGCCCGCGGAGCTCCTAAAGCGTAGGAAGCTGACTACGATTCTGACCAGGCTAGACCCAACGAGGGTGGAGGACACAGGGAGGAACATCGGGTTAGCACACACGAAGAGTTTCGAAGTAGGTGCCCCGGTGCATTGCAGGAACTACGCTAGCGCGGGGCCAGCCTGGGTCCCGGGCGTCGTCGTTGGGCAGACGGGTCCCGTGTCGTATTGTGTAGAGACCAGTGCGGGTCTTCTCTGGAGACGGCACGCTGACCAACTACGGCACCGGGTCCCGGCCAACCAATGCGCGGACGGCGCGGAAAAGGATTCAACGTTAGGGTTCTCCCCCACCCGTTCAGCCCAAGGGGGAGGAGAGGGGGGCCAGTGGTCCCCACCTAGGGGGGAGGAGAAGGAAACTGTTCTCGTAGATAGCCTGTGGGATGCCCCCATGACCCAGCAGAAGATTTTGAGTTTCAGTTACTAAACCAGGGGGGGTTTTCGGAGTGGTCCCCCACCCATCCAAGCGAGAAGCGGGGTTTTTCGTTAGCCCCCAGTGCCCCCGGTTTTCCCACAATGGAGTTTGTCCCTTCCCCAAAAGCCGCAGAACCGCGGCAAGTCACTAACGAGTCTCCCTCTCCCGTTGCAGGACAAGAGACCAGGGGACAGAGAAGCAGTAGCACTCCCGGGACAAGCCAGCCAGCATCACGCCAGCACCAGGCAGGCAGAGCTCAGAAGCCTCAATGCGTGGATGAGGCGGTGGTGTCGAGAGGAGGGTTTCAGATTTGTCAGGAACTGGAGAACATTTTGGGACAAGCCAAATCTGTTCAGGAGGGATGGGTTGCATTTGAACCATGATGGGACCAGATTGCTGGCACTCAACCTCAAAAAGGCTGCAGAGCAGCTTTTAAACTGATAACTGGGGGAAAGCCGACAGGAGCTGGGCAGCATCCGGTTCGGGAAAGTGTGTACTTGAGTAGTGAGGAGGATGCAAAAACTACTGAGCAGAGCGAGGAACTAGTCACTAGCATTCTAGCAGAAGGATGCAAGAGGCAGTCTAACAATGCAACTGGACACAAAAGACTGTGTCAGAAAAGCATATATAAATGCTTGTATACAAATGCCAGAAGCCTCCGGAGCAAAATAGGGGAGCTGGAATACTTAGCAATAGATAAGAATATTGATATTATTGGTATCACTGAAACCTGGTGGACGGATGATAACCAATGGGATACAGTTATCCCAGGCTACAAACTATACAGGAAGGATAGGAAGGGGCAAACAGGAGGTGGTGTAGCCTTGTATGTCAAAGAAGTGATAAAATCGTATGAATTGGAATATCTAGGTGATTTGGAGTCACCATTAGAAGCTCTGTGGGTAAGAGTACCAGGCCACAAGGATGGTCTAACAGTAGGCATATACTATCGGCCTCCGACCCAAACTCTTGAGGGAGACTGGCAGTTGGAGAATGTTGTAAAGGAGGCATCCAAGAAGGGAAGCCTGGTTATAATGGGGGACTTCAATTACCCTCACATAGACTGGGTGAACTGTTGTTCAGCACATGATAAAGAGATAAAGTTCCTAGATATGCTAAATGATTGTTCCCTGGGACAGATGGTTGAAGACCCAACTAGAGGTACAAGAATCCTTGACTTGATCCTGAGTAATACTCAGGATCTGGTGCAAGATGTTAACGTGACTGATCCAATAGGGAACAGTGACCACAACTCAATTATGTTTAACTTGATCATAGACCGCAAGTCACTGATAAAATCTAACACAGAGACCTTAAATTTTCAAAAAGGAAATTTCCCAAAGTTGAGGAAACTAGTAAAAAAGAAGCTGAAAGGGAAAATTGAGAGAGTCCATACACTCCAAGAGGCATGGAGGCTGTTTACAAAAACAATAACAGAGGCTCAATTGGAATGCATACCCAAAAGGAAAAAGGGCACTGCCAGGTCCAAGAGGACTCCAATGTGGCTTACAGGAGCTGTTCGGGAAGTGATCAAGAGCAAGAAAAGCTCATTTAGAAGATGGAAGGCTTGTCCGAATGAGGACAGCAGGCAGCAACATAAATTCTGGCAGAACAAATGCAAGGCAACAATCAGGAAAGCAAAGCAAGACTTTGAGGAGCGTATAGCTAAAAATACTCAGAGAAATAACAAAGACTTCTTTAAATACATTAGAAGTAAGAACCCAACTAGGAAGGCCATTGGACCATTAGATGACAATGGAAGGCAAGGGGTTATTAAAGAGGAAACAGAGATTGCAGAGAGACTCAATGAATTCTTTGCTTCAGTATTCACTGAAGAAGACAGAGGCCACATGCCCAAAACAGAGCCTATCTTCGTAGGGAGGGAAACCGAAGAATTAAGCCAGATAGAAATAACCAGGGAGGAGGTCCTTGCATGTCTTGTTAAACTAAACACTAAAAAATCACCAGGACCAGATGGCATCCATCCACGAGTTCTCAGGGAACTTAAAGATGAAATTGCTGATCTCCTAGCCAAAATATATAATCTTTCCCTCAAATCAGGCTTTGTGCCTGATGACTAGAAGGTAGCGAATGTAACACCAATTTTCAAAAAAGGATCCAGGGGCGATCCAGGAAATTACCGACCTGTCAGTTTGACATGTGTCCCAGGTAAAGTGATGGAAACCATCCTAAAAGATAGAATTAATAGGCACATAGAAGAGAAGGCGCTGCTAAAGGAGAGCCAACATGGCTTTTGCAAGGGCAAATCATGCCTCACTAATCTGTTGGAATTTTTTGAGAGTGTCAACAAGCATGTGGATAAGGGGGATCCAGTTGACATTGTTTATCTGGACTTTCAGAAGGCTTTTGACAAGGTCCCACACCAAAGGCTCTTGAATAAACTTACCAGTCATGGAATAAAGGGACAGGTCTTGTCCTGGATCAGCAACTGGCTAAGGGACAGGAAACAGAGGGTAGCACTAAATGGACACTTCTCCAAGTGGAGGGAAGTAAAGAGTGGGGTCCCCCAAGGTTCAGTACTGGGACCCCTGCTTTTCAACCTCTTCATAAATGATCTAGAAGTAGGAGTAAAAAGCAAGGTAGCCAAATTTGCTGACGACACTAAATTATACAGGGTAGTGAAAACTGTGAGAGATTGTGAGGAGCTCCAGAGGGATCTCTCGACACTGGGGGAGTGGGCAAAACAGTGGCAAATGAGTTTCAACATTAGTAAGTGCAGAGTGATGCATGTTGGGGCAAAGAACCCCAATTACACTTATAAACTGATGGGGTCTGAACTCTCTGCGACAAACCAGGAAAGGGACCTTGGTGTCCTGGTGGACAACTCAATGAAGGTGTCAACCCAGTGTGCCTCAGCAGTGAAAAAAGCAAACTCAATGCTAGGGATCATTAGGAAGGGTATAGAAAATAAGTCAGCAAGTGTCATTTTGCCTCTTTATAAATCTATGGTGAGGCCCCATCTGGAATACTGTGTACAGTTCTGGTCGCCATACCTCCAGAAGGATATTATGGAGCTGGAAAAAGTGCAGAGGAGGGCAACCAGAATGATTAGGGGACTGGAACACCTTCCTTACCATCTGAGGCTGCAACGGTTGGGCCTCTTCACTCTTGAACGACGATGTCTAAGAGGTGACCTGATTGAAGTTTATAAAATCATGCACGGTGTGGACAAAGTAGATAAGGAAAAACTGTTTTCCCTATCGCATAACACTAGAACTAGGGGACACTCCATGAAACTTTTGGGTACTAGTTCTCAAACAAATAAGAGAAAGTACTTTTTCACCCAGAGGATTACTGGTCTATGGAACTCCCTGCCAGAAGAAGTGGTGACAGCTGTCAGTCTTGACAGCTTTAAGAAAGGATTAGACAAGTTCATGGAGGACAAGAGTATCAATGGCTATAATTATGGATACTTAAGGACAACCTCCGGGTTGGAGAGATAGGCAGGATATCTCTCAATATCATTTCCAGGGAATCCTAAGCAGGTGAAGGCATCTGCTTGGGAATACCCTGAAATGGTGAGCCACTGTGTGAGACAGAATGCTGGACTGGATGGGCTGTGGCCTGCTCCAGCAAGGCTGTTCTTATGTTCTTATGTTCTTAAAACGCGTTTGCAATAAGCCATCTTGGATGAGAGACTTCGTCTCATCCTAGGGGGGAGGGATGTTGTGTTCTCAATACTATGCCTTTAAACAATGTAACAATCACCAGCTGCATCAATGTAACCTGTTATAATTAGGACGCGAGCTAATGACCACCAGGTGGCAATAGCGAGCGCCCAGCTCACACGGTTCCAATTCCCCAAAGAACTACAGCGCGGGAAGATTCCCGCCACTACCTCACCTGGACAAGAAGGGCGTGACCTGAATTGGCGTCACGCCGACAGTAGCCAATGGGCTACTGTGGAGCCACATTCAAATGTATAGCCACTGTATATATTGAGCTGTTCGTCCGCCATTACCACATGTTCCCCCGTACCACCATGCAATAAAGATGTGTTAAGCCAATCCTTCAGCTGTTCCTGTGTCTTGGTTCTCATACACTAAAGGTACACAGAAGACTGTGGTATTTTTTAACCACAATTGGGCATACCGTGCACAACAGCAACCTTGTGCCAGCTAATCGTTTTCACACTAGGGCAGGTGAAATGACTTCTCCAAAAGGTGGCTTCCTTTTGAAAGTTTCACATCTGGCCTAGACATGGAAGAAGAAGAAGCTCACAAAGTCCCACAGTTACCGTAATTTCCTTTTGGGGAGTATCATTACGTTACTTGAGCAACTGCATAGTGGTAGAAATTCAGAAGGCACAGTCTTCCACATGTAGTGTGATAATACCAATATCATGCACTGCAAGAAGAAATACACAGTTAAAGCTGATGAGATTTCAAAACGCACCATCAGCTGCATGCAGTTTAACCAGTTTTTAAGTCTGAGAGCTTACCGTGTAAACTATGTTTCCAACAAACAGATAGTCGACACTCTGACCATTTGAAAACACTGCATCTGAAAGTAATAACAATTTGAAAATAATGATTTCTGTTTATTTTAGGAATGTGAGACAATATGAGCAATTGAGTTAAATGCAAATGGAAGCAGTGGCATATTTAATCTAATACTTGCCTTCTGAAGTGTAAGAACCACTCTTTTCAGTTGGCCTTACTCCCAGGTAATTGGATATACACCTAAAGCCTTAAAATCATATCACAATTCACAAATCCTTAAACTAAACAGAAAACTAAATTGAACAATACATGTTAAAGAAACAGATTACTGGAGAAAAGAAGAGAGATTTAAATAAATCTGCCTTTGCCAACTGGCAGTATTCCCAATATGTTAGCCTATAATAGCTATCAGTCCCAGCCATCCTGGAAGCCAGTAGCATAATAACTGTGTTAGCCAATGCTGATCCTAGTAAACATTCAAAACTAGTACAAACACACACACTTCACCGTTAATTGGAGAGTAAAAAGAGAACTTACATATGCTACCTTTTTGGATGATGTTTAGGGATTCTGGGAATTGCACTCCACAAAAGTAATGCGTAAGAACTCTGAATAAAAGGAATGTCGGCCAAGAACTCTTAATCAAAGTATCTCTAAGGGCTGAAAATGTCTAGCTGCCACATTGTCTTTATCCCACTGTGTTGCACACAGACATTCATATTATTTTCATTTTTATTTGCTTCTAGGATATTTTTACCCAAGCTTTATTTTTTAAAGGAAGCAGAATCTTTTTTTTCTAGCACAATTGATATCTTAAAAGCCCTTATTGGGTGTTAATGGTTAAAGCGCTTATATCTCACATACGACTACCATTTTTCTTCTCTAGAAGTGTAAAAAAGGTGAATATGTGTTAATTCAACATATGGAAGTACAAAACTTGGCAGTACTTTCAAGTAGCTTCTTTATCCGTACTTAGTTCCTGCTGTGCTAAGGGCCCCTTATGGAAAAGGGAGCACATGGCAGCAATATGTGTTCCCAAATTAATCCAAAAGGACTATAACCCAGAAGAATGACACAACCATCAAGTGTTGGCAGGTTTCAACATGGCAGCCAAAACCAAACACCTCAGTGAAGGTGAGGCAGATCTAAAACAGAAACCTGGGGTTGGAATCTCCAGGTCATTTGTTGCATGAAAGAGTAAATTATGCTCTCACTTGAATGAAATGATCCTGCAGGAGTGGGCACACTATCAGAACGGACTTGAGTTTTGAATACGGTCCAATTCTGGTTTCTAAAAAGTATTTTTTTTAAAAAACAGCTGGATTTTAAAAGGTGACATATACATAGATCTTTATTACATTCACAATGCATCACTCTGCATGTGCTCTTAAGCAGAGCTGCTGCTGAGGAGAGCCAAACAAAGGAAGTGAGCACTGGTAAGTTTTGCAGTTGGAGTAGAGCTGCTTTAGAGGCCTCCACTAATTTAAATTGATAATTGAAACTGCTGAGAGCCACCTCTGTTCAAACAAAAAAATATAGTCTTACTAGGTAGAAAGGTAGTAAACGTGTACATTTTTGAGGCCCACAATACTGCACTTGTTAAAATGGATTCTGAGGGAACAGCTGTAGTTACCTGCAATTCTTGTGCCATGTTTGTGTTCTTGCCAAAGCATATGGAGAACTACACTTGCAGCAAGTGCAAGCTGGTTGCACTACTAGAAGAGAAGGTCCAGCAGCTAGAGGCACGCATATCTAACCACCAACAAATTAAGGAGCTTGAGCTGTTCTTGGACAGAGCGGAGCAGACTATGCTGGACAAAGAAGTGACAGGGCACAGTTCTGAGGGAGAAGGCCCTTCACTAACTCAGGAGGGAGATGGTTGGAGGAATGTGACTCAAAGGAGGAGAAGAGTAGGGGATCACTCTGAGAGTCTGAAATTACAGAATAAATTTGAGGCTCTTTCCCTTATCACACCTGATGAGGAACACACAGAGGAACAACTGGTTCCACCTGATGATCTCTCCTTCATCACACTTGATGAGATCCAGGAAGATGAACAACAGGAACAAACTGAGGTTCTCTCCCTTAATATGGTTGATGAGGTGCATGTAGATGAACAGATTGCAGGAGAGAGGCTCCTTGTACTAGGCGATTCAATAATTAGAAATACAGAGAAATGGATTTGTGATGCACATGATAACCGTATGGTGACTTGCCTGCCAGGTGCAAAAGTTGCAGACATCACAAGAAATCTAGATAGATTGTTAGAGAGAACTGGGAACGAGCCAGTTGTCATGGTACACGTTGGTACTAATGATATTGGGAAGGCCAAGCGGTCTGTCCTGGAAGCCAAATTTAGGTTGTTAGGAAGAAGATTGAAGTCCCGGACTTCCAAGGTAGCATTTTCAGAAGTGCTGCCTGTCCCTCGCGCAGGACCTACCAGGCAGGCAGAGCTCAGAAGCCTCAATGCGTGGATGAGGCGGTGGTGTCGAGAGGAGGGCTTCAGATTTGTCAGGAACTGGAGAACATTTTGGGACAAGCCAAATCTGTTCAGGAGGGATGGGTTGCATTTAAACCATGATGGGACCAGATTGCTGGCACTCAACATCAAAAAGGCTGCAGAGCAGCTTTTAAACTGATAACTGGGGGAAAGCCGACAGGAGCTGGGCAGCATCCGGTTCGGGAAAGTGTGTACTTGAGTAGTGAGGAGGATGCAAAAATTACTGAGCAGAGCAAGGAGCTAGTCACCAGCACTCTAGCAGAAGGATGCAAGAGGCAGTCTAACAATGCAACTGGACTCAAAAGACTGTATCAGGAAAGCATATATAAATGCTTGTATACAAATGCCAGAAGCCTCCGTAACAAAATAGGGGAGCTGGAATACTTAGCAATAGATAAAAATATTGATATTATTGGTATCACTGAAACCTGGTGGACGGATGATAACCAATGGGATACAGTTATCCCAGGCTACAAACTGTACAGGAAGGATAGGAAGGGGCAAACAGGAGGTGGTGTAGCCTTGTATGTCAAAGAAGTGATAAAATCGTATGAATTGGAATATCTAGGTGATTTGGAGTCACCATTAGAAGCTCTGTGGGTAAGAGTACCAGGCCACAAGGATGGTCTAACAGTAGGCATATACTATCGGCCTCCGACCCAAACTCTTGAGGGAGACTGGCAGTTGGAGAATGTTGTAAAGGAGGCATCCAGGAAGGGAAGCCTGGTTATAATGGGGGACTTCAATTACCCTCACATAGACTGGGTGAACTGTTGTTCAGCACACGATAAAGAGATAAAGTTCCTAGATATGCTAAATGATTGTTCCCTGGGACAGATGGTTGAAGACCCAACTAGAGGTACAAGAATCCTTGACTTGATCCTGAGTAATACTCAGGATCTGGTGCAAGATGTTAATGTGACTGATCCAATAGGGAACAGTGACCACAACTCAATTATGTTTAACTTGATCATAGACCGCAAGTCACTGATAAAATCTAACACAGAGACCTTAAATTTTCAAAAAGGAAATTTCCCAAAGATGAGGAAACTAGTAAAAAAGAAACTGAAAGGGAAAATTGAGAGAGTCCAAACACTCCAAGAGGCATGGAGGCTGTTTACAAAAACAATAACAGAGGCTCAATTGGAATGCATACCCAAAAGGAAAAAGGGCACTGCCAGGTCCAAGAGGACTCCGATGTGGCTTACAGGAGCTGTTCGGGAAGTGATCAAGAGCAAGAAAAGCTCATTTAGAAGATGGAAGGCTTGTCCGAATGAGGACAGCAGGCAGAAACATAAATTCTGGCAGAACAAATGCAAGGCAACAATCAGGAAAGCAAAGCAAGACTTTGAGGAGCGTATAGCTAAAAATACTCAGAGAAATAACAAAGACTTCTTTAAGTACATTAGAAGTAAGAACCCAACTAGGAAGGCCATTGGACCATTAGATGACAATGGAAGGCAAGGGGTTATTAAAGAGGAAACAGAGATTGCAGAGAGACTCAATGAATTCTTTGCTTCAGTATTCACTGAAGAAGACAGAGACCACATGCCCAAAACAGAGCCTATCTTCGTAGGGAGGGAAACCGAAGAATTAAGCAAGATAGAAATAACCAGGGAGGAGGTCCTTGCATGTCTTGTTAAGCTAAACACTAACAAATCCCCAGGACCAGATGGCATCCATCCACGAGTTCTCAGGGAACTTAAAGATGAAATTGCTGATATCCTAGCCAAAATATATAATCTTTCCCTCAAATCAGGCTTTGTGCCTGATGACTGGAAGGTAGCGAATGTAACACCAATTTTCAAAAAAGGATCCAGGGGTGATCCAGGAAATTACCGGCCTGTCAGTTTGACATGTGTCCCAGGTAAAGTGATGGAAACCATCCTAAAAGATAGAATTAATAGGCACATAGAAGAGAAGGTGCTGCTAAAGGAGAGCCAACATGGCTTTTGCAAGGGCAAATCATGCCTCACTAATCTGTTGGAATTTTTTGAGAGTGTCAACAAGCATGTGGATAAGGGGGATCCAGTTGACATTGTTTATCTGGACTTTCAGAAGGCTTTTGACAAGGTCCCACACCAAAGGCTCTTGAATAAACTTACCAGTCATGGAATAAAGGGACAGGTCTTGTCCTGGATCAGCAACTGGCTAAGGGACAGGAAACAGAGGGTAGCACTAAATGGACACTTCTCCAAGTGGAGGGAAGTAAAGAGTGGGGTCCCCCAAGGTTCAGTACTGGGACCCCTGCTTTTCAACCTCTTCATAAATGATCTAGAGGTAGGAGTAAAAAGCAAGGTAGCCAAATTTGCTGACGACACTAAATTATACAGGGTAGTGAAAACTGTGAGAGATTGTGAAGAGCTCCAGAGGGATCTCTTGACACTGGGGGAGTGGGCAAAACAGTGGCAAATGAGCTTCAACATCAGTAAGTGCAGAGTGATGCATGTTGGGGCAAAAAACCCCGATTACATTTATAAACTGATGGGGTCTGAACTCTCTGCGACAAACCAGGAAAGGGACCTTGGTGTCCTGGTGGACAGCTCAATGAAGGTGTCAACCCAGTGTGCCTCAGCAGTGAAAAAAGCAAACTCAATGTTAGGGATCATTAGGAAGGGTATAGAAAATAAGTCAGCAAGTGTCATTTTGCCTCTTTATAAATCTATGGTGAGGCCCCATCTGGAATATTGTGTACAGTTCTGGTTGCCATACCTCCAGAAGGATATTATGGAGTTGGAGAAAGTACAGAGGAGGGCCACCAGAATGATTAGGGGACTGGAACACCTTCCTTACCATCTGAGGCTGCAACGGTTGGGCCTTTTCACTCTTGAACGACGGCGTCTAAGAGGTGACCTGATTGAAGTTTATAAAATCATGCACGGTGTGGACAAAGTAGATAAGGAAAAACTGTTTTCCCTATCGCACAACACTAGAACTAGGGGACACTCCATGAAACTTTTGGGTACTAGTTCTCAAACAAATAAGAGAAAGTACTTTTTCACCCAGAGGATTACTGGTCTATGGAACTCCCTGCCAGAAGAAGTGGTGACAGCTGTCAGTCTTGACAGCTTTAAGAAAGGATTAGACAAGTTCATGGAGGACAAGGCTATCAATGGCTATAATTATGGCTACCTAAGGACAACCTCCGGGTTGGAGAGATAGGCAGGATATCTCTCAATGCCATTTCCAGGGGATCCTAAGCAGGTGAGGGCATCTCCTTGGGAATACCCTGAAGGAAATGGTGAGCCACTGTGTGAGACAGAATGCTGGACTGGATGGGCTGTGGCCTGTTCCAGCAAGGCTGTTCTTATGTTCTTATGTTCTTATGTTCACACATACTGTCTATACCAGTGATGGTGATCCTTTTAAAGAACACAGGGCGATCTTTGCAAGTATGCTGTGTAAGTCCTAGTCTTGAGAGGTATCTAGTAAAGTAACTAGTAGTTACAAATAACTAGATTACTTTCATTAATTAAGTTTCCCAATAACAAAAGTGTGACTATATTACTATGGTTGTAACTTAATTGGAAATTTCATTCCTTTTACAGTATAAATGTAGTTTTTTTGTCTGTCTGTCTATTTAATTTATATCTGCCCAATTAGTGCATGTACTACTCTGGGCAGCTAACAATATTAAGCAATCAACATAAATGAATCAAGTAAAAACAGAATATAAACATTATAAACAATCAACCAACAATGTACATCAATAAACAATAAACTACAAATAAAACAAAAATACCACCCGAGTGGCATCCATAAGTCAACAAATTTAGTCATATAGAGTGTAACATTTCACACAGCAATCAAAACAAACAAAAGTTTATTTGTAGTTCAATGATCCTATAGGTATAGAGAAGTGTTGGCAAACCTTTTAGAGACCAAGTGCCCAAACTGCAACCCAAACCCCACTTATTTATTGCAAAGTGCCAACACAGCAACAGGGGAGGGAGGAAGTGCTCCCATTGGGCTGCTGGGGAGAAGGGTGGGACAAAATCTGTGCTGGGGGAAGGGAGAAAGCGCTCCCTTGGGCTGCTGAGCAGAGAGGCGGAGCAAACTGTGCTGGGGAGGGAAGAAGCACTCCCATTGGGCTGCTGGGCAGAGGGGCAGGGAAAACTCTGTGCTGAGGGAGTGAGGAAGTGCTCCCACTGGACTGGTGGGCAGAGTGAACTCTGTGCTGGGGCGACCGCACAGGTGCCCACAGAGAGGGCTTTGAGTGCCACCTCTGACATGCATGCCATAGGTTTGCCATCACTGGTATAGAGAGAAATCCTTGTTGGAGCAGGAATATATTTAACTGTTTCTGAAAACCATTAGAGTGGAAGTAGATCTAACTTCTCCAGGCAGCTCATTCCACCTTATTGGAGTCACAGCAGTTTTTTTGACTTGGGGATGACAGTGAGCAATTTAAATATCTGGGAGCTCTGGGTAAATTTTCTCAGAAAGAGGCACTCCTGCAGATAGCAGGTTTCTAAACCATTAAGAGCTTTGTATGTTAACTTTAACACCTTGAACTTGGCATGGTATACAACAGGCAACCAATGCAGACTTGCCATAACTGGAGTGATATGGTCATAATGACCAATACCTGTCACCAGTCTAGCAGGTACATACAGTATTGTACCCAACCTCAAAGGCATTGCAGCAGTCAATTCTGGAGATTACCAGTACATAGGTCATCATTGTCAGGGACTTCCTATCCAGGAGTGAGCCAAGGTGGGCAACAGATGGCAAAAAGTGAAGTTGACCACCAAAGATATCTGGTGCTCCATGGAGAGAGCATTGAGGGAGACTCCCCCAACCTAAGACTGGTTACCCCAAAAGAACAAGACCTCCCTCTTATTATCCTCCATCCATTCCATAACTGCATCCAGACATCCCTCGAGGGTGACAACAGAATCCTTTGCTGCGGTGGAAAAAGAGAGATAAGAGCTGCGTATCATCAACATATTGATGAAAGCAAACTCCAAATCTCCTGATGACCTTGCCCAGCAGCCCTTATGTAGATATTGAACAGCATCAGGGAGACAGCTGAACCCCAAGGCACCCCATATTGCTGTATCCTGAGATCTGACAACTCCTTCCCCAGTTGCACTCACCCAAGAAAGGACCAGAGCCAGGCTAAACCCATACCCCCAACTCTCAGTCCCAAGGGCCTGCTCAGAAGGATACTGTGGTCAATGGTATCAAAGTCCACTGAGAGATCCAAGAAGATCAACAACAAGGCATTGTCCCTAGTCAACCTCTCTTGGAAGGTCATCCAGCCAGGGCCAGATTTAAGCATAGGCTACCTAGGCTGCAACCGATGGGCCTGCACCACAAAGGGTGCTGCGGGCCCAAAGCACCACTTGATTCTACGTCAATTTTTAAAATCAGGTTTTTTGTTTTAGTAATACTGTATAGGAATGTTGTATGTAAATTTTCTATAATTTAATAATAAACTTTAAACGTTTATTTTTCAATTTTTAATTGGATAATTGCTGAAAATGCGGTTTTTGTAGGTTAATTTTTAAAAATACTTTCCCCAGTAGGGCCTGCGCCACAGGTTCAGCCTAGGGGCCCACAGATCCTAAATACGGCATTGCATCCAGCAGGGTGAACAATACTGTCTCAATCCCATGTCAAGGCCTGAACTCAGACTGAAATGGATCAATGTATTCAGTATTCTCCAGAAACCACACCACCTGTTCTGTTACCATCCTATCTAACAGCTTGCCCCAAAAAAGCAATATTGGTGACTAGTTGATAGTATTTCAGATTGTCAGCTGTCAAAATGGGCTTTTTTCAGGATGGGCTGGATGATCATTACTTGGGCTGGCAAATTACCTTCTCACAAAGAGGTGTTGACAATCTCTGTCACCCATCCCCACACCCTCACTGGCTGTTTTTATTAGCTACAATGGGCAAGGATCTAGCATAAAAGTGGTGGCCTTGCATCCAGTGAGCATCCTGGACACTTCTTGTGGTGTTATCAGCTGGAACTGACCAAGCAACAGCAGACCGGATGGTGCACTGGACATCTCACTTTGACTTACAGTACTAATTCTGGAATCCAGGTCTCAGTTATTTTTCTAGTTACAGAAATGTGGCCCCACTAAACTATCACATGCTCCAAGTACTGGCTCATCATATGCCTCATACTCCTTTGTGATTGCTGAGAAATCAAATGTTGCTGCTGCTATGGAATTCTAGACATTTGTGGACTTCTGGACAGTTGGAGACCAAAAATATCTGGAAATCTCCAGTTATTCACCTTCATTTTGTAATCTAACTAACAGACACAGAAAGTCTTGTGGGCATGAGTTTCCTTCTCCTCTTCTTATCCAGTGCAAGTGTATGTCAGGAAATATTCATCTCCACATCAAATTATCTGAAGTTTAGTTTTATTTGAGCACTAAACTGTGGTTTGCCGATTGCAATTAATTTCCTACATACCTGTTATGACCCACAAACACACTGCAATTATTTACAAAGGCTGAAGACCACTTAACTGATACATGAGGGAGGGGGGGAATAAAAAATTTATTTACTGTACCATGCTCCAGTGCTTTCAGTGGAAACCAAAAGAGAATGATGGAATGGATCAGGGCGTTGATGCAGTGACCCCAGAACACCTACAGGGAAACAAAACAAGCAAGTCAGGAGGCTGGCTAAACTCTCCAAAGC
The DNA here is from genome assembly GCA_035047305.1 of Bradypodion pumilum. Classification (NCBI taxonomy): domain Eukaryota; kingdom Metazoa; phylum Chordata; class Lepidosauria; order Squamata; family Chamaeleonidae; genus Bradypodion; species Bradypodion pumilum. Next base: position 34,041,419 of record JAWDJD010000003.1, read on the forward strand.
TGTTTTAACTCCCATCAAATGATTTGTTAGAACATCGATTTTTTTTTAAAAAAATGATTTTTATTGGATATTGTATCTTTAAATACGTTCAAATTGGCTGACTATCACCAAAATATCATTCTCCAGCAAAAATCCTTTCAACCCAGAGTAACCTCTGACACAAAATTATTATCAGAATGAAATACAAAAATAGGAAAAAGCTAAGGTACCTATCCCTCCTGAATGCTCTACAATCGCAAATGTCTATGCAATAAATAGAAAATTATAATAATTTACTCAATTTTAGATTTTTATGTCTAATCAGAGACTAGGGACATATGGCAATTGCATTAAAAACCATTGTTGAAAAGAATCTGCCAGAATTCACTGATATATTTTTTCACTTTTGGGATGGAAATAATGATATTAAAGAAAATATACTGAACATTTGATTGACTTTTGGAGGGTTTCACATCTTCTTGAAATTTTAGACTCTTCCACAACTTATTTCCTTGAACTATACAACTCTGAGTGCTACAGCTTTTTTAACCTGAATAGGTTAATAAAATAAGAGTGTTGAAGCTGGAGGAAATTCTCCAAAATATGAAAAGAAAATACATGGGTGTAACTTTATCGGCATATCTCACTGAAACATCTTTTAAAACCCACACCCTGACAGAAACAATAAAGTCATCTCAATATTTTCACAGAACCTGGGGGGTGGGGGTGGGAGGAGGAAAGTGGTGGTAGAGCTTAGAAAAAGTCATTAGGTAAAAGTGTGGGAAATTTCATTACACAATCCCAAATTAGATACAGCTTGGCCAAGTCCTGAGAAGGCATCACATAGGAAACATGCTGTGAGCTCGATTAATTTACATGCAGATACTGTATAAGAAATCCTAAATATATGTGAGTCCTACTACCAATATTCTACTTTCAAACTCTACACATGAAACTATGAACGGATATTAAACATAGTTTTAACTCTGCATATGTTGACTTCCACTTATACTACCAAAAGATTTAGTAAGCTGGAAGCATGTCAATTCAACATGCTGAAGGCTTTGAGGGATCAACGTCTGGCACTCGGTCATAACTTGGTGCCAAAAGAAAATCCATGAGCTCAACACACTCTATGGCAGCTACAATCCACATTGGATCATTGGAAGCAGCCCTTCGAAGCCAACATTCAAGGCTCAAATGAACTCAAGTATTACCATTGCTTAACTTTTGAACTTGTTCATAGTGCCTAAGCTATAGATCATTTAAAGTGATTCTTAAGAGAAGGAAAATTGAATACATGTCCTTAATTTTGACAAAGTACAACCAACTATCACAGGTTCAAACTTCCACACAGACATGGGCCATTGTGTTCTTTATTTTAAAAATGCAAGCTTTATCCCAACATTTTCCAATGGAGTGTCCTGGACTGGTGTCAGAAGGGTTTTCAGCACAAAGCTCACTGAGAACCAGTTTATGTATGATGTTCATAAAGAAGGACCACCAGTACTGAAGCCTCTACTTGCAAGTACCATTACAAATTACTGTGCCTGGAAAAAATGACTGGCTTTGACAATTAAAAAGCATTACATTATCAAGAACATCAAGTTTCTTCCCTTTCTCATATTCACTCATTTGTTAGGGTTTCGGTAGTCAGCCCTGCCATCTGAGGTGATGTATGTAGCTAGTAAGCAGAAGACTTTTTCCAGTGATAACTCTTTAAGAATATACCTCTTGGCACATACAGTAAAACCCTGGCATCTGTTTGCCGTGGTTTATGATGGCAAATTAAATTAAAATAATCCCCCGGGTTATGATGGGTTTTTGGTTTACAACCAAAAATTGCGCTATTTTAAACTCAAGAATGGCAGCCACTGCCATTTTAGAGTTTAAAATAGTGCCCGCCCCTTCTGCTGGAAGTTGCAACGCAGAATTTACCACTGTGGAGATACTGTCGTCATCATTTCTGCCGCTATTTCCGAACTGTCTGCCACCCCTGCCGGCACCGGGAGAGTCTGGAGACTTTATCCTGGGATAGGCACATGTTTTTGGCTGTAGCACTGCCCAGGGAGCTAGGAGGAAGGTGGGAACCGAACGAATAAGGTCCCCAGACTCTCCCGGTGCTGGCAGGGGTGAAAAATGGGCTCAATGCGTGCCACTCCCAAGTCAGAACTGAGTGGATAAGGTCCCCAAACAGTGTGGAAAAGGTAAGGAAATCACTTCTTTGCTTTTGTGGGGGTGGGGGATGATCATGCCTGGCATTTTTGGTGTTTTTGGTGGGTTTTTTGGTGGGGTTTGGTGGGGGTTTTTTTGTATTTTTTGTCTGGTTGGGACTGTTTCCCTTTTGGGGTGTGTGTGTGTGGGACAATCATGTCTGGCATTTTTAAAAATGGTTTTGTGTTTTTGTGTCTTTTTAAAATTATTTTTGGTCCGTTTGGGACTTTCTTTTATTTTCAATGCATTCCTATGGGAAAGTGTGCTTTGGGTTATTATATTTTTGTGTTACGACGGAGGCTATTGGAACAGACCTCCATTGACCCGAGGTTTTACTGTATTTTCCTGTCATATTAGCACCATTTTCCCAGGCCTTTTAGACACAAGTATAAACCTGGTATTTAGTTTTATTTGGCATCTAAGATTTTGATACCTGGTAATTCTTGAATTGTTATGTTTGTTTGAATTTGTTCTATGCATATTTTAATTGTTTTGTGTTGTCTCACAAGGGTGTTTTGGATGTAATAGTATACTTGTTTGGAACAACAAGTAAAGCAAATCTTAGATTCACAGACTACTCCATCTTCTCTAAGGATGAGATTTAGTGTGATCTGAACAGTAAAGTGTGATTAAACTACAACATAGTTACATGGAACCTGGCTGTTTCATGCACTTTTTAAAAATTAAACACAGCAACAACAACAATTATAAAAAAAAATCAAGGTATTAACTTTACATGTATCCATCACTCATCCTTTAAAAATATGTTCATATTCCTAATATATTATTGTAATTTGATTTCGCAACACTATATTATGGCTTGGCGTTAGACACAAATCAGCCTACTTGGCAAACCACCTTTGGAATTTTGACTGAACAGCAGTACAGAAATACAACAAATAAACCAATAAATAAACAAATAAAGCTGCTTTCCAGCATCAGGCCAGCCCCTGGGTTGCTGACACTCATACTCAAAACTTGGAATAGTAACTTTTAGAATTATGACTCAGAGAATGCTTCAGTATCATGCTGCCTGTGGCATTCTAGAAGCTGTAATCCAACTCACATAGCAGCATTTGTCTCACTGTCTGCATTCCCAATCTCGTTGTTCTGTGCAGGACAATGACAATAAAGATTTATCTATCTATCTATAGAGTAGAAAAATGTGTAGCATTGGAAGAAACACAAACAAGAAGACTATCAGTGGAGTGGCTTTATATTCTGGAATACTATTGATTAAAAATTTCCAGTAGCATAATGTTGGTATATTGCATGTACAAATTAAAATTGCAGTTTTAATCTGAAGTTCTCTCTTATTGCTTTCTTTCCTTATCCCAAAGAAACATAGTTTCTTACCCTGCTATTGAACCCATCAGCATTTTGTGTAATTTTGTAAAGTTGGGGAAACCTAAGCATGTTGTCTTGAGTGCATGATCGTTCAAAGATTCCCAAGGTGAAGGGCGGCAATGCAGTGAAAATCTAGAGAAAACGAGAGAAGAAATTAAAGATAACACACCATTAACATTACAAACAAGTTGAAGGGTGTGCATCATACCTGGGGGGGGGGGAATCCTGACATTGTTAAAATCAACCACAATGGCATGGCTAAAGTTAACGGTGATGGACCTAAACTGTACAATCAGGAGCTCAAAACTTTTCCAATGTAGTGCTGTGAGATGCAATGTGAAAGGCTTAAGTGGATCCCAAAAGGAGATCGATGAGATGACGTGTGCTTCCTCACTACATCATCTTACACAAAGTGGAGTCTACAATACACTTGCGGCCTTGGCCAGCCTCCAAAAGGGGACCCTGTTAATACATACAGTGGGCAATATCTTGTTGGTGACCCATATGTGCATAAATTAAATACTGTAGCATAACTCACCGAGATGAACTACAGCCAAATAACAATGCACTGGTCACATTATGAGGCATGTGTTCTGTTGTTTAACAGGGAGATGCCTAGTTCTTCGTTGATTGGCAACAACTCATTGTAGTACGCTACACAATTTAAGTCACCCTCACATAAATCACAAGTAGGATTCTGGTTAATAAAAGTAAAGCAAGTGAAGCAGTGGCTGAGGTTTGCCATCTCTGTCGTTCATTTTTACCATTGCATTTCAGGGAAAACATTTTCTGTTTCTATTTTTAAAAATAAATTATATTCATTAAATTGTATTCATTCTATAAATCTCCCTTGCTTGAAAGCCAGTCAGGTCCAACTCTAGGGAGGGGTGCTCATCTCCATTTACAGCCAAAGAGCCAGCGCTATCTGGGTCTGCAGATGTTTCCATGGTCATGTGGCAGGCATAATGAGATGAAGCTTCAACATTAGTAAGTAAGTGCAGAGTGATGCACGTTGGGGCAAAAAAACCCAATTACATTTATAAACTGATGAGGTCTGAACTCTCTGCGACAAACCAGGAGAGGGACCTTGGTGTCCTGGTGAACAGCTCAATGAAGGTGTCAACCCAGTGTGCCTCAGCAGTGAAAAAAGCAAACTCAATGCTAGGGATCATTAGGAAGAGTATAGAAAATAAGTCAGCAAGTGTAATTTTGCCTCTTTATAAATCTATGGTGAGGCCCATCTGGAATACTGTGTACAGTTCTGGTCGCCATACCTCCAGAAGGATATTATGGAGCTGGAAAAAGTGCAAAGGAGGGCAACCAGAATGATTAGGGGACTGGAACACCTTCCTTACCATCTGAGGCTACAATGGATGGGCCTTTTCACTCTTGAATGACGGCATCTAAGAGGTGACCTGATAGAAGTTTGTAAAATCATGCATGGTGTGGACAAAGTAGATAAGGAAAAACTGTTTTCCTTATCGCACAACACTAGAACTAGGGGGCACTCGATGAAACTTTTGGGTACTAGTTCTCAAACAAATAAGAGAAAGTACTTTTTCACCCAGAGGATCACTAGTCTATGGAACTCCCTGCCAGAAGAAGTGGTGACAGCTGTCAGTCTTGACAGCTTTAAGAAAGGATTAGACAAGTTCATGGAGGACAAGGGTATCAATGGGTATAATTATGAATACCCAAGGACAACCTCCGGGTTGGAGAGATAGACAGGACATCTCTCAATGCCATTTCCAGGGAATCCTAAGCAGGTGAAGGCATCTGCTTGGGAATACCCTGAAGGAAATGGTGAGCCACTGTGTGAGACAGAATGCTGGACTGGATGGGCTGTGGCCTGTTCCAGCAAGGCTGTTCTTATGTTCTTATGTAAGGAGTGCACAGAATGGAGTGTACTTTCCTGCTGAAGCGGTACCTATTTATCTACTTGCAATTTCTTGCTTTTGAACTGCTAGGTTGGAAGGAGCTGACTTGAGCTCCCTCTATCACACAGCACTTGGGTCTTGAACTGCTGACCTGCTGTCCTTCAATGTCACCGTCTTAACCACTAAGCCACTGCGGCCCTAACATTCATTAAATATGTTATTACAGTAAAACCCCTACTTACAAAAAAAAATCAGTTCCGTAGGCTTTTGCTTAAATCGTTTTTTATGTAACTCAAAGCAAAGCCATAGGTAAAAATATTTTTTACGTAACTCGAAGCAAACCCATAAGAAAAAATGAAGTTTTTATATAAATCGAAGCAAACCCATAGGGAAATGAATTTTTACATAATTCAAAGCAAACCCATAGGAAAAAGAATCTGTATGTAACTCAAAGCAAACCCATAGGAAATCATGTAAATCGGGACATGGTTTTAGATCAAAATCATTATGTAAGTCGAATTTTATGTAACTCGAGGCATATGTAAGTCCGGGTTTTACTGTATTTTAATGCATGTTATTTTAATATGTCTTTCAGGCTGAGTAATTCAATCAAGCAATTAATGAATTTTGCCAGCTAGTGATTAAATAATATAAAAGTTATACCCCTGCCGTTTTATCACATGCTTACAAAATTGGGTAGAATAGCTAATAACTTGGAAGTCAGAAACAGAATTCAAAAAGATATTGAAAATCTTAAACACTGAGCTAAAAACAACAGAAAGTTCGGTTTCACTTACCAGTGATAACTTTCGTTCTTCGAGTATATAGTTTGTGAATACACACTATTGGGGTTATGCGCCTGCGCAGAACGCTGATCGGAGGCTTAAAAAGCTATTGGTCAAATGTTTTGGCGGTAAGACCGCCCACCGTACCGCCCACCCTGAGGCGCCAGTGCGCCATTTTACCTCAGTTCCATACTTAAGCCAAGCACAGGATAAACCAATTGATCTCATCCGTGCAGCTCAAGAGGGGAGGCAGGGTGGGTAGTGTGTATTCACAAACTATATACTCGAAGAACGAAAGTTATCACTGGTAAGTGAAACCGAACTTTCTCCTTCGTATAGTTTGTGAATCCCCACTATTGGGAGATTAGCAAGCTCACACTCACTTGGTCGGTGGGCAGTTGGATGAGATGATCCCACGATGAGTATGATGGTCAGGTAGAGTGAACTGTCAAGGGCGATGAGCCCGGAGCCCCCTGGTGAGGACGACACGGCCAAGTCTGGCGTCCGCAGTGGCTCTGGTGTCCACCCTATAATGTTGGACAAATGTAGAAGGTCTGGACCAGGTGGCAGCCTTACAGATGTCCTCAAGCGGTGTGCCCTCCAAAAAGGCAGTGGATGTGGCAACCGCTCTCGTAGAATGCGCCCTGACATGCGGCGGAGGCGGCAGTGAGGCCGACTCGTAGGCCAGGTAGGTAGACGTGATCCACTTGGAGAACCTCTGGGCAGAGATGGGTTCACCCTTGGACTTCCCTCCATAAGCCACAAAGAGACGCTGTGACTTCCTGAACTCCCTTGTCCTGCTGGTGTAAAACAATAAAGCTCGTTTCACATCCAGCGTGTGCCAAGTCCTTTCTTGGGCGTTGGTGGGGTTCTGGAAGAAGGTGGGCAATGAGATAGTCTGTGCCATATGAAACTCGGAGACTACATTAGGAAGGAAGGTGATATCCGTGTGAAGCACCACGCGGTCATTGAAAAACTGGAGAAACGGTGCGTCTGCCCGCAGAGCAACCAGTTCACCAGCTCGTCGAGCAGACGTGATAGCCACCAGAAATGCCGTCTTCCACGTGAGGAGATGAACATCCGTGGTAGCCATAGGCTCGAAAGGAGTCCTGGTGAGCGCGTTGAGAACGGCAGACAAGGACCATTGTGCTGTTGGAGCCCTGACCGGCGGGAAGGCGTTCCGCAGACCCTTGAGGGGTCGCGAAAAGCACCAGAGGCAGGTGAACCAGCCGGAGAGTGAGCTACCACCGCTGCGAGATGGACCCGGATGGAGGTGATACTAAGGCCAGACTCCGCCAAATGGAGGAGGTAGGCCATGATGTCCTGTAGTCCCACCTGTGGGGGGGACGTCTGCTGGGATGCCAGGAAAGCACAAAAGCGTCCGTATTTGGATGCATAAGACTTCCTTGTGGAAGGGCGCCGTGCTAACTCCAGGATCCTGGACAGTCTGGGGTTATCCTCCACGCGGTGAGGTGGAGGCTGGGTCGGTCCGAATGGTGGAGCTGGCCGTGCTCCATTTGGAGAAGCGTTGGTGATTCCGGCAGCGTGCGATACTGCGATGACATGTGTAACAGTAGCGGAAACCAGGGCTGGCGAGGCCATGCTGGGGCCACGAGAATTGCGTTGGCCCGGTGTTGATACATCCTGGTGAGGACCTTCTAGACCAGAGGAAACGGAGGAAAGGCGTAGAGGTAGTCCTGATCCCACCGTTTCATGAAGGCATCGCCCTCGGAGTTCAGTTCGATGCCTGCCCTGGAACAGTACCTGTGGCATTTCCTGTTGGATGCTCGGAGTCCCCCAGGCCCCGCAAAGGGACCGAAATACCTCGTCGTCCAGTTCCCATTCGTGGGTCGCCCTGAATGTGCACTCCAATCGGAAAGATGTGTCTTTCCAGGCACCACTCCCAGAGTTGCACTGCAAGGTAAAGTAGGGTGGTGGACCGCGTTCCTCCCTGTTTGTTCAGGTATGCCACTGCCGTGGTATTGTCCGAGGCCACTTGAACCACATTGCCAGTGAGTAGGGCCTCGAAAGAACATAGGGCCTTCCAAACGGCCAACAGCTCCAAATAGTTGATATGGTGCACCATCTCGTGAGGCAACCAAACATTGTTGACCGTTAGAGTCCCGCAGGCAGCCCCCCAGCCGAGGTTGCTTGCTTCGGTCAACACCTGCAACAAAGGTTGTGGGGGGGGTAAAAACTCTTCCCCATGGCCACATTGGGTGGCATCGTCCACCACAACAACTGGTCCATCAGCTCCGGAGATGGAGTCAGCCGTTTGGACTGGCTCTCCCTGAGCGAGTCGAATTCGTGGAGGAGCCACGACTGCAGGGACCGGAACTTTAACTTGGCGTGAGGAATTACCGCCGTCGTTGAGGCCATGAGGCCTAGAAGTCTCTGTGCCTTTTTGCCCTGATGGACGGTTTGGTCCGGAAGTCGCTCACCCCTTGTGCAATGTCCAGCAAGCGTTTCTGGGGGGGCGAAGGCTCTGGTAACTAGCGAGTTGAGTACCGCTCCAATGTACTCGACGCGCTGAGAGGGAATCAACTTTGATTTGGCGAAGTTGATCCTGAGGCCAAGACTCTCCATGAGGTGAACCGTGAATTGTGTGTCCCGAATGGAGGACGAGCTGGTGGGGGAGACAATCAGCCAGTCGTCGATGTATGGGAAGACCCTGATCCCCCGCTGACGGAGGAAGGCAGCCACCGGAGCCATGCACTTGGTGAAAACCCTCGGTGCCGTGGCCAGACCGAACGGTAGACACCGGTACTGGTACACAGAATTGCCGATTCGGAAGCGGAGGAACCGCCTGTGATCCTCGAGGATGCCGACATGGAAGTAAGCGTCCTTGAGGTCTATGACTGTGAACCAGTCCCTCTTGTTGATGAGGGGGAGGACGGTCTGTAGGGTCACCATCCGGAACTTCCTGGTGTGGATGCACTTGTTCAGGCGGCGCAGGTCCAGAATTGGGCGAAGTCCTCCGTCCTTCTTCTGAACCACGAAGTACCTCGAGTAGAAGCCGTTGTCCCAATCGGACGGTGTTACCCGCTCGATGGCTCCCTTGGACAGAAGAGTTGATATTTCTTCCTCCAAATGGGGGGACGAGGTGGTGAAACGATGTCTTCCTACCCGAGGCACTCGTACGAACTCGATGGCGTAACCAGCGGACAAGATCTTCAAGACCCACCGGTCGTCCGTGATGCCTGACCACACCTGGAGGAAGTTCCAGAGGGGAAGGTATGGGAGGTGGAGCGAGAGAGACTTGGCCATCGCAGTTTCAAACCCGGGACTTGGATTTTGCGTCGGAACGCTTGCCCTGTCCGTAAGGTTGGTAGCGAGGCTTGTGTTGGCACCGCTGTTTGTAGAACCCGGGCCTGGGCTGGTCAGTCGAGCCACCCTGTTGCTGTGGGTTCCCCCGATACCGGTGCGTAAAGGGTTGGAACCGTGGCTTGGCAGGCTGAGCTGGCGTGGTGAGCCCCAAGAACTTAGCCGTCGAATTTGTCTGTCACAGTTCGTTCAGTACCTTATCGGTGTCCTGTCCGAACAGGCCTTGCCCATCAAACGGGAACTCCTCGATGAGCTTTTTCATGGCATCATCGAGAGAGGTGCCCCTGAGCCAGGCATGACGATGGAGTAAGATGGCAGAAGACATGTCCTTGGCCGCGTAATCGTTAATGTGCCTGGCCGTCCTCATCTGCTGCTCTGCCAGAAAGTCTCCTTGTGCCGCCAGCGCGTCGAATCCTTTCTGTGCATCGGCAGGCAGTTTAGCAGCAAGGACCTTCACTTGCTCCCAGAGGTGGGACTGATAGAGGCCCATGGCAGCCGAGTAATTAGCGGCTCGTAGGAAGAGGGAACCGGTGGCGTAAAACTTACGGCCCACCATGTCCAGCTTCTTCCCTTCCAGAGTCGAAGGTACCGGAAAACCGTTGATGGCCGTTTTATGCTGGAAGGCCTTGACCACCAACGAGTTCGGCAAAGGGTGCGCCTGGAGAAACTCAACGTTTTTGTCCAAGACTCTATACATTCCGTCGAGCCTGGACGAAACGGAGTGCGATGACACCGGCTTCTTCCATGTTGCCTTCGATGACGTCAACATGGATGGAAGCATGGTGATGTGGACCGGTCGAATCGCCTTTTTGTCCAATTTGGCAGTCATTTGGTCCTCGCCATCCAGTGGCGGCTGGTCCACCTTCAGATTAAGAGCGGTCCCCAAACGAGTCAGCATTGCCGTGAGGGAGCGTTGATCCTCACCACGCGGTGGGTCAATCGCGCCGATAGCCTGGTCCGGCGTCTTGTCGGCGTTGACGTCCCCCTTGTCCTCCTCTGAAGATGCGCTGGAATCATCGGAGGATGAGGGAGGAATCCTGGTATCCACGTCGGGACCGCGCCAGTACGGCCTGGGCGGGTCGACGGGTTGGGAGCTCACCGCATTGACGTCTGGACCACACCAAGACGATATGGGTGGGCCAGCGGAGCGAACGCTCGACCCTCGAGAGGTCGGCGGAGCCACAGCAGGACCAACATCCCTGGGGCTTGCGGTGGTCGGCACCGGAGCTGCAGAGGCCGCAGGCATGGAGGCCTTGAACTGTTGGGCAAACGATTTTGCCATAGCCTCGAACATCCCTTTAAAGAATTCCATCTGGGATGCATCCACCGCCGATGGTTGGGACGAAATGGTGGCCGGTGAAACGGTGGTTGGAATGATCGGAGACGAAACGGTGGCCGGAATGGTGGTTGCCGGTTCATCTATTGTCGGAGTCCTAGGCCTCGGGGAAACAGAAGCCTGCCTCGTGGGTGGACGGCTCCTCTCACGAGGCGGAGAAGAGAGTACCTGCAGTGGGCGAGCTGGAGCCCCAGCCCTGCGACCTTTTGCAGGAGATCCCGAAGAGGACCGTCCGCCCCACATCGAAGATCTGGGTGAAGGACATCTCGCAACCGAAAAGGGAGGCGAGGGCCCCGGAGAGACAGGAGGGTGAGGCGTAGGCGGGAGAGATTGCCTTTTCTCCGACCCATGTTTCTTCTTCTTCTCCCCATTTTTATCCTTCTTTTTCTTCTTTCTGATGGAGAGAGTGGAAGAAGAAGGAGGAAGCGGTAGAGGCCGAGAGGGCTGAGAGGCACCAGCGGAAGTGGAGGCAGCCGCGGCGGGAGCCAAAGCGAGCTCCATAAGGTGCACTTTCAACCGGTTGCTCCGGTTCTGATCTGCAAGTCGTGTAAAGTTCTTACAGTGAGCGCAGGATTGGCTCTGGTGAGATTCTCCCAGGCAAAAAAGACAGAGGCTATGCCCGTCAGAGGCAGGGAACTTCTTGAGGCAAGCAGAACACTGCTTGAAGGCTGCAGCCATCAAAAAATTCTTCTGACGGAAGGTTCGAGAAGGTGAGCACCCCGAAGGGCAGGCCAGCCGCCACCCCCTTGAGGGGGGAAACGGTGACTGGAGCGAGTAGGTAACTGAGTCCACCAGAAGGAAGAAACAGCACCGGGGTGGCAATCCTGCCCAAAGGACAAGATCGCCGAAAAAATTGTTAAAGTTCGTCAAAGACTTTCCCTCAGAAAAGACGAAAAAATTGAGGAAGCTCTCAACGATCGTCCTGCTGCTAAGGCGGAAAGAAGAGAACTGAGGTAAAATGGCGCACTGGCGCCTCAGGGTGGGCGGTACGATGGGCGGTCTTACCGCCCAAACTTTTGACCAATAGCTTTTTAAGCCTCCAATCAGCGTTCTGCGCAGGCGCATAACCCCAATAGTGGGGATTCACAAACTATACGAAGGAGAATGAAATTTAACAGCTATAAGTACGAAGTTCTCCGCTTAGTAAAGAAGAAACTAAGTGCACAGCTACAAGCTGGCTCAGTAATGCTACGAATGAAAAGGATCTTGGAATTTTTGTAAATCACAAGCTGAATATGAGGGGGTATGGCAAATGCTATTTTAAACTGCTTTAAAAGCATAGTCTCTAAATCCTGTGAAGTACTAGTTTCTCCCTATTCAGCACCAGTTACGCCTCATCTTGAGTACTGTGTTCAATTTTGGGCACTGCACTTTAAGAAAGATGCCGACAAACTGGAACTGGTTCAAAGGAAGACAACAAAGATGATCTGAAGACTGGAAACCAAGCCCTATGAGGAAAGAGTGGAATAACTGGGCATGTTTAGTCTTAAGAAAACAAGGCAAAGGAGAGATATGATAGCACTTTTCAAATATTTTAATGACTATTATGCAGGGCCGCCCCAACAAGATCTATTCTTAATCATTTCAGAGTACAGGACATGTAATAAAGGGCCCAAGTTACAGAAAGCCAAAGTTTGGCTGAATATCAGGAAAAGAAACTCCTAACTAGTAGAGCAATATGAAACCAATTACCTCAGGAACTGGTGAGCGCTCCAGCATTGGAGGCATTCAAGAGAAAATTAGATAGATTTTGATTTTGATTCATGAGCAGGGGTTTGGATTCAATGCCCTTACACAGTAGTTTGTTTCCAACTCTATGAGTCCATGTTTAACTCCAAGGCAGCAAATACAGTCATCTCAGGTGATGAGAGTTGCAATCCAGTAACATGGCCCATTCCTACCATTCAGTGAACACAAACAGCAGCTTAAGGGGTTTGTGGATCACATTTGGCATAAAATCCTGCCACCAGTCAGGGAACTGTAGAGAAAAGATAGCAAACAGGCTAAGATGCTGGTTCCAAATGGACTGCTTTGCTCACTATGGCACAATAGTAAAGGTAAAGGTTTCTCTTGCTCGAAAGCCAGTCGTATCCGACTCAAGGGTTCAGTGCTCATCTCTGTTTCAAAGCTGAAGAGCCAGCGCTGTCTGTTTCTGCAGATGTTTCCGTGGTCATGTGGCAGGCATGACTAGACATCGGAGTGCACCTATTTATCTACTTGCAATTTCTTGCTTTCAAACTGCTAGGTTGGCAAGAGCCGGGACAAAGACGGGAGCTCATTCCATCCTGCAGTACTCGGGAATCGAACTGCTGACCTTCTGCCTCCCAGTCTGCGTCTTTGCCACTTGAGCCACTGCACAATATTCACCAAGAATTGCCTTGCAAGAAGGATCTTGGCAAGCTTTTCTTTCAATGTTGACTGCAGTAATTTTACTGCAGTTTTTGGCTTTACTTGTAAACTGTCTTAGGTGGATTAATATATTAAAACGCATTAATATTTTTCTTTTCTTTGTTCCAGTGGAACATCCTGCAGTGCTAAATTAACATCATGCATCTATGATTAGCTGGTGCAACATGTCATATGAGAAGGCTGCAATCATACAAACTGTCACTTGGAAATAATTTTCACCAATTATCAATGGGACTTATCTACCAAAGAAATGTCTGCAATATTGAAGAGTAAATTGGTTGAATTTCTAGTTGATTCTGAATTTGTATACTGTATCATACAGAGCAAGGAAGCTTCAGCGCAACGAATGAGGAAAAAACAGATTTGAGAAGCTGAACAATTTTGTCAGGGAATATTCTTATGATATATGTGTATATGTGTGCTGTGAAAACGTATCTGATTTACAGAGAGCGTAATAGGATTTTCAAGGAAAAATATGATATATAAGGAGTAGTTTTACCACTCTCCCAAGAAGTGAGTTCCCATGGCCAAGTGGGATTCAGCCCAGGTCTCCTGAGTGTTAGTCTGTCACTCTATCCACTGCAACACTCCAAGGGGTATTACTTTAACAGTTGTTGTTGTCATCACGTGCCTTCAAGTTGTCTCTGACATACAGCAACCCTATGAATAAGCAATCTCAAAAATATCCTGTCCTCAACCACCCTGCTCAGCAACTGCAAACTTAAGCTTGTAGTTCCTTTAGACCAGTGATGGCGACCCTTGGCATTCCAGCTGTTCTTGGACTTCAATTCCCAGAAGCCCAATTCTCTGTGAATCCACACAAATGAGTTTACTGCGCGTACACAGTAAACCCATTGGGCTTCTGGGATTGAAGTCCAAGAACAGCTGGAATGCCAAAGTTCGCCATCATGGTTTTAGACTGGGGTTCTCAACCTACGGTCCGGGGGCCAGATGCGGCCCAAAACACATTTCATGTGGTCCCCCATCGCCTCAACCACACCTGGAAGTGCCATGTGTGGCAGGCAGGGCAAAATGGCCATCTGACCCCCGAAGCTGTCTAAGGGACCGTGACCTGGGCCCCAGCTTGAAAAGGTTGAGAACCCCTGCTTTAGACAGTCCATCCATCTCACATTTGGTTTTTCTCTTTTCCTGCTGCCTTCAACCTTTCCCAGCATCATTGTCTTTCTCAAAGAATTCTCCTTTCTTATAATGAGCCAAAAGTAGGACAGCCTCAGCTTCATCATTTTAACCTCCAGGAACAGTTTAAACCTAATTTGCTCTAGGATCCCTTGTTCATCTTTCTGGCAGTCCATTGTATCCACAAAATCTCTTCCAGCACCATATATCTAAAAAAGGCATTCCCTCTGTCAGATTTCTTTACTGTCCAGTTTTCATAACTGTAATTAGGAATACATAAGTGTAGATAATCGTGGTTGCCAGTTACAATTAATTTCTTTATTACTGTCCTTCCAAGACTCCATTCTCTTCTGATTTCTTGGCTACAGTCTCCATTTGGGTTGGTGACTAAATCAAGGTATACAAATTCACTATTTCAATTTCTTTACTGTCAACACTAAAGTTGTCTAGCTCTTCTGTAGTCATGATTTTTGACTTCTTAATGTACAGCTCAATGTGCGCTGCTTTGGCATTTCCTTCTTTCATTTTCACTAAAAGTTGTTTCAAGTCATTGTTGCTTTTTTGTCAGTATGATGGTATCATCTGCATATTGTAAATTATTCACTTTTACCACTCCTGCTTCATCTGAATTTAGTCTGGCTTTCAATATGATATGATCTGAATACAAACTAAACAGATAAGGGGATAAAACACACCCTTGTCTGAGACCTTTGTCCATAGGAAACCATTCTGTCCATATCCCATCCTAACAGTAGCTTCTTGACTATAGTATTATAGGTTATGCATCAGGACAATCAAGTGCCAATGCACACCCATTTACTCTATCTGGCACTGAAACAGTGTAACTACCAATCATTAACCATTAATGTAAAGATAAGGTTAAAAAAACCTAACAGTCCACATTGATTCATTGCTACAAGAGGACAGGATCCAAACAAAAGGATTAATTCAAATGAAGATGTGAAAATAAGCAGATATTTCACTCTGATTGTATTTTTGTCCTCAAACTAGACTGATGATAGATTTTGCAACTGACAATATTCTCTATTCTTATAACAGGAATTCACCCTAAGTCTACAATTCATCAGGTCTCAGTCTCTGTCATGTGATCTCCTTGGTCCTCCTTCCTGCATCTTACAAACAATCTGGAGTCATGTAATTATCAAGGATACACTGGGTTGTTTTCTTAAAAATAACTAATTTATTAATTTGAGGAAGCAAATTAAGAGCAATTGGGAATTGTTTTAAATTGGTAACTGGACATTTTAGAATGACTCCAGTTGCTGAAATTAATATGGGAAGGAGTATGACCTAATCTTGTTTCCATATCATTTTAATTTCTTGGCTTAATGTTTGGTAGTTGCAATTTGTACTGTCTGTACTTTTGAGGTTGTTTGTTATTTAAGCTCCAACTAAAACATGTTTCTCTTTGCTCCTAAACTAGAAGTATAGTACAGTATTTGGATGATGATGATGATGTCACTGTTTCTTATTACTAGGCACCTTGAATTGCTAAGGAAAGGCAAGATATTTTAGATTAATGAATTAAATTAATATTACCACTAGATCATGTTGTATAATACTGGAATAATATTCAAAATAGACAACATGGCTGGCAGCAACTCAGGAGAGATGGGTGAATTTGTCTGTATTGCTTTCTATAAAGTTTATGCTTTTCTTTAGACATTAGTTTATTTTCTGTATCATGTTGCAAAAGCCTGAATAAAACTGTTATGCATTGTCTTTATGGATACAAAAAAATTGTAGACATTTTGGTGGTATTTCCTAAATTAATTTTTCACATGCACTTACCCCTAATATGTATTTTTGATTGGAGAACAGCATTTGAAGAAGCGTGAAAACCCAAAAAGTAGTTGTATTTTAGTTTACATATCTATTTCTGAAGTGCAAATTACTTCAGTTTGCACTAAAATGTGAACCAAACAGAATGTTGCCCCCATTCCTACTTCACAGAAATACATATCCTCACTTGTTATCAACCTGAATGTTATGTACCATTTAAATTTTATTTCTGACCTAAACTTATATCTCTGCACTGTATTTATATTCAGCCAGCTGTATATAATTATATACCAGTTCTATTTATTTTCTTTACAAAAAGTGGGGAAATCCTTTTGTTGTTAAAGTTTGGAGTATGATCCCTGCCAGAAACTCATAAGAAGCCTGGAGAATACAGGTGAAGATCAGTTTCAACAAAAGGCTGGCTATTCCTGGGGATCAGTAATAGCAAGTACATTTCCTAGCTTCATGATGTCATCTGTCTCCTTTGAATTACTCATAAACCAGCACACCAGATGGCTGCACAGAGAGCATTTTGTATTTGTGTGCAATAGATGAGAGCCAAGACTAATGGGCAGCTCATATGACTGACCTTCCCGGCTGTGTCTACACACATGGGGAACAAGTCACTATTTTCTTGTTGGAAGACTGCCCCAATTATAGCTGATGGGTGAGCAATCATGAGACACATGGGACATTGCTATTCCCATGAGCAGGTTAGTATAACAAGACTCTTGGGACACACTAATCCATCCTATGTATGTGTCACATTGTAATCCTGATGGGAATGGGGTGAAAGTTCCCTTAATATTTTGGAGAGGTTTCACATGACTAATGGTAAGTGGTATTCGCACATAGGCACAAAAGAGTCCTCTGACTAATGCCAAGCAGGTTTCTGTGAATTAGAGCCTACTACAGCAAATGCATTTGATGGAATAAACTCTGGTTCACAAATGCTTATGCTCCAGTAAAGCTTTTAAGGTGTCCAGGACTCTTCTGTTGTTAAGGTGCTTGCTTAAACAGAAGAATATGGCTAACTATTTAGAATTGCGAACCTTTGCATGTGAATTAATTGGTGCACGGTAAAAGCAACAAGGAAAAAATGCCCTTTCCTTTCTAGCAGGATTCAAACGTATATACGTAAGTGTAATCAGAAAACTAAGGAGAAGCAGCATGGTTCAAAGAAAGAAAGAAAATTAAACTTTATTCCCCCTTCGGTGTTTCACTACATAAAATAAGATCCATCTCCCAGGATATGATAATAATAAACCTGTTTCTTAATGTCCAAAACATTCCATAAGTGAATTTGAGATTTAAAAAACTCCCACAACTGCCACAATAATCTAGGCCTAGGGAAATAAAAGGAGAGGAATACAGGAAACTGTGGACCTCTTTCAAATATCATGACTTTTGGGCTACAAAGGATGCAAGACGGAAAAATAGCCCATTTGATGATTAGTGATTATGATGATCATAAGGAAAGTCTAACACAGAGATCAACCATGATGGCAGAAATGGAAATATGGGGAGAAAATAAAGTGAAAGAGGAATATATTATGCAGTGAAAGAGATAGATGAGTTGACATTGGAATACTTCTGGATAATTTGATAATGAGAGTGTGAAATGGACAGATGGTGGGTGGGTGAAAAAGGGTAGGAGGAAGAACTGGGCAGAGTTAGGGTAGAGAAGAGAGGAGAGAAGGCATGGCAACAAGAGTTGAAACCAAAGGATCAAGAGTCAATTCAAGACCTGAATGGACAGGTGGTTCTGCACATATCAGTACACAGAGCCACCATCAGAAATTTCTGGGGCCCATACTGAGCAGTCCTATTGGGGACCCCCACACACATACATTTCTCACAGTAATGTCACAGTTATGGCCGGCGGTGGCAGGGCCCCTGTCAGCTCTGGGCCCTATACAGCAGTACTGGTAGTACTGCCCTGATGGCGGCCCTGCCAGTACATCCAGCAACTATTGCCCTCCTATGTCTGGATGCAAGTGAAGGGACGATTAATTCGGAATAGTTCAGATCAGCAGTAAAACTACCAGCAATGCTTCAGAACAACTGGTCATTGTGTAGACAACTCATAGTCTCTTGTTGTATCCAAACTGAGACAGTGTATGTCAGACAATATAGTAGTTTCCTATCTTGGTTTTCAGCCCAAGATTAAAGTGTGGCTCATCTTCCTCATACAGTGGTACCTCAGATAAGAGTCCGATTCAGATAAAGTCCAATTCGGATAAAGTCATGGTTTCACGTGATGCATCGTATAAAGTCCAAAACCGCTAAAAAATGGACGTTGTCTGAGGTATTTGGTATAGGAACCTCGGATAATGTCCATTTTTGGCCGTTATCCGATACATCTCCCATTTGATTCGGATAAAGTCCAAAATCGGATAAAGTCCAAACTTGTGGAACGGAGTTCGAGTAGGAACACTCTTTAGCTAGGAGAGAGAAAGGAGGAAGTGCCGACATAGCTAAAAAAAGAAATCATCTTGGAGTACTGCTTGTTTCTCTTTCAAGTTGCAACTAAATAGTGAAGGAAATGAGAATTAACTTACATTATCAGGTTGCAAAATTGCACCATGGTGCCTACACATTCTCTTCTGGCCCTCCCTTGTGAGGTAAGAGGCAAATGGGGGTGCTTTGCCAAAGCACCACTTTGTCTCTGTGTGTGCATGTGCATATGCACACTCAGTCTTTCCTTTCTGCATTGGTTCAAAGCAATCACACACTTCGAACTGAAGAGAAAAGATTCAACTTTTTAAAAAAAATTTAGATGGGTCTCTGGTGGGGAGGACAAACTACAGATTGGTTCTGTGTGACTCTGTGTGGAATTCTGTTGCATTATGTGATCGATAGGGAGAAAATTCAAATCAGATCACCCCAAACCTGTAGTATTTCCTGCAGAGTTAGTGTAGGGAAGAAAAGCAAGACTTTCCAAGATCATAGAACACTGTAAGTCTCCAGTGATTTCATCTTCTATGGAAAATGTACATTTTGATTTAAACTGAAACACTTATTTCTAAGTTTGCATCCCTACAGATCAATGAGTCTATGTCAATTTATCCAATTCAGTTTCCTTTTTCTGGGTCATACCTTTGCTATTATTTGGCAATACACAAGCAGCCACTGTAAAGCTAAAACTTGATGGAACTCACACACCCCTGTTTCCCTCCCCCCTGCTTGGCTAACTCTTTGAACTGCATTTGATTTAATGGACCACAAGAGTGTAGGGACATGATAGGTTAAACATTTCCAAGTCCCCATTCTTGATTAGAAGTAGCAAACAAAGGACTGTTCACTCCCCTTCCCCAATGTAAAATAAAGCAAAACCAGTCCCAAATACACATCATGCTACATATACAGATGATCAGCTGAGATAAACTGTGTAGACATAAACAGCATAGGAATTCCATCAGGGGTCTGCACGTTATCAAGCTGAGACGAGGGACACTTACCACATTGTAGAGGCCAATGCACCAGCGCTCAAATAAAATCTGCCCAGAAAATCCATTAACAAACGCAAACCAAAGCTGAAACAGAAGAAAAGTTGCACAAAGCATTAGATCAATGTGACACAAAAGTTTCTATGCACTGAACAGAAGAGAATGGAATGTGGACATCATCTGGTGGAGGAAGCTGCTAGATAGATTCTGAAGATACATATTCACGGTTGTTCTCTTTTAAACACTGTAACTCTGCTGAAGTGGTAGAGCAATATCTATAATTTGCATCATTATGTTAAAATAACACATCTCTTATAAACCTAAATGAAATCTTTCTATGCCAGCAAGTCTTTAATATGGCTTCCTTATTGCTGGAACATAACCTGATTTTGTTCACAGAGCATGTAAGGTACAAACCCCAGCTATGCAGAGGAAATCCTGAAAATTACACCAGAGATTATGCTAGCTCATTTTATTCATTTAAAGTTCTACCATACCCCCCAAGAATTAAGATATACATACAATGACATCCATACACCACAATTTTTAGAATACACAATGGCAAGTATCTTAGTCTTTCACAAGAGACCAATGGTACCCAGAGTTTGGAAAAGATACATTTTGGGGGGAGGGGGGTGGATGGTTTCCAAAGTGTTCAGCCAATGTGGCTGGTGGCCATGTTGGCCAATAATTCTGGGAATTACAGTACAGAAAAAGTAATTTGTCTAAGCTCTGCTGCTAGTCAAGTTGAAGATTCAACATTCCTACCAATGGCATACCATCATAATTTCAAAATGTCCCATAATTTCAAAAACAGCTTTCTAAGTAACATGGATAACTTAAAAGGAACCAAACAAAAAAGCCTAAGGCTGCAAAACTTTGCTCATTGATCTGGAAACATCTGCACCCCTCTTGGATTCACAGACTACTTGTTGCCCGCCCAGTTCTAATCCATCAGTTTCAATAGCTAAAATGGTTAAAGAGGAAAATCAGGATAAGAAAATACACATTTCGTTGGTGAGATCTTATTTGGTAAATAGGGATGTAACCAGGTTGGATCTTTGGATACAGTTGTCTAGGCAAGCCGCTGAGGTCCAACTTAGCTGACACTAGACACAACTGCGAGATCCTGGAAATTACTTAGCTTGACTTATTTAAGCTTTTCTCCCAACTGATGTAAACAAGCAGAGCAGTCTGAGATCAGCCTACACAAGGGCGTTCTGCAAGCACCAAGGATAGCTAGCAGTGCACCACAAGAGGCTTCTGCTCATTGCAAACCTCCTACAGTTGACACATTATTGAGTTAAGATTCCACTAATTCTTATATTTAAAACTCATTCAAATCAGTGAGACTTAGGACTCCATTGGACAGGAATTTGTCCTATTGTTTCATAAGTTGCAGGGGTAGGTTGGTTTTGTTCTTTTTCCTGGCAATCGGATGACCCGACCACTAGAGTGAACCAATCTGTCCCCAGAGTGTTTCTACCCACACCTTTCTGAGCCCCTGTAAAGAGGTTCTACCTTTTTTTGGTGCATATCATTGTACTCTAGTCCAGGAGTTCTCAACCTTTATAAGTTGGGGCCCGAGTCATGCTCCCTTAGACAGCTTCAGGGGCCAGATGGCTATTTTGCCCTTCCTCCACCACATGGTACTTCCTGGTGTGGTGGAAGTGGTGGTGGTGCCCCATGAAATGGTGCTGCAGCCTGCATCCGGCCCACAGCCCGCAGGTTGAGAATCCCTGCTCTAGTCCATTCCCAGTTCATGTAATCACTAGGAATGGACTAAAATTGAGCCTTGCAGCTGTCAAGCTCCATTCAGTGTCGATTTCTAGTACTGTATCTTGAAGCAATTTCATAGATGAGATATTCAGGATATTGGCAAACTGAATGCTTTTTCAGCCCTTTGCCGAGGGGCAGGGGAAGGATCGAAACCACGGCTGCAGGCAGTTTCTTAATTGGCACCATTCACAAGGCAAATAATTTATTTTTCTCTTGAGGTTGATTTCCCATTTGGATGCAAAGACTGCATCAAATGGCATGTCATTCCTCTCCCTGAACACAAGCAACCCTTTTTAGACCATACCAGTCTGCACCAGTGCGGTTGCATCAAAACTAGCATAGGTCAGTGATGGCACTCTAGGTGTTCTTGGACTTTATGCGCAGCAAATCCATTTGTGTGGATTCACAGAGACTTGGGCTTCTGGGAATTGAAGTCCAAGAACACATGGAGTGCCAAGGGCATCATGGGCATAGGTCATAGTGATTTCAATTATTCTCCTGGAACTGTGACTGGATCTGGATCCAATCTGCAGAACAGGAGTAGGGAACTCCTGTTTCATTGGATGACAGCTTTCATAATCCCTTAACATCTGCTATGCTAGCTGGGCTTCTGAGAGCAGACATCAAAAACATCTGGAGAGCTGAATTTCCTGCACCTCTGCATTGGATTCTAATTGTTCTTTACAGCAATTGAAGTTACCAGCCAAACTCCTTGTGCATAAATTATACCAGCATAAAGGTAATGACGTGACCTCCTGGGTCAGATTGCAGTTAATTAAATGGTACCTTTTTCCATTCTAAGTCACAATGACATTACAGTGGTACCTCATACAGCCATTTTAATCCGTTACATGCATCGTATAGCGATTTTTCCCTATGGGATGCATTGTACAACGATAGTTTTTTTTTGCTAAGTGGTTTTTCCCATTGAAAATTTGTTGTACAATTTTTCCATAAGGAAAATTGTTATGTGGGACACAATTTGCCCCAAAACCTAATTGTTATGTGATTTCATTGCTATACGGGGTGATTGTTATATGAGGTTCCACTGTACATGTATTTTATTATTAATTTATCTTATTTATCATCTTTTTCTTAATGAGGGAAACTCAAGGCTGTCACAGTGTTAAAACAAGGAAAAGCTTAAAAAAAACTGCAATACTGTATATAGCAAGTTAAAAATAATTCAATTATAACAGTAAGCAAAAATACATTAGATTAAAATATTTAAAATGTTAAAAACAAACTTCTGCTGTGATCACATAGTCAAGTGCTGCAGGATTTGCTGTAAGTGTAAAATAGATGAATTCACATTTTAACTGATCAGAAGACAGAAAGGCCAATTCAAACCAGTCTTGCCCTTTTTGCTTCTGATATAGAGGCTTCTTTCTCTGTCACTGGGATTTTTACTTTTGTCAAGCTTGAACAATGGAAACACACTTCTTCTCATGTGATCAGTTGTTTGTTCTCCAAAAGAACAGAATGTGTGACTGTGGATAAAAGCAGCTGGAAGTTTGAGGGTGAGCAAGCTGCTAACTCAGGCTATCTATCTATCTATCTATCTATCTATCTATCTATCTATCTATCTATCTATCTATCTATCTATCTATCTATCTATCTATCTATCTATCTATCTATCTATCTATCTATCTATCATTTTTAAAAATAATTTAAAAACTTCAGAGTTTAACACTAGTGCTAAAGGACCATAGAGAAAATACGGAGGAGGCAGAAGGGACGCGATATAAGACGGAAAGGTTACTCCCCTGACAAAATATACATGAAAGGTCTATTAACCAGATAGAAGTCGGGAGTGTACTACAGACTTTAGAATCAACCTTGTAAATGTGTGGGAGCTTTGACTCCACATCAATCATTTGTTAGACCCTTGGTAGAGGACAACGGGAGTTAATAGAAGATTTTGGAGTTTTAACTCTGCATTTGTTTAAATATTGGAGCCTCGTTTGGGGACAACGAAAGTCGTTAGCGAAATCCGCAGTGAGAGAGAATTTCATCTGCTTTAAGTTACTTTGAAATAGCATCTAACACAGCATTTATTGTATCTGTACAGTCATTACAAAACAAGACCAGTTGTTTCAAATCATCTGTATTCAGAGTCAGAGTTTTTTTAATGGCTTTAATCATAGCAACACCTGCTTAGGTGGCATGAAGCAAACATCATTTGCAAATAAGGGTTGCATATAAGACTTTTGCCATCAATGGTTTTCTTGATTAGTACTGTTTGCACTGTTGGACCCTTTCCTCTTTTCACGCTACCCCGTAATTTGGCAGCGGGGGGAAATGAGTTACTGCGCATCCCTTCTGCGCAGCTCACTTCTACGCATGCGTAGAAGGCTTCTGTGCAGAAGGGGATGCATAAAAGCCTTCTACGCATGCGTAAAAGCCTTCTATGCACGCGTAGAAGTGAGCTGCGCAGAAACGTTCTGTGCAGGTCCCGTAATCTCCAGAGCTGCGCTTGACAGGTATGATGTATTTCTACATTAAGAAAAACTTTGGGAAACTGTCCCTTTTTTTCTTAGTGCTGTGCAGCACTTTAAATAGCTCACCAGCTTTACAATAAACCATTAGAAGGAGACCAGGGGATCAGCATAGGTTGGCCTCAGAGGAAGGTTGGCTGTAGGCTGTGGCACAGATCAAATCATATCAGATGGAGGAGCCAGTGTGAACGCTGACAGTGAAACAATCCAGAATCTCATGTAACCACCTCATCTGAACAGATGAGGACTTGGGTTTGGGCAACAACAAGGCAAATACAGTGGTTTCATTTTGGCAGTTCAGAGTTTGATCGGGAGGGACACAAAAGAAGAAAAAGAATCTGAACAGAAGCATAACATTGGCGGCAAATCAAGCCGTAGGAAAAGCCAAATTATTCCAGTTTGGTTTGCCAGTGTAGTTTGCATCCTCACTTAGCTAAGCAAAACCCAGCATTCAAGTATTCAGCTCCAGTTATTAAAATATAAGCAATGAGGAATCAAAGCAAGAACAGTGAAAATCTACTGCAGGGGACATCATTTCCCTTTCATTGGCATAACTTACACAAGAGGATTGCAGCCATAGGATTTCTTATAAATCCTATCCTTCTCCCACTCATTATTATGAAGTACAGTAATTTCATAACTCTGCTTGCTTTAGCAGACATACTTTCTTAGATAATACTGGCTCATTCAGTACTTTTAAAATTTCTGAACAATTTATGCAACATTGTTGGATTATTTTGTCTACAAAAAGTTGCAGAGAGTGGTTTCTGACTCTTCCAAACTTGATTGTCCCCTAGAAAAAAGAGCCATGAATCTAGCTTTACTACACAAACATAACTTGTAACATTTTATGGTGCATCTTGATCTAATTTTTATCATATGCAGGCACTGCCTGGAATTTTACGTGCAAAATCAAAATCTTTTGAAACCACATCCAATGTTGGAAAACTATTTTTTTATTGAAGAAATCCTCTGCTGGATAATCAAACCCACTTGTTTTAAGGGAGCTACTATTCAGGTGGGTCCAAACCAATAAAAATGATGATTTCTTTTCTTTCTTTCTTGTTAAAAAAACTAAACTGCTTTTCCAAAATGTAAATATTACTATGATTTCTTTTCCAGCAAAACTCCCACAGATAGATATAGAGCAAAATGAGGATGCAGTTACACATTCAGTGATTATACAGTGAGACTTGTATTAAATATTTTTTCCACAAGAAAATAAGTTGTTTTTGGCTATGATGTATAATAGTAAGCAGTGCATATGCGTGTTTCAGAAAGTTTTGCCAAACTGGCTACTAATCCATACAAATAATTTTTGTTCTTTATGTATTTAAAAGTTGAGGATGACCAAATGAAAGCACTGCTTTTGGTAAACAAATTAACACAAAAAAAAAAAACCCGTCCCTTTATTTGGACTAGAATTCTTAACATCTGCCATATAGCTGGGGCAATCTGGCAATCATAGTCCAAAAGCTCCCAAATTCCAACTAAAATACACTGTTTTTGTTTTGAAATTGGCATAAAGTATAGAAACATGTTTTGCAGAATTTGTAGTGGGCTGGTTTTGGGAAACTGTAATATTTTTAGTAAAGGTAAAGGTCACCCTTTCTCGAAAGCCAGTTGTATCCAAATCTAGGGCTTGGTGCTCCTCTCCGTTCATAGCCAAAGAGCTTTCTGCGTCTGTTTCCATGGTCATGTGGCAGACATGACTAGACACTGTGCACTGAACACTGTTTACCTTCACACTGAAGTGGTACCTATTTATCTACTTGCAATTTCTGGCTTTTGAACTGCTAGGTTGGCAGGAGCTGGGACAGATGACTTGAGCTCACTCCATCAC
The DNA here is from genome assembly GCA_035047305.1 of Bradypodion pumilum. Lineage (NCBI taxonomy): Eukaryota > Metazoa > Chordata > Lepidosauria > Squamata > Chamaeleonidae > Bradypodion > Bradypodion pumilum. The sequence goes on from JAWDJD010000003.1 coordinate 34,067,199, forward strand.
ACAACACTCAGGTCTCAAACAGCTGACCTACTGACCTTCCGGTCGTCAAGCCATACCTGTCAACCGCGGCTCCAGAAAATATGGGACCTGCGCAAATGGTATGCGCAGGTTGCCTTCTATGCATGCGTAGAAGGCTACGCCGCTTGCGTAGCCTCCTATGCAAGTGGCGTAGCCTTTTACGCAAGTGGCGTAGCCTCCTACGCAGGTGGCATAGCCTTCTACGCAAACGGTGTACCCTTCTACGCATGCGTAGAACAGGGCTACGCAAGCGTAAAAACCTTCTACGCATGCGTAGAAGGCAACCTGCGCAGAAGGGCTGTGCAGTACCTCCTTTCCCCCGCTGCCAAATTCCGGGGTTTCGGCAGCGCGGGGCGGGAAATGGCGCAAATCGGCGCCTAAAACCGTGAAATCCCGGCCAATCCGGAAAGGTTGACAGGTATGCGTCAAGCTCTCGGGTCGTCTTAACCACTAAGCCATCATGGCCCTTATATTCATTAAATTTGTTATTTTAAATGCATATATGCAGACTGAGTAATTTAATCAAGCAATTAATGAATTTTACCAGCCAGTGATTAAATAACATGCTTACAAGATTGGGTGAAATAGCTAATAGCTCACTCCGCCATGCAGCACTTGGATCTCAAACTGATGACCTGATGACCTTCCAGTCATCCAGTTAAGCATCTGTTGTGTTCTGTAAAGCTGTGCCTTTAACAATGTACCTTAGCCATGTGGTAACAATGTAACCTTTCTGTGTGCAACATTATAACCTTCAGCTGTATCAATGTAAACCTGATAAGGGGACGCGAGCTAGTGACCACTAGATGGCAATAGCGAGCGTCCAGCTCTCATGGCTCAGATTCACCTGGATCAGCAGCGCGGGAAGATTCCCCGCCACCCCTTCACCTGGTCAAGAAGGGCGTGACCTTCTACGACGTCACGCAGGCAGCAACCAATAGTCTGTCGACGAGCCACATTCAAATGTATAGCCAGCTGTATATATTGAGCTACCCATCCGCCATTACCACATGTTCCTCCGGATCATCATGCAATAAACCTGTGTTAAGCCAACCCTTCGGCTGTTTCATTGTCTTTGGTCCCTTACACTAAATTGGCGACGAGGATGGGATAATGGCAGCCCACGGGACCAAGACATGTGCCGGTTTCGAAATCAGGAAACCGGGCGACTGGGAGATCTTCGAAATGGACTTCCAGGCAGCACTGATTGAGTCCGAAGTCACGGAAGAGGCAAAGAAAAGGGCCATCTTCACCAGGATGCTTGGACAAGAAACCAAAAGGACCTTGGTGGACCTGATCGCACCAAGGAGGGTGAGCGAATTCAAGGCCAAGGAACTCATGCAGATGCTGCGTGAGCACGTCCGGCCCGCCACGGCGATGTTTCCCGCTCGGAGTGCGTTCTGGAGGCGAGTCCAAGCGCCCGGGGAGACGGTCGCCGCATTCGTGGCGGCCCTGCGGCTGGCGGCCGGCCCGTGCAAATGGGAGAATGCCGAAATCACCCTCCGGGACTGTGTGCTGTGCGGCCTGAACGACGCAGAAACCCAGCGCACATTAATGAACCAAGAGCCGCCTCCCACGTTGCAGGAGGTCGTCAGAGGGGCACAGGCCGCGGAAGCTACAAAGGCTGGGGTCCAAGAACTCCAGGACTGGCGGCCGAAGTCGAGCAAGGCAGAGACTCCGGTGCATGCGGCCCGGCGAGCTTCGAGGTCGTCCGCAGAGAGCAGCGACGACGAGGACGTCCGGAGGGTCCGGAAAGAGAGCCGGTGGTGCGACGGCTGTGGAGCGGCCCACGACCGCGTAAAATGCCCATTCCGGAAGGCCGAGTGCCACAACTGCGGCCGCCGCGGGCACATCGCCAAGGTGTGCAGGAAGAGGCGCGAGACCCGGAGAAGCTCAGCAGACCGTTCCGCGGGACAAGACCGCTCAACGAGACCCAAGGACGGCGCTCAGGCCACGCGGAAGCAGGAAGGCGTGGGCCGCATCTCCGACGGCAGCGAGGACGACGCCCCAGTATTCAGCGTGTCCGTAGGACACCCCCGCTACTTTGTTGAGGTACTAGTTCAAGGGGTTCCCATTAGCATGGAAATTGACTCGGGGTCCTCATATTCAATCATTTCCCAGAGGGAGTTTTTGAGAATTGCCCCCCACAGGCAACCCAAGCTCAAAGCGTTGAGGTCCACACTACGGGACGTGCAAGGGAACAGCATTCCAGTGTTGGGGGTTGGAGAATTTCAGGTTAAATTCAAGAAGCACGCCGCGTCCCTCCCTCTAGTCGTGCTTAAAGGGGGAGATTGCAGCCTCCTCGGGACTCAATGGTTCCAGCCCCTGGGGTTGTTTATTGGGGGGGGGTGTGCACGCCATTGGGATGCACGCCGTTGGGTCTGACCCGATTCAGGAGGTGTGCGAGGCGCACCCCGAAGTTTTCAAAAAGGGACTGGGGAAATTCAAGGGGCCCCCAGTGACTTTCGACCTGGACCCGGAGGTCCGCCCAATTCGACTCAAACCACGCCGGGTGCCGTTCGCACTCAAGGACAAGATAGAGGCGGAACTGGACAAATTGGTGGGCCAGGGAATCCTTGTGCCTGTTGATTCTGCGGAGTGGGAAACTCCAATTGTAACCGCACTAAAGGCCAATGGGGAGGTCCGCATATGCGCCGATTACAAGTGCACCATCAACAAGGCGATCCGCCCGAATGCGTATCCGGTGCCGGTAGTCAGCCATCTGCTGGCCAGGTTACACGGGGGAAAGTGTTTCGCTAAGCTCGACTTAGCACAGGCCTACCAGCAGCTCACGGTGTCCCCTGCTGCAGCTGCTGCGCAGACCATAGTCACCCATAAGGGGGCGTTCCAGGTGACGCGCCTTCAGTTCGGCGTGAATTCTGCGCCTGGAATTTTCCAATCACTCGTGGAACGCCTCCTGAAGGGGCTAGAGGGGGTGTTGCCTTATTTTGATGAAGTGTTAATAACGGGGGGGGGGAGTCGGGTCGAATTGGCCAAGAGGCTGGGGAAGGTCCTGACAATATTCGAAAAAGCGGGGTTGAGACTGCGAAAAGACAAATGCGTCTTCTTCGCGACCGAGGTTGAGTTCCTGGGGTTTTGTGTGACTCCCGAGGGGATAAAACCATCCAAATCCAAGGTGGCCGCCATTAAGAAAGCCCCCCGCCCCACCTCCAAGCCCGAGCTGCAGTCGTTCCTAGGGCTGCTCAACTTTTACCACTCCTTCCTTCCCCGGAAGGCAGCAGTAGCTGAACCGCTACACAAACTGCTTAAAAAAGATCAGACATGGAAGTGGGGCGAGAACCAAGAAAGGGCATTTAGCGAACTAAAAAGTCTCCTAGCGTCTGATGCCATACTGACCCATTTCAACCCCAAACGCCCGGTAGTCCTGATCTGTGATGCATCCCCGGTGGGGGTGGGGGCGGTGCTGTGCCACGTGCTGGAAGACGGAAGGGAGGCCCCGATAGCATTTTACTCCAGGTCCCTGTCCCAAGCGGAGAGAAACTACGCACAGACAGACAGGGAGGCACTAGCAATAGTTGCGGGGACGAAAAAATTTCACGATTTTCTGTATGGCCGCCCCTTCACCATTGTGACGGACCACAAGCCCCTGCTAGGCATTTTTACCGCAGATAAGCCCACCCCACAGATCCTGTCCCCGAGGATGCTCAGGTGGGCCATTTTTCTCAACGCGTACCAGCACGCGTTGGTCTACCAGCCCGGGAAAGAGATCAGCCATGCGGACGCTCTATCAAGGTCTCCCCTCCCCCTGACGCCCAGCCAGGTGAGCAAGGGGGAGCGGGACCATCAGGTTCTTATGATAGAGGTGCTGGATTCGCCCCCCGTAATGCCCGCCGACATTGCCAAAGCGACAGAGAAGGACAAGACGTTAGCGGCAGTTAGCTCCTGGGTGCAGAAAGGGTGGCCGGCGTCCTCCCCAGCGGAGGAGTTCACCCCATTTTTCAGGAAAAAGTTAGAGCTGTCCCTAGAGAGGGGGTGCCTCTTGTGGGGGCAGCGGGTGGTGATTCCCACTTCCCTTCGGCCACGGGTGCTGAAACTGCTGCACGTAAGCCACACCGGCATCGTGCGATCCAAGGTGCTGGCCCGGAGTTACTTCTGGTGGCCCCAGCTGGACGCCGACATCGATCACATGGTCGGCACTTGTGAAAGTTGCCAATGTTCCAGACCGGAGGAGGCCCGCCTTCCCCACAGGGAATGGGACTCGGCCAAGGGGCCGTGGTCCCGGGTGCACATTGATTTCGCGGGCCCGTTCAGAGGCATCCTGTTTCTCCTTGTCGTGGACGCCTTCTCCAAGTGGTTGGAGGTTATCCCAGTCACGAGCACCTCCTCGGCCCAGACCATTAAGCATTTGCGGAGGCTCTTTTCCACGTTCGGCATACCCGACTCGTTAATTAGCGACAACGCTAGTTGTTTCACGTCCTCCGAGTTTAGGGCATTCATGGAGATTAACGCCGTTCGGCATATCACCTCCACCCCGTTTCACCCAGCCACCAATGGTCAAGTAGAGCGCCTCGTCCGCACCACGAAGGACGTGTTGCGGCGCATGGGCCCCGGGGACCTGAACCTACAAGTGTGTCAGTTTCTGCTAGGGTACAGGGTGACCCCGTTGGCGTCAGGATACTCCCCCGCAGAGCTCTTAATGCGTAGGAAGCTGACCACCATCCTTACTAGGCTAGACCCCACGAGGGTAGAGGACAAAGGTAGGAACATTGGGCTAGAGGCCACAAAGAGTTTCAGTGTAGGCGCCCCCGTGCATTGCAGGAATTATGCCAGCACGGGCCCAGCCTGGGTACCGGGCGTAGTTGTGGAGCAAACCGGCCCCGTGTCGTACCGCGTGGAAACCAGCACAGGGCTACTGTGGAGGCGGCACGCGGACCAGCTCTGACGCAGGGTCTCCGATGAGCAGGGCACAGACCAAACAGAGAAAAAATCAGCGTTAGGGTTCTCCCCCACCCGTTCAGCCCAAGGGGCAGGAAAAGGGGACCGCGGGTCCCCACCAAGGGGGGAGGAGGATATTCTCATAGATATCCTGGGGGATCTTTCCGAGGAGGAGGAACCCGACCCCATACATATCTCGCGGAATTCCCCCACAAATGCGGATACCCCAACTGAGTTAGAATTTGATTTTCAGAACCGGGGGGGTTTTTCGGAGTGGTCCCCCACCCGTCCAAGCGAGAAGAGGGGTTTTTCGTTAGCCCCGATTGCCCCCGGTCTGCCCACAATGGAGTTCTTCCCTTTCCCTAAGGCCGCCAGGCCGCAGCAAGCCACTAACGAGTCTCCCTCTCCCATTACAGGACAAGGGACCAGGGAACAAAGAAGCAGTAGCGCCCCCGGGGGGGGTCAGCCCTCATCATGGCCCAAACGCACATGCAATAAGCCATCTTGGCTGAGAGACTTCGTCTCATCCTAGGGGGGAGGGATGTTGTGTTCTGTAAAGCTGTGCCTTTAACAATGTACCTTAGCCATGTGGTAACAATGTAACCTTTCTGTGTGCAACATTATAACCTTCAGCTGTATCAATGTAAACCTGATAAGGGGACGCGAGCTAGTGACCACTAGATGGCAATAGCGAGCGTCCAGCTCTCATGGCTCAGATTCACCTGGATCAGCAGCGCGGGAAGATTCCCCGCCACCCCTTCACCTGGTCAAGAAGGGCGTGACCTTCTACGACGTCACGCAGGCAGCAACCAATAGTCTGTCGACGAGCCACATTCAAATGTATAGCCAGCTGTATATATTGAGCTACCCATCCGCCATTACCACATGTTCCTCCGGATCATCATGCAATAAACCTGTGTTAAGCCAACCCTTCGGCTGTTTCATTGTCTTTGGTCCCTTACACTAAAGCATCTTAACCACTAAGCCACCACATTTTTAGATACAGTACTTGTAAAATATACACACTACCCTCTTCCTCACCTCTGGGTCCTAAGCTTAACAAGAAGTGGTAACTACTTTCAAAGGCACAGAGACTGGAAACAGACAGCCTAAATTTGCCTCAGACATGGTCAGTAGGAAAATCCTGCCAAGCCTCACTCACTATGCCAAACACCTGGGGGGTTATAGCTCATAATTATGGCACTGCAATGAGTAAATGGATCCAGAATTATTATACAGCTTTTTAAATTTGGGGTGGAAGCCCTCTTTGCTCCATTTTAACTACTATTTGCCTGCCAGAAATGTTAGAAAATAAAATAAAATAAACTTTGGATTTCATATCAAATGCAAGGAACTTCAGATGTAAGGAGGGAAATCCAGATTTACACACTACCATTTCTACAGCTGATTTTGGTTCACATAGGAAAGATATGAGATTAGCTGCAACATGAAGAGAAACACAACAAGTGAAGTGATAAAAATATTTTCACATTGTAACGTATACTGTAAAGAAACACTCCATTTTGTAATTTTATTTTATTTTTCTAAAAAACAAAAACGTCCTATTTTGGAATGACACATTTTAACACACTGTTAAGCACACTCTTACACATATGTTTACCTGGAGTAAGCTTTCATTTAGCTGAATGGCATTTAATCCCTAAGCAAGCCTCTGAAACTGTTGGTATTCTTAAACAGGGCTCTCCTGAAAATCTTAACATCATCTTGATAGCGTAATAATGAGACAAGAAACCCCTTCAATAGCAAGGCCTCAGTGATTTAGGGGGTTTAAAAGTTAAAATCAATGAGGATCACCAATATTCTGATTCGGATACTGAAGAACAAAAAGAAGAAGGAGCAATGGGCAACCAGTACAGGTCATTCAGTAAGATGATCTCCAAGCAAGATTTGCCCATTCCTGAGCTACACAATTTTAAGAACTGATCTATTAAAGCAGTAAAACAGGCTAGATGTATTCTACACTCATTCATCTTAATACAGTACAACCCTGACTTACATATGCCTCAAGTTACATAAAATTTGACTTACATAATGATTTTGTGCTAAAACCATGTCCCGATTTACACGATATCCTATAAGTTTGCTTTGAGTTACATAAAGATTCTTTTTCCTATGGGTTTGTTTCGAGTTATGTAAAAATTCATTTCCCTACAGGTTTGCTTTGATTTACATAAAAATTTCATTTGCCCTATGGGTTTGCTTCGAGTTACTTTTTTAAAAAAATTCCCATGAGTTTGCTTCGAGTTACATAAGAAACCGATTTAAGCCAAAAGCCTACAGAACGGACTTCTTTCATAAGTAGGGGTTTTACTGTATACTGTACTTTGTAATCAATGTGAAAAATTTAAAAGTAGAGGGATGGAGTTGGTGCATGTAGGTACTCTGTTGTCCATGAATCTCAGATCTTCTCATTCATTGTTGCTAAATGCCTGAATAAGGCTTCTTCTTCTTTTGTGTCCTGATCAACCCCTGGACTGCCAAAATGAAGGCACTTTCTTTGCCCTATATCATTCTGCTTTTATATGCAGAAAATTTCTAGTGTTACCCTGTTTCCCCGAATATAGGACCTTCTCTCATAATAGGACACCCCCCTTCCCCCCTGCCTTTGAAATATAAGGCGCCATCCAAAAATAAGACCTCCTTACCCCCTGGCGATTCACTGTAGTCTCTTCTGTGTGTGCAGGGCTGTTTCATGGAAAAATAAGACATCCCCTGAAAATAAGACCTTGTGCTAACTTTGGAGTTTTTTAAAATATAAGACAGTGTCTTATATTCGGGAAAACATGGTATCTCAGCAACAAGGAATCTACACAGCTGATAATGGTCCCTTTTTAGCCTCTTTCTCGGTGTTTTTTCAGTACAAAAGGACACTCAACAGACAACTATTTTTAAAAATAATGACACTTACCTAATGCATAAACAAAGACAGCCACATGATCCATACACAAAATATATGCAGGAGGAAGGAAATACAGTCAACTCTCACATAACGTGTTCGGATAGCATCTTTTTCACTTAACAACGTGTTGTTATGCACCATGTGTTCCCCCACATAACAACGTTCTTAGTGTCATTGTCCGGACAACAATGCTAAAATAACCGTCATTATCCAGACAAAAACATCGTTATGCAGGAAACTCCATAAAAACCCGCATAACAACAAAAATCGCTTAGCAACGCTACTTGGGGAACCAAGTAATGTTGTTACGCGAGGGTCTACTGTACTTTTATAGCAGTGATGGCAAACCTTTTAGAGACCGAGTACACAAACAGAGGGGTGGGGCAAACACTGTGCTGTGGGGAAGGAGGAAGCACTCTCATTGTGATGCTGGGTAGCGGGGCAGAGTGTCATCTGTGCTGGGGGGAGGGAGGAAGCGACAGCATGCATGCCAACAGAGAGGGCTGGGAGTCAATGATGTATTGCAGCAGGTTCTGTCAGGTTCTGCAGAACCAGTAGTGGAAATTCCCCCAGGCCACGCCCACTTGGTTGGCCATGCCCACCTCCATAGCCCATAATGCAGGGTGTTTGGCCCTGCCCACAGATTTGGCCCCACCCACAGATTTGGCCAGCCAACAGAGTAGGTAGTAAATTTTTTTGCAGTGCATCACTGCTGGGAGTGCCTCTCTGGCACACATGCCATAGGTTCACCACCACTGCTTTATAAGATCACCAAATGCAGGTGGTGATGCATAAGTGAGGGACAGTCAATTACCAACTTTCAGAACCATATTGCTTGCATGTCATCACAAAATGAATTATAAGGAGAGAATGTGTGTGTGTGTGTGTGTGTGTGTGTGTGTGTGTAACCATCTCACTTCCACATGTTTCTGGGCAATTTTAATTGCATTGAAGGCCTTATACATAATTAGTATGGAACATCTAATGCTTGAAATGGGAAGAACTAATTTATTTAAACGCTTTAAGGTGCTGGGATAGCAGACTTCTCTTAAATGTGTGCATTTATGACGTCTTGATAATAGATATCTTAACAAGGACTATAAATATTTTCCTGCTAAAGGGCATGGAAAGCCAATGCAGTCAGGGTATCAACAATCGCCACAGGCACCAATTATAGTCAGATGGGAATGCCTTCACAGTAGAGAGAGATATTAAAGTCTCAAAATAGCTTCTCCTTCCACTCACATAGTTTGCTTGCTCTTGCCAAATAATCTTTAAAAAGCATAGTTAGACCTAATAAAGCACATTTATTTATCTCTTTTGCAGTTAATAATCTGTCTTGATTAAAATCCTCTTTTAGACAAATAAGTTTCTTCATACCAGGATCCTATCTTTAGAGGATGTAACATTTAAATAATCTTTTTCTTAGAAGTGCAAAGCACCATATTCATAATGCAAGTATAATTTTACTTATTTTTTAAAAGTAAAAAATATAACAGAATTTGTTGAAATCTATTTGGTCTACTGCTTTTTTGTTTGTTAATAGCAAACTACCATGAGAATAGAAAAACTGATTTTTTCCTTTACCGGCCTGTGTAACCAGAGTGATCATGTATTTACTAAATCAAAGAGGTATCTTAGGAAACCTGTATATGTTTATTATACTGAGAATATTGATTTTAGTTGCCCACATGTAACACTTGCAAATAAATTAACATTTTAAACAAAAAAAATATTCAGGGATGGTGTTTTTGTGCCTGAAATCTCTTTGTACCAAATGTGAATTAGAAAAACTATGCTTATTCCTATTTGTGAAAAATTGTTAGTTCTATAGCAATATTTTAATGAAATTATAGTGTCCGATTGCCCTGCACTTAACGATGCAATGGCCCTTTATGGTTGGTTAAGGAAGCAGGGGGAAATGGCACAGCATTTGTTTGTTTGCATCCTTGCTATCCCAATTTTGCCCCATAAAGCAACTCAAGGAGGCTCATAAAAATTAAAATTAAGGTACATTTAAAAGCACAATAAATTCTCAATAGGTAGATGGGTTTGTTTGTTTTAATTTTAACTTAATATCCTCTGCTGATGACAATACTGTAGTTCCGTTTGAATTATTATTATTATTAATTTATTATTTTCATCATTATGTTTATATTAAATATGTTTAATGATTTCTGTTATTATTGTTTTATAGGTTGTGAAAGCTGGACCATAAGGAAAGCTGAGCGCAGAAGAATAGATGCCTTTGAAATGTGGTGTTGGAGGATAATTTTGAGAGTACCCTGGATAGCAAAGAGAACAAATAGGTAGATCTTAAAAGAAATCAACCCCAACTGCTCTTTGGAAGGTCAAATATTGAAGATGAAGCTAAAGTGCTTTTGACATCAAGCAAGAAGAGAGGATTCATTTGAGAAAGCCTTGATGCTGGGAAAGGTGGAGGGCAGAGAATGAGATGGCTAGATGGTATTGTTGATGCAATGGGCACAGAGCTGGCCAGGTTGAGGAGGATAGGGTGCCTGACGTGCGATGGTACATGGGGTCGCAAAGGGTCTGACTCAACTATACAACTAAACAACAGCAAAGTTTATAATTTGTTCTGTAATTTGATATCCTGGCAGTAGTACACCACACCGAGAGTGCTAGACATACAAACTGATTGACTGAATATTATTCAATGAAAAACAATTCATCTAAAATATTTTTGAAACCCACGAAACCACATTTTAAAAAACAAAGATCTAAGAAAGAGTCCAGTTTAAATGCCAGTGACATTTTAAAAAAATATTTTAAAAGAAAAGTCTTTACATGTTGCTGGAAGGATTTGATTCTTTAAAAACCTCCAGTTTATGACTCTATATAAATAAAACGGAAAGGTATGTCAATGTGTCCCGAATGCCCCTGAACGGAGCCCCCTGAAAGCTTGAACATGCCTACCTTTGGCGTCACAGATTGCATAGCCCAGGTCTGGGGGCAGCGGGTGGGGCATGAGCCCCACAAAAGGCAAAAAACTACAGGCCCCAGCATCCCTTGCGCCATGCCCCAGCCAATCAAAAAGGCCGGAACAAGCACAGGAGGGGTGGGACAGAAGCCATGTACTTGGAGAGCAAAGGAAGGCAGTTGTCAGGCATGCGCGTGCCTGGCTCCCCCCGGCCCCTCCAGCGTGTGTGACTCTGTGTGTGTGTGATTGTGTGTGTGTGTTCTCCTGCCTGCGTCCTTCCTTCCTTCCCTCACTCAATCTCTCCTCCTCCGGCCGGAGCTTGCCCACCGTGTTCTTTGGGAGGTGAGGAAGTGATGCCATTTTTGAGAGGAGGGGTAGCGGAGAAAAGACACGGGTGCAACACGGGTGGATGGAGAGAGGGATCCAGGGACACCCACCCAGAGAGGTGTGCACCCCTCCCCAAGATTCTCCCCCCCCCCCGGCGAAGCCGGGCAACTCTGCTAGTGTAGAATATTTTGCTTCTCTATCCACAATTCAAAATGCCAGAAAACGGCACAATATTACTGCACAATATTGTGCCTGTGTGGGAAAAGATGCTAAGCTTTACATACAGTAGCAAAGGCCAGTCTGAATGTTGAAAATACCATGGCAGTGCTGATTTGAAGTCTACTTTCAAAGTTACACTTTTTTGTTTGGAGTGCCCACGTTTTTAGAATTTCCTTGCAGAGCATTATCACGCTCTGCTGCAGAAAAAACATAGCAGCACTCCCATTATGCTATAATATCATAAAAGGGAGACGGCTAACCTACGGTCCTGATGAGAGCTTTCTACAACCTGGGAGCAGCCATAGAGAAAGCTTTATATTGTGTTCCCACAAAACATGCCTGAGAAGTTTGAGAGTCTAAGAGAAGGGCCTCCCCTTAAAGATCTTAGGAACTGAGAAGGCTCATATGGGGAGAGATATGGACCTTAGACATCCTCTGACTAATGTAGATGTATTGAGCCGAATGGATAAAGAACAAGAACTCTTGCTCCAATACCTTTGCCATATCATGAGGAACAACATAAATATAGAATACTCCAACTCTCTCTGCAAGGAAAGATCCCTGGGAAGAGAGGCCCTTGATGTAGATGGACTTCATGGCTGAAGAACCTGAGAGCCTGGTGTGGCATGTCCTTGGAAGAACTGTTCTGAAGAGTTAAGAACAGGAAGACTATTGCCATGATGGTAGCCAATATCTGGAATTGATATCAATATCTAAAATGGATATGGCACCTTAAGAAGAAGACGACATCCTGGAACCAATCTCTGTAGCACTGTATGGGTCACTTCGAATCGGGCACAGAAACAGAGTGGCAGCCAGTGAAGCTGTTGTAACAGGGAATTTATATGCTTCCTCCAATTAGCCCCAGTCTGCAGATTAGCTGCCGAATTTTGAACCAACTTAAGTTTTTGAAGTGTCTTCAAGGGCAAGAGTGTGTTATTGAAATCCAAGCAGGATATAAATAATGCATGTGTCACTGTAGCCAAATTGGATATCTCAAGGAATGGGTGCAGCTGCTATACCAGTTTTAATGTGTGAATGCACTTCTGGCCACTAATGAGAACCTGAGCATCCAGCCTCAGGGATGAATCAGGAAAAAACACCCCAGCTGCAAACCTGAGTTTTCAGGGGCTGGGTGTCATTCCACCCAGCACACACCGAATCCTTATTTTTTGGCCTGACTTTTGACTGGTCGAGAGCACCTCTGCCTTTTTTGGATTAAGTTTCATTCTGTTTGTCCATTACCAATGCCAGACACTGATTTAGAACTGGAACAGCTTCCTCAGAGTGAGGAAGTAGAAAGAGGTTTGGGGTCATCCACACTGAACTCCAAAACTCCAGTCCTCGCCCAGCAGTTTCGTGGATATGTGAAATAGCATGGAGGACAAAACAGAACCCAGGGGGACATCATAACAGTCAAATAAAAGGTGTTGCAGGTTTCCTTCTTTTAGGGGTTCATTTAAATTTATATGTACTCAGAATGGCTTTGTACCTTGCATTACTGTAGTTTAAGAATGCTAGAGACTGCAGCCTTTGTTTGCAGTGGCTATATACAATCATCCAAGATGAGTGACCTTTCTCTACTCAAAGCTTGTATCCAGATGTTGAGATCAATATGTCAGTGAATCAATTCCCTTTATGCTGGAGAATAGACAAAACTACATCTCAGTTTTTAACCCAAGTATACAGAATTTAATCCCACCGATTTTCAATGGGATGGAACTTGTCTTATATTTAAGTATGGGGCTTAACTCCATTGTTCACCCAATTGTAAGATTTTTTTTATTAAAAAAAAAAACACCTGGCTCTCTTATGTAATGTACTGGTTGCTTTTCTTTTATTTGGTTATCTCATGATTGCCTGATTTCAACAAAAGGAGGAACTTTGCATTATGGTAAGGCTACCCGTGGTCAGACTCTTGGCTCACAGAAAAGTTTAAATAGATCTGGAGAATGTCAGTTCTAATGTGTCGCCTTATGGCATCTGTCATGGTGAGGTCTAGAAATAAGAAGGCTTCAGGCAGTCTGAATACTGAGCATTTAAGCATTGGGTGACTGCTTGAAAATATCACATGGATTAGGCTTCTTTCATCTTGAGCCAGATGAACTACATTCTACCCCCAGCAAATGTTGTTTCTTCCAGCAGATCAATATTACAAGAGTCTTATGCATCACACTGAAAGCCGCTTGTGGTGAAATGCAATCAATAAGTAAGTCTGTATATACAATCTGACTGGCCAGTATCCAGCACATGTAGCAAGTTGTCACTGCTGTGATACTCAAGTGCCATATTAATCGGCCCTGAGCATTCTATTGGTATTTTTGTTATATGAATATCTTATGAGTTTCCAAACAGAAAGCAAGGCTTAAAACACAAATTTAGCCCCTGCTAAGAGGAAGGAGCAAACTGCAGACAACTCCTTTAAGCACACATGTGCCTTTCTATAAATGCTGTGGATTGTTGGCTTCTTTACTTGTGTTCTTCCAAATGCCAACCTCACACCCCATATCACAACTGACTCCTGCAATGTGCCAATGTTTCAAAATGGCCTGATCAACAATACTACCACACTAGGGATAAATTTTATTTATTTATTTATATTCATATTTATATAGCCACCCAACTCACAAAGACTCTGGCCGGCATACAATCTTAAAACCCTTAAAACAAGAACAACCTCATTAAAACAAATTACTCCGCTAAAACCCCCACACATTAAAAAGTGGAAGATTACTTTGATATAAAACAGGTGGGGGTCACAACATCTTCAGGGCCCCACACCTGCCCTGCCAGCCATGTTTTCAGATCTTTCCTGAAGGGCAGCAATTCCGTCTGCAGCATTAGTTCCACTGGCAGGAGGTTCCACAAGGCCGGAGCGGACACAGAGAAGGCCCTCCTTCATGTGCTAGAGAGACGGGCCCCTCTAGCAGATGGTACAAGCAGAGAGCCCCTCCGGTCCGCTCTCGTTGGACGGACAGATGTTCTTGGGGCGATGAGGTCTCTTAGGTATCCTGGCCCACTACCATGTAGGGCTTTAAAGGTAATGACCAGCACCTTGAATTGCACTTGGAGGAAATTGGAAGCCAGTGCAGCTCCCGAAGCAGTGGTGAGGCACGAGCATAACGCCCACACCCCATCACCACCCGAGCAGCCGCATTCTGGACCAACTGTAGCCTCCGGATGGTTGTCAAGGGCAGCCCCATGTAGAGCGCATTGCAATAATCTAGTCTAGAGGTGACCAGAGCATGAGTGATCATGAGTAAGGAGTCCCGGTCTAGGAGCGGGTACAACTGGCGAATCACTCGAAGCTGGGCAAAAGCCCTCCTGGCCACGGCCGCCACCTGATCTTCAAGTAGCAGTCGCGAGTCCAGAAGGATCCCCAAGTTGCGCACCGGATCTGTCTGGGGCAGACTAGCCCCATCCATAACCAACGATGGTAGCTCCTGAGATAACACTAGGCCCCTAATCCATAGCCACTCAGACTTCCAGGGTTCAGTTGTAATCCGTTGTCCCCCATCCAGACCCCAACAGCTGCCAGACACTCGGACAGGACTTTGACAGCATCACTGGGATCACCACGAGATTAGATGTACACTTGGGTGTCATCCGCGTACTGATGGTACCGCGCCCCGTGGCAATGGATGATCTCACCCAGCGGTTTCATGTAGATATTAAATAGGAGAGGAGACAGCACCGAGCCCTGAGGCACCCCATATTGGTGTGGCCTAGGGCTGGACATCTCACTCTCCAACCATACCGACTGGGTATGGCCCTTTAGGAATGAGGAAAACCAGGACAACACAGTGCCCTGGATCCCCAATCCTCGGAGCCGTTCCAGAAGGATACCATGGTCAACGGTATCGAAAGCTGCTGAGAGGTCAAGGAGAGCAAGGATGGTCAGATGGCCTCCATCCCTTTCTCGCCAGTGATCATCCATCAATGCAACCAATGCCGTCTCCGTACCATGTCTGGGCCTGAACCCTGACTGAAAGGGGTCCAGATAATCCGCTTCATCCAGGACCCCCCGCAACTGCCGCGCCACCTCCTTCTCCAATACCTTCCCCAAAAATTAGCTGGAATTGTTGGGTCGAGAGCAGGTGTTTTTAGGAGCTGGCTGCTCAATGGCCGTGGGTGACATTATCTGAGTGGTGGAGACAGATCATTTTCTGCATCTAGTACCTAGGTACTGTCGCCAGAGCAGTACCTAAGGCACTAATGGCAAACCTTTAAAAGATCAAGTGCCCAAACAGAGGGGCAGGGTGAACTCTGTGCTGAGGAGAGGGAGGAAGCGCTCCCATTGGGCTGCTGGACAGAGGGGCGGGCAAACTCTGTGCTGGGTGATGGGGTGTCTGCCTATAGAGAGGCCTCTGAGTGCCCCCTCTAGCACTTGTGCCAAAGGTTCATCACCACTGACTTAGATGCATACCCGTCAAGCGCAGCTCCAGAAAATATGGGAACTGTGCAGAAGGGTTCTGTGCATGCTCAGAAGGGTCCTGTGCATGCGCGCATGCGCAGTAACTACTTTCCCTGCCAGTCAAATTATGGAATGGCAGCGGGAAAGTGGAGGTATTGCCACAGAAATCCCGGAAATCCCGGCCAATCCGGGATACTTGACAGGTATGCTTAGATGCATACACAAAGCTAGCTAGGGATGGCAGAAAAATTAATTTTTCCAAGTTTTGGGAATGCCGAGTTTGAAAAAGTCCACTTGGCATTTTTCCTGTAATAACTCTGGTTATCTTGCTATGGCAATAGAGCAGACCATACTGCCAGCGACTCAAAGCAGATTGTCAGGCAGTAGTTAACTAACATTACAACCCTGAGGACTAACAGCCTTGGATGCCAAAGTCCTCTTGGCCCTTTCCACCGGTCAGGAGGATAAACCTCCTCACCAGTGGTTTTGGTTGGGGTGCCGTGATGTATTCACGTGGTGACTTTTGTCTTTCTTGCTATCGAACTTTCTGTGGGACTCTGTGGGACTTCACAAACGTGTTGCTGTGGGACTTCTCAAATGATGTTCTCTCTCTCTTTTTGTAATGCTTTTTGTTATTGTGATACTGATACTTTTTGATACTGTGATTGTAATGATTTGTGATGATGATATGATATTGTTTGTGATCTGTGATGATAATATGTATTGTGACTATTATTAGCCGCCCTGAGTCGAATAGCCGAGTGGGCGGCATACAAATCGAAGAAATGAAATGAAATGAAGTAGATTAAATCCCACTTGAGTACATCTTGGGGGGGGGGGGGTAGCAGCTTCATCAATACTGGCCTGGGGTTCATGAGGACTTTGTGTGCCAAAAAGGCTCACAAAACTGGATGAGTGGTACAGGTGTCACACTGGGATGCAGAAGGTAAATGGAAGACCACTGCATTATATTGTTCCCAGGACAATCTTCACAGTTGATCCCCATGATGATAGCCAACATTTGGAATCAGATACAGCACTTGAAGAAGAAGAACTCTGGTTATTGCTATCCTTCTCAGTAGAAAAATGACATTTTTAATCGCTGGCTGTATGCTAATGAGAGTATCTCCTCACTTGAAGCCTGCAATCATTCCAGGCTGTGATTTTAAGATAGTGTGCGCTGGCGTGTAATTGACCAGCAACTTGCATGAAGGGATGGATATGCTTTAATGTGGCTTAAAACAATCTTCTACCCTTTTAAAAACTAAGCAGCATTTGTATTGACATTTTCAAGCCATGAATACATCTTACAGGCAAGCTCTCTAATGATGAAAGAAAGAAATAATTAAAGGCATACATTCAAGAACTTGGCTTTTAAAAATGGTGTGTCTGTTTATGTGAATTGATATTTTACAATTGTGTTGGTGTTTTCTGTTCTAACCTTTGAATTTGGCTTCCGAAAATAATTTAGCGTTAGTTAGTTTCAGGCAACTTCCCAAATGTGGATTAGTCACACATTGAGAGAGGAAGTGGCAACTGTGAAGCACAGGAGCAACTAGAAAAGAGGACCTCTGTGATTAAAATAGAGTGCTGGCAGAGTCTGTGGTATGAAGTGTAATAAAATAAATAGCATGCATGTGTTTTATTAGAAGCCAGTTGCTGGTGGTGATCTCATAATTCTCTGTTTGCCACTCATACCCTTCAGACATTAACCATATGAGAACACAGAAGTCAATTCCTTCTATTTCAGCTGTGTCTATACAGGTACTAGTGTTGCTAACTGGGCATCTTATAGATCTGGGCTACAGCTGACATGATACTATGGATGGGGCGGAGGGGAATTATAATCCAACAGATCAGGAGGGCTGCAGGCTGCTAGAAGGTGGTCTCCAATAATTTGATACTGTTCTCCATCATCTCACACTGGAATCTGGACAAGCCCTACTGAGAAACAATAGGGCCTAGACCTGGTGTCCTTAGCATGTGAAGCATATGTTTTATGGCTGAACCACAACACCTCTGCAACATGAATCAGGGCTTGTGCTCTTGGAAAGACTGGCATTTTACAAAGCACACAAGGGGTCACCATCTGCAAGTCAAGAGGAAATGTGGCCCCGGAGAAACTGCAGCAAAACACAGAGTAAGACTATGTGACGAGAAGTGCCAAAAGAAATAGGGCACTACTACTTGCTTGAGTACTGGCAAGAGAGGTGGCTGGAAGGAGATAATTACTTGCAAGATTTTATGTTCAAAATTAATTAGGGGTTCAAGAGTACCAACATTCACTGTACCGGTGCAAAATGAAATGTGTTTCCTAGTGTCTTTTGAAAGTACTACAAAGAAATAAATCACAAAGGGTAGGTGGAAAACTGAATTATTTCAAGCCACAGAAACTGAATCTGTCAAAATCCTAACAAATATGAAATCCAAAGCAATGGTCCACAGACTAGAAATGTTTAATAAGCATTTCAACTCCAAGAAAGGGAACACAAGTCATACAGTAATTGTAGGACCATTGCATTAATTTCCCATGCAAGAAAAGTGATGCTTAAGGTGCTGCAAGAAAGGCTTAACATACATGGAATGAGAAACACTTGAGATTGAAGCTGGATTCAAAAAAGGAAGAGGCACTTGAGATCATATAGCAAATTTCCACTGGCTACTGGAGTACACCAAAGGCCTTTGAAAGATCAGTTTATGCTTTGTAGACTACATCAAACCCTTTGACTATATGGATCGTGAGAAATTGTCATTTGTTCTGAACGAAATGGGTGTGCCTCAGCACTTGAGTGCCCTAAGGCACAAAATGTATTGTAGAAGGTACTGTTAGGATGGTATATGAAGAGACAGAATGGTTTCCTATAAGCAAAGATGTCGACAAGGTGTATTTTATCTCTTTATTTGTTCAATCTGTATGCAGAACATATATGGAAAGCTGGACTAGATTGAGATGGAGGAGTGAAAATTGGTGGAAAGAAATATCAGTAATTTAAGATGTGTAGATGACACCATTTACTAAAAAATCAGCAATCACTTGAAACAACTTTTAGTCCAAATGAAAGAAGAAAGAGACAATGTAGAACTGCATTTGAACGTTAAGAAGACAAAAATCTTGATTACAAAAGAGCTACACAACTTTAAAATTGACAATGAGGAAGTTGAAATAATGGAGGTTCTGCATACCTAGCTTCAACCATCAATTCAAATGAGATAACGTGTTTTGATATAGAATTTCATCAAACTAAAAATTTGGAGAATATTTTTAAAAATAAGATTTTAAAAAGTACTATAAAAGACATAAATAACCCTTTCTATATAAAACTTCAGTGAGATGGAGAGAAGAGTCTCTTTGTAAACCTAAGCAGGTTTATATGAAGGAGTGTAGTTCTCTAAATTTGGACTATAACTTCAATGACCCCTGACTGCTGACCATGCTGTCTTGGCTGAATTCCCGTAATCCACATGGCCATTGGCCATGGTGAACTCATGGGAATTATAATCCAAAATATCTTAAAGGTACCAATGATCAGGATGTCCTAATGGCCTAACTGACAATAGTATTGCATTTATCTGATAGTACAGTAAAACCTTGCATAAAGAGCACCTCGCTTAGAGACTAACTCACTTAAAGAGCAGAATTTTCTCTGAATGGTCACCTCACTTAACAACTAAAACCAACCAAAGACTTGCTTAACAACTAAATCAGGGTTCGCAATCCCCCCGCCAGAAATCACTATTGGTCACTTACAATGGTGTTTCGCTTAAAGAGCAAACTCGCTTAAAGAGCAATCCTGCAGAACGCGTTATGCTTTTTAAGTGAGGTACCACTGTATATAAGAAAGTTCCTTATATATGCTCTGTTACTTCTTTAAACCATTGAAAGAAAGAGTTCTATGGCTTATGCAGAATTTGTGCATTATAAAATATAACAATTTTCATCTAGCTGGTAATACAGTACTAGCACATTTTAAGTGACTGCATATTATATTTAACTGAATTACATTTTCTTTTTTAAATCCTTCCCTCTACCTCCAGGGTTAAAAAAAATCTGTCAGCCTCTTATGAGAGAAAAATATCTCACAGTAAATGACCAGCAGATTGCCTTAGGACTTAAGGTCAGAAATATGCTCTTTAGTTTTGTGACTTTTTGCTCAGTTTTGTATTAACACATTAGCTGAAATAATTGTTCAGAATGAAAATCAGAGATGGCATCTGGAAATGGAGTAGAAGGTCAGGATGGTATGAGAACTCCTAAGTGGAGTAGGGGAGAACAGCAGAGATAATAATATTGAGCTGAAACTCTTACAAATAACTCTGTCAATGGTATATACTAACCAGTCTGGTCAGGTTATTCTGCTATGGTAATAGAGTAAACCATACTGCCAGTGGCGGTTAACTAACCTGACAACCCTGAGGACTTGGGTGCTGAAGTCCACAGGGAAGGGTGATGTTCCCCAAGTGGATTAAATCCCACTTGAATCCATCTTGATGGAGGGCAACAGCTTGATCAATACTGGCCTGGGGTTGATGAGGACTTTGCGTGTCAAAAGGGCTCAGGACTAGAAAGTGACTCATGAAACCGGATCAGAGGTATGGGTGTCATGCTGAGATGCAGAAGGCAGATGAAAGGCCACTGCACATTATGTTCTCAGGACAGTCTTCATGGTTAATCACCATGAGGATAGCCAATATTCAGATTTGGATATGGCAGAAGAAGAAGTATATACTAGTTTTCACCCATCAAGGAAATAAGGAAGAGAGAATAATAGGAAGAGAGGGTGTTGTCTTTAGCAGGATCAATTCCTGCTATTGTAGAGGCATGACAGCTTTTATTCTTTAACAGATGTAATATTTAAAAGGAAATTGCAGCAACATGTTCAATGTCAGTGCAATGTTCTTCCATTCTACTCAGTTGCGTTGTTTATGTGAAAGACATAAGCCATAAATTCCAGGCATTCTAAAAAAAGTGACAAAAAACATGCAAGGAGGTTGAATGGGGATTATGTAGTAACTCACAAAACATTCCAGACTGCCCCACATCATTGTTTTTATAGTTGCTTGAGGACCAAGAGTGAGAAATCAGGTTTAGCCCACTCCCCCCCCCATTTAAACAATGCAAGCAACCTTTGCTTATATGCTGAAATAGCTGATGAACCACTTTACCATAGGGCAAATAAAATACTTTCCCTGCTCCTTTGTGGAGTGGCAAGGAAAGTGCACGTCATTCCCCCCTCCCCCTCTCCTAAATGATTGTTTTAGCACTGGATCAGTTAGTAGAGTGGGGGCTGCAATGGTTCAGTGGTTAAGAAGCTCACCTTGTTAGCTGAAAGGCCGGCAATTCAGCAGTTCGAGACCTGGGTTCTGCATGACAGATTGAGCAACCATCTATGTCCCAGCTAATGCCAAATTTGCAGATCAAAAGCAAGAAATTGCAAGAAGGATAAATAGGGACGAATTCAGTGAGAAACGATCTTAGGGACATGAAAGGAGCGTCATTCGGGTGTCCCTTGAGTGGAGTTTCTCCAGCAACCCAGAAAAATTTCTGACACAAAATTATTATTATTATTATTATTATTATTATTATTATTATTATTATTATTATTATTATTATTATTATTATTATTATTATTATTATTATTATTATTATTATTATTATTATTATTATTATTTAGTAGGGTAAAAATAAAATTCCATCATTTTTCTTTGTGGAGTTGACAGGGAATTGCAAGTTTCTTGATGGAAAAATGAAGAATTTTTTTTTAAACTCTCCTAAACAGTGCAGTTCTACTGTCGGTTAATATATATGATACACAAGGTCTACCTGATCAGGGTGTCCAACGTTGGTGCCCCAGGTGTTCTTGGACTTCAATTCCCAGAAGCCCTGATCAGCAGCTGTGCTTACTTGGTCTTCTGGTAATTGAAGTCCAAGGGCTCCTGGGACACCAAGGTTGGCCACCCCTGGAATAGAACAATAGAATTAATGTGTCTGATCATCATTGGTCCAAATCCAGAGATTTCAAGAGATTAATCTTTCTGTCTACTTCAAAGTAACACTCATTTTGTCTGTTCCATTAAGGATTTTTTGTTGTTCAGTCACACAGTCAAGTCTGACCCTTTGTGACCCCATGAACCACGGCACGCCAGGCTCCTCTGTTATCCGCCATCCTCCGTAATCCACCCAGATCTATGCCCACTGCGTCAACGAAGCCGTCTAAACATCTCATCCTCTGCCTTCCCCTCCTCCTTTTGCCTTCCATCTTTCCTAGCATCAGGGCCTTCTCCAGTGAGTCCTCATTTAGTGGCCAAAGTACTTCAGCTTCAGCATTTGTCTTTCCAGGGAGCAGTCAGGGCTGATTTTCTTTAGGATTGACTGATTTGATCTCCTTGCAGCCCAGTGGACTCTCAAGAATCTTCTCCAACACCACAGTTCAAAGGCAACTATTCTTTTGCGCTCAGCCTTCCTTATGGTCCACCTCTCATAGCCATAACATTACTACTTGGAAGACCACTGTGCTTCATCCAGCCCTGCATGGGGGTCATATGAAGTGGACTTGATCCACGAAAGCTAACATTAAAATACAGCAGTTAGTCTTTAAAGTGCCACACTGTTTTTGTTTTGTTTGCTCTCTTATATGCTTGAAACACAAACTAACATAAGCTACTATTCCAAATAGTTCTAGCTGATCACTTCAACTGGAAACCCCAGGAACAGAAGATGAGACTTCCTGCTTGCAAAACTCATGGAGCTACAGTCTTCTTCCTCCAGTAATTACTCTCTCTTCTTTTTCTTCCTCTCTTATAAGTTTCTAATGAATTGGTGCAGTTTAAAATACATTACTGCCACTATTTCTCCTTGAACAGAAACAGCACAATAGACAATGTGTTTCTGTGTCAGAGATTACTCTAGGTTGAAAGGATTTATTTTTTTTTTTGCAGGGGATGCCCGAATGAGGCTTCTTTCATGTCCCCTATCGTGCAGCTCTCGGGGAATTGAACTCTGTCCTTTCAGTCTCCAAGCACAGTGCTTTTACCCATTGAGCCACCGGGGAGCTGCTACAATAAGCAATAGGAAGGTGAGAAGGGAGGTTGTTATATATAGTTACAGCATTTGTAAAAATGCTCTTTTTATATAAGTGCAAAGCTAGGCTATGTGAAATAATTAATATTTTGGGGGAATTTAAAGCCAGGCGTATGTCAATGGGAAAGAAGTTTGCTGCAAGCAATTTTTCTACAACTGAAAACGTTCTTGTCATGACTCTCTGCTAGTGGGAGAAATATTCTTTCTTGAGATTGCCTTGCCATCAGCTCAATGGAGTCACAGATATTACAGACAAACGAAGTTCTTGAATGTTATATTACTAAAACGGAGAGAGTTTGGAGTCAGAGACTCATCTTTTCCTTCTATTTCTCATAGGTATAACATCTAACAGTTAAAGATCATGTTTTATGTGCCAAGTGCTTTATCAGAGAACTATGGCAGGCAATCTTTCTAAGTTGATTAATAATTAAACTTAATGGCGCCTATCTTCCCCAGACAACAGAATACAAGGGGTTGTTTTTGTTATATTACTGTCGGCATTCTTGAAGTTTGCAGAACCCACTGTGCAAGAATGTGCCGATGTCTGAAGGCAAAATTTAAGCTTCTTGGGAAAATCGGCAGACTACTGGAAAGGAAATAATTCATCTTCCTCATGGGCCCGGCAACCAGAGGTGCCATACATCCATCGGCAACTCTGGTTGTCAAAACAGACCTCTTGGAGGGGGAACCGATTGTTTTAGAAGAACCAACCAGGACAAAGTACTGTATGAGAAAATGGATGCTGAAAAATGGAACTGGGGAATTCTTAAGAATTTAACTCCCTCACTTCCAATTTTCATTGGGGAAAAGCTCCCATAAAAGTCAATGTGAGCTCCTTCAACTTAAATGAAAACTCCTGATAGCATTGTCTGTAGTTGGTTCAAAAACACAATTACTTATGTGTCTCTGCAGGACTAAGTGGGAGTGAAAATTCCGTAATTAATAGGCAGCTTCCATTGTCAGTTGGGTAAACCTAATTTGAAACCCATCAATCACTTAGGTTTTTCCTAGTATAAATAGTTTTGTTGTTGTTGTTGCACAGTCAATTCCGACCCTTTGCAACCCCATGGACCATTGCCCGCTAGGCACCTCTGTCCACCATCCTCCTCAAACCGCCCAGCTCTGTGCCCATTGCGTCTACAATACCATCTAGCCATCTCATTTTCTGCTGCCCCCTTCGTCTTTTGCCCTCCACCTTTCCCAGCATCAAGGCCTTCTCAAGTGAATCCTCTCTTCTCATTTTATGTCCAAAGTACTTTAGTTTCATCTTTACTATTTGACCTTCTAACGAGCAGTCAGGGTTGATTTCTTCTAGGATCGACCTATTTGTTCTCCTCGCTGTGCAGGGTACTCTCAAAACTCTCCTCCAACACCACATTTTGAAGGCATCTATTCTTTTGTGCTCAGCTTTCCTTATGGTCCAGTTCTCACAGCCATACATTACTACCGGAAATACCATAGCTTTGACTATGCAAATTTTAGTTTGCAAGTTGATGTCTCTACTTTTAACTATGTTCCCCAGGTTTCTCATAGCTTGTCTCCCAAGAATCAGTCGCCTTTTTATTTCATGGCTACAATCACCACCTGCAGTAATCTTTGATCCTTGGAAAGTAAAGTCTGTCACTGCTTCTACTTCTTCCCCATCTATTTTCCAGGGACTGATAGGACCTGTTGCCATTTATCTTGGTTTTCTTGATGTTGAGTCTCAAGCCAGCTTTTGCACTTTCTTCTTTCAACCTTAGCAAGATTTTCTTTAGGTCTTCCTCACTTTCTGCCAGTAGGGTAGTATCATTTTCGTATCTCAAATTGCTGATGTTTCTCCCAGCAATTTTGATCCCGAATTGTGATTCATCCAGCCTTTCATTGTGAATTATGTGTTCCATATATACGTTGAATAGACAAGGTGGTAAAATGCAGCCTTGTCTTACTCCCTTTCCTATTCCAAACCACTCTATCATTCCGTATCCTGTCCTAACTGTTGCTTCTTGACTCATGTACAGATTTCTCATGAGGCATATAAGGTGTTCTGGTATTCCCATCTCTTTGATTACTTGCCACGTTTTGTTGTGATCCACACAGTCAAAAGCCTTGGTGTAGTCAATGAAACAGAAGTAGACTTGTTTCTGATATTCCTTTGTTTTCTCCATGATCCAATGTATGTTGGCAATGTAGTCTCTAGTTCCCCTGCCTCTTCGGAATCCCGCCTGCACTTTTGGTAATTCTCTCTCCATGTGCTGCTGAAGTCTATCCTGTTTTATCTTGAGCATAACCTTGCTAGGGTGTGGGATGAGCGCAATTGTTCGATAATTTGAAAATTCTTTGCCATTGCCTTTTTTGGGATTGGGATATATACTGATCTTTTCCAATCCTGTGGTCATTGTTGTGTTTTCCAAATACTCTCCATATATACATCTTTAGAAAAAGAATCTAGAAGAAAATGCGGCTCTGTATACTTGCTCTGCGGTAAAGCTATTTTAAGGCAAGCACATTTTGTCTACGTTTTCCAAAGGCCAACACTGCAGATACAGATGCAGAGCTTCATATACTTTGCTTGGAGCATGCAGCTTCAATCCTATGCAGTATTTTGGGGAAAGCAGACAATCTAAATAGTTTTAAGGTACACATCTGGCCCATCACTCCATTTTCCAGGGATAAATTCTATGGCATACAGTTATAATGTAACAAAATGTTTTGCTGGTTTAAATTAGAGGTGAAAGCTGTTTGCAGAATTAATAACCATCTACAAAACCACATTTAACAGCCACAAACCTGGCAAAAATAATGATTCCCTCCCACTATATAGATGATGAATAGTGAGACACAGAAGAGATAACATCCAAGGCAGTAAATAGCTACATGGGAATATAATCCATTGGGGGCAGGTTGGAATGATCGCATCTATGTTGCAGTCAGGTAAATCCACCTTGTTTTGAGACTCCATCCGGGGTTAAACTAAATTGCTCCACTCTATTGTATCCTGCCCTCAGTGTGTATATATACACCAATGAGGGGATAAAATAGAGAGGAGCTGTGTTACAGCTGATCAGTTACGTGGCTTTTACCTCCACACCTGCCATTAATAGGACTTAGTGGTGGGCTCACGGGTAAAACTCAAATGAGGTAAAAGTCAAACAGTGCTTTGCAGCTGACAAGATTTCCTCCATCAGCTACAAAGAGGTTTCCCACCCACTGACAATGACCAGTGTGGAGAGGATCCTCCCCTTTGCAGCTGATGGGGGAAGCATTTTTATAAATTATGATCTATTGGTAATTACACTCATAAAAAGCAAAGATTAGAAAGGTTAGGAGTATATTTATCCACTACTTCTGGAATTTCCCAGTCAGTTAACCTGAAGCTAGAGGATTCTGGAAGTTGAAGTCCAAAAAATAATATTTCTTGTCATTTCTGGACAAAGGCTGCATAAATGCCTCAAGAGATCAAAATATCTAGGGGGTAGAAGACTGTTCATGCTATCCCAATTTACAATCTCTCTGCATGTGTACTCTTCCCTCCCATCCCATTCTAACTCTTCAGATGTTCAGGATGAAGGTGTGAGGACAAACATTCAGAGTGTTCAGCTGAATGTGCTAAGAATCTCCCATTACACTTTCATGCTCAGCTAGGCATGGAAAAGAATGTCACTGGAGATGTGATTCTTAATTAAAGTATCAATTCCCTACTCCTTGAGCCTCACTGTGAAACGAAGCGCATCCTTGCCTTGGAAATTCACACCTTTGCAAGTCTTGTAGCACATTTCGGGAAGTGTAATGTGCACAAAGACAAACATCTGTTTGGAAAATGTCAACATGTATAATTGCATACATTTGTGTACATAAGTAAAAATGTATAAAGAATTATGTATCAATTTCCATACAGGAATTTTAAAAAGTCCAAAGGCATGTTAAGTGACAAAGAATGGGACAAGCATGCAGATGAAAGCTGGAGCATTTATCCTAATCATCCACTCAGTACGCTGAAAGTGTCTGGCAGGAAGAGAAACATTTAGACGGTGGAAAATTCATGTACAAATACATGCATTTGCAGAGAGTATAAGAAGTGGAATCAACCTGGCTGCATATTTGATAGAGAGCTGAAACCTTGGCTCTGATCCTTGTTGAACCGATATCTATCTTACCATTGTTTTCAAGAATATCTTTGCCACATGCACACTGCTGACAGGACACAATGGGACAGATACTGAACTAATTACTCTGGAACTAAAAAAATCATTTCAGCTTTCCAATAAGTGTTTCCCATTGATAAGAATTAATAGGAAGCAATTTCTGACTTCTCTCATTCTAAGAGTGATTTAGCAATCTACATAAATGAAGAAATATTTCAAATCTTCCATGAGCTAGATTACCTATATTACTGCCACAAACTGATCCAATTTACATTTTAATCATCCCACCCACCAGAATTACATTTACATTTTCCTGAGAATATGGGGGGCAGTAAAGTTTTACAGTATCCTAACAAGAGACAATAACTGAATTCCTACAGGGTTTTTTTTTTTCAGACACAAGAGGCTTTTCTTGGTCGTTTCTCTCTCTCTCTCTCTCTCTCAAAGAAACCTAGGCTCAAAAGAGACTCATTCATTCATTTCCAACTAAAAATATACACGTGACACATTCCAAGTCACTGACTGTTCTGACAAGCTGTCATCCTGGAAAAATTCCCCAGCTGTCAGGGAGAAATAAACCAGCTAACATTTCTGAGCACAGACACATGCATAACAACATGATGGAATATTTTCAAAATTCGAATATATGAATATATTCGAATAAAATTCGAGTATGAATACTGGGATACTGCTTCTTTGTGACTGTATCATTTTTATGATGTATCTGTTTTATATTATTGTAACTGTATTTCTATTAATTTTGCTGTTTGATGATATTGTATTTTTATATGTTGTAAGCCGCTTCGAGTGGCACTTGTGCCAGGAAAGCGGGATATAAATTGAATGTAATAATAATAATAATAATAATAATAATAATAATAATAATAATAATAATAATAATAATAATAATAATAATAATAATAATAATAATAATAATAATAATAATAATAGTAGTAGTAGTAGTAGTAGTAGTAGTAGTAGTAGTAGTAGTAGTAGTAGTAGTAGTAGTAGTATATTGCTAGTGGTGAGGAATTGCACTATTTGCTACTGACATTTCTTTTAGAGTAAATATCTGAATATGGCAATCAAATATGCAAATCCCTGGGAACTTGTTTAGTCCTATAACAAGAAGCATCAGCTAACATATTTTATCTGTGGAATGGGCTGGGGGGAGCAGAAAGCAAGATACCAAGAGGTATTCTTGAATCTGAGGTCTCTGAAGTGCTGGGGTATAAATCAGGAAATATTGGCAGAAATGAGATCAAAGCAGGAACTATGGCAGACTGTTGGCAAAACCATTACAAACAATCTTCAGAAATGTCTGCATAATTTTGAAGACTTATCATAGATCAAAGGTCCTTCAGCCTAATGTCCTCCAGGTATTTTGGACATCTTCTACAATGGTAGTACTGTACTTCTAATAAGCATGGTCAATGGGCAAGAATGCTGGGAATTGTAGTTCAAAATATCTGGGAGCACAACATTGGGGGAGTCTGTTTAGACTCATGAGAAGATGTCACAAGAGGAATGCCATCTCACAGCACACACCAAGCTTCCCTCGACCTGAAAAAACATGCCAGAGTTGTTAATTGCTTCCCTCCCCCTATTCTAACAGTAAACTGTATCTAAATTATAACAGCGAAAATAAAATCCAAAATGAAACCAATCACCAGTACATTTATTCCATTAGCAAGCTTTTGAGTCCTCCAGAATTTTTCATTACAAAAGAAAAATGGGAGCTGCAGGTCCCGTTCCAAGGTTGCCTGAACATATAATACAGTAAAACCCCGACTTACATATGCCTCAAATTACATAAACTTTGACTTACATAATGATTTTGTGCTAAAACCATGATCCCGATTTACATGGTTTCCTATGGGTTTTCTTCGAGTTACATAAAGATTCTTTTTCCTATGGGTTTGCTTCGAGTTATGTTAAAATTCATTTCCCTATGGGTTTGCTTAGATTTACATTAAAAAAATCATTTTTCCTATGGGTTTGCTTTGAGTTATGTAAAAAAATATTTTTCCTATGGGTTTGCTTTGAGTTACATAAAAAACCGATTTAAGCAAAAGCCTATGGAATTGACTTTTTTCGTAAGTAGGGGTTTTACTGTATTCAAGTTCTCAAGTAAATTATAATGGAATTTCTTGTGCATTTGGCAGAAAATATCTAATACAGTGGTACCTCGCTTAAAGAGCATAATGCATTCCATGGGATTGCTTTTTAAGCGAGTTGCTCTTTAAGCAAAACTCTTGGAAAAAGCACCGTCACCCCAATTTAGTTGTTAAGTGAGTTTTTGTTTGTTTTTAGTTGTTAAGCAAGGGTGGCCATTCAGAGAAAATTCTGCTCTTTAAGCAAGTTAGTCTCTAAGCGAGGCGCTCTTTATGCGAGGCTTTACTGTATCTTATGGTATTTTCCACAATTCACACCATTTCTTTAACCTTTAACCTTCTTACAATGTGTACTCATGATGATGGAGACCCAAGAGTAAGTTAAATTACTGTCCTTCCCTTCTCCCACCATTGGGAGTGAATTTAGCTTCTTTTAAGTATGGTTTGACCAGATGATGCTGTTCTAGTATGGCTGAATCATTGCTAGTGCTAGTTGTCCTGACTATCAAGGGTTTTTTGCACAATCTGCTGCAGGCACAGCTTGGACTGACAGAGTCTCACCTACAGTATCTTTTGGCACAGCCCTCGGCAGATGGTTGGCAAGGGAACACTGCTAGGGTTAAGAAGGCACATCATTCTGTAGGTTTGGCATCTGAGGTGAGAAAATGCCAGAGGGTAAAACGAAAAGCTGTTTCAGAACCCAACCATGGGATATAAGATTACACAGCATTCCAGTTTTCTGCAGCTTTTGGAGGGTTGGGAGGGATTACTTGCTGATGCTTTGCCTATCAGTCTCAGTGAAGGGAACAGATGGGTAGAATTGCTAAACTAGAATGGCTGTTGTTGTTTTCAATAGGAAATTTGGTTTGAGGGCATTTACAAGCAAATAGGCAAAGTTTTCACAAAGTTTTGTTCCAGGGGAAACCATACATTGCTTGACTAGCTCACAGATGGACAGATGGAGTCTAAAGATGTAGTGGGAAGAAAGCAGGAAGTACAAGGAAACAGGAACAATACAGAAGCCTCGTGTCAAGGGCTGGCACTGCTGAGGCTTGTACTTATGCAACGAGGCCTTCAGCTATAGCAGGGGTTCTCAACCTACAGCCCATGGGCCTAATCCGGCGCATGGAGCACATTATTACAGCCCACAGTGGCCACCCTGGCACCTCCAGAAGCTCCCACCACCACCAGAAGTCCCAATATGTCACTTACAGCAGTGGCGGTGGTGGCAAGTGTGCCATTTTTGTGACCTCTTGCACAGCCTCTGCCACCTCTCAGGGCAGCGGGTGTTTTTTTGGAGCATTCCGGCTCCATTTGGGGGGTTTCCCCCCCTCTTCTCCGCTTTGTTTTGGCAGCTAAACCATGGTGTTTGGGGACTTCCGGTTGCTGGACAGAGCTTAAGTCAGTGCCTGGGTTCACACCACGGAAACAGGAAGTGCCCAAACGTCACGGTTTAGCTGCCAAAACACAGCGGAGAAGTGGTGAAAAAAATAACAAAATGGAGCAAAAAAGCTACGAAAAGCCTCCCGCTGCCCTGGGAAGTGGCAGAGGCTGTGCAAGAAATTGCAAAAATGGCATGATTGCTACCACTGCTAGTGAAAACATAAGCAATGGAAGCAACCATGGCTCCACCCCAATATCTGAGTGTCAGGTGGAAAAACATTGGGGACCCCTGAGCTGAAAAGCATAGTGGCAGTTTTTCTTACTATCATTACCTGCTCATCTGTCTGCTTCAGATCTGCATGCAATGATAACATTGATGAGATGGAGCAAGATTGCCCATCCCCTTTGGATGAGCTCAGGCCGCATTTATGGTGAACCTTGGTGGTCCAGGTGTTCTTGAGCTTGGGCTTCTGGTAATTGAAATCCAAGACCATGTGGAGTACCACGGTTCGCCATCACGGCCTCAGGGGGAGAGGGAAATAATCAACATCAGCAACTACGCTGGGACAAAGATGGAGGCATTTGAAAGAGCAGGACCCTCCTTAAAGTATCTCACCCAGGCCCCAACACCCAGATTTGGAACTTGCACGGAGCACATATATGTGCCCTTGTTTCCCACTAAATTTGACATTTCTGCGTAGTCCACTGCAACAAAAGTAAAGTATGGCCATTCAACATGCTGCAGCTTCCAACGGTCTTATAGCAAATGGTGAACATGCTGGGTTTTGCATTCCAAGAACATCAGAAGAGCTATGTTTCACCAAGCTGTCATAGGAAAAGAAGACCCTTTAGGAGACTAGAACTAACTTCAATATATATAACCCAGGCTTTCTCTGAATCAGACACATATGGTCAGTAGCCAAATTTGTTACCAATGTTTTTGCACCATCCAATGAAAGACACAAATAAGGAAGCTCTTTAAAAAAAAACTTGGGGGACACCAGACACAGCTGGAAATCTATGTTTGACTTCTGGGATAAAGTGAGAAATACAACTGCTAGTTGTTCTAGCTTGACTTAATTTGCAACTACACAGTCAAATACAGCAAGATCTGCTGCATGTATAATACAGATGGATTTGATTTTTTAAAATGATCATATTACAAAAAGGCTGATTTGAATCAAGCCCCAGTTGCTCTTGACGTGTTTTCCCCCCTGCCGCTGGGGGTTTCCTACTTTTTTAGTCTGGAATGACTCAAACTGATTTCTCCCTGTGTGATCAGTTCTTTTGTTCTTGTAAAAAAAGGGTGACTGTATCTATAGATGGTGTGATGATGTAGGCCAGGGATCCTCAACCTATGGCCCACAGTCCAGATCCAAAATATCTGGCCTGTGCCCTTGCTCCAGCCTCCGCTTCCACTGCCTCAATCTTTGTCTCCTCCACTTGGTTTGCATGTCCCTAATGGTGCTCCATAGCAGGGTGAATATTGTAAGACTTACAACATCCGCCCTGCTACAGAGCACTGTTAGGGACACGTCAGGCCAAACTGAGGAGACAAGGATTGAGGTGGTGGTGGTAGTGGCAGCATATCCAGTGGTTGCGGGGGCATTTCCTTCACCCATGTGATGCAGCTCCTCCAGGCTGGTAACAGGGGAGTGGGGGGCTTTTGGGGGTGTGGTGGGCTCAGTGTGGTCATCACTGTCGCCGAAGGCAGTGGTGGGAGACCACCAGCCCGACCCCTCAACAATTTGAAGGAGCATGACCCAGTCCCCAGCCAAAAAAGGTTGAGGACACCCGATGTAGGCAGTTGGGGCAGGATGTTTAGGAATCCCAGGAACACGCCTCTCCATAATCTGTCCCATGAGCCTCTCCAGAGAGTTTAACTCTGAGTTATAGCAGTGATACACTACTTTAATGCTATATCACCTCTGCTCAGGAAAAAAATAAACATTTGCTACAAAATAAAAACGATCCTGATATAAAACACAAAAGACTTCACATTTTTCTGTGATATATGTATATATTTCTGTGTATGTTGTGAAGAACTTTGGAAAGCTCTTGCCTTGTCTCTAACATTGTGCAACCGTTTAAAAACCAAGTACATCTTATTGGGACCAGGCAGAGAGCCCTTTCTGTGTCTGCCCCAGCCCTATGGAACCTCTTACCACCTGAGTTGTGTCACCAGACGGAACTACTCCCCTTTAGAAAGTTGCTGAAGACATGGCCCGCTGGCTGATTTAGCCTATGTGAGGGGCTGCCCCCCAGCTTGGTTATTCTGTTTTAATGGGGGTAGGGTGGGGAGGGTTGTTTTTTAATGATGATTTGTTTGTTTGTTTGTGTTTTAATGCTGGTTTTAGCTGGGGTTGTTAGGTCTTGTTTTAGCTATTGTTGTTGTATTGTTTTATATTGTAATTTTTATTATATTGTTAGCCGCCCTGAGTGGTGTACCCACCAGGAGGACAGGATATAAATGTGCAGAAATAAATAAATAAATAAGCTGCTCGACAGCAAACCATAAAAGGATCGGCAAAAATGGGAACAAAGGAAGGAAGGAAGGAAAACAAAAAAAAATTCCCTAGCAATTTACTTTTTAAAATAGTTTTGTAAACAGTTTACAGATTGTAAAGCTGTAACGAATGCCTCACATTTTCTCTTTGGTATTGCATATAGCCACATGGGAATCATTTCTATTAATTTTATAAGGAAGTAACCTTGGCTGAAAGAGAACCATGGAAAGAAGTTACAGCTCTGTTGAAGCTGAATCCTTCATATCATTCAGGGAGTTGTGTCTTTTCAAACTTGTGACAACACATGCAAAAGTTGCATTCTACTCTGCAGCTTTCAACATATATCCAAAGGGCTTCAAGCTATCCCTCTGAATCTTGGCTTACAATATTATTTTGAAACATATGTCTCCCTTCATTATTATTTAATGTGACAGAATGTGGCTAGGATGCTGATGGTACTGCACCATTAAGACTGCAGGAAAATAATGTTAGGAGAAAAGAAAAATCCAACCAGATAAAAGTATACACCATGCCATACTCTTGGAATAAAATTCTTATTTGCATCCAGTGGCTTAAAGGAAAAAATGCAGTACATTAAAAGCAACCTACAACAGATGAGGGATTTCTTGAATGTTTAAATTTTTGTACCCATTTCTTATATTACCTTGTTTTAAATAAAATCTGAAATAGAAGTAAAGAATTCTACGAACATATTTCTTCTCATCACAAAAGTTACAGCGAGTGATGGGTGGAATCTGTTTTTTTGTTTTGTTTTGTTTTTTGCACATCCCTAAAAATCACAGAAACTCTTACCAGGGTCTAGAGCTGGCAGGGTATAAATCCAATCTAATCCAGTCCAATAAATAAATACTTGCACATAATCAAGTGGACACATTATTCTATGAGACATGGAGTAGTAGCAGGGGTGGGTAGTGGGCATTTAAAATTAATTTTATTTAAAAATAATGTTTTAAATACTTATATGTTACAGTTTTAATTTTAATTACCACATTTTAAAACACGTTTTGTGCGCTACCATGGATTCCTGCAAAGGGCGAAAAGCAGGACAAAAAACAAAACTTCAGCACACAAATGAAGCCCTAGTAGTGACTGATAGAAGGGTACACATGTTCCTTGCCATAATCCACAAAGAGAGATAATGAAGACCATTCCCTTGCATCTATAGGAGCCACAAGAACTTTCTTATTTTCTCCAGAATAAAACAGAAAAACGTGAAAGAGATTTTCTGCCAGAAGCTAAAACAGTATCAACTGCTGTTTCTTTTATCGGCTAATTTTGTGGAATTGTTTGTATATACTCATGTTACGATCATGAAGGAAAACCCTGGTGTATCAGGCTCTGGGTTTATGTTATAGGAAAATAATGTCAGTGGGATAATAACAGGGATCACCTATTTTTAGTGAAAGTGTTTTAATGTTAATATTAATGAAATATTTCTTCTTCTTCTTCTTGTGCTATATCCAATTCCAAATATTGGTGTTCATCATGGCGATCATCCATGAAGACTGTCCTGAGAATATAATGCAGCGGTCTTCTGTTTGCTTTCTGCACCACAGCATGATCCCTGTACCACTGTTCCAGCTCCACAAGTCACTTTCTGTTCCTGAGCCATTTTAGTCCTCAGCCATTTCGTCTCAAGGCCAGTACTGATGAAGCTGCTGCCCTCCAACAAGATGGATTCAAGTGGGATTTAATCCATTTGGGGACCATCACCCAATTAAATTTTTAGGTTCTTCTAATGCTGTATTACTGAAATGTTATTACAGTGTATATCAATGTTTCTCAAACTTTATTTTTTGGACTTCAATTCCCAGAAGCCTAAGTCAATTCCCCAAAGCACTGATGACCCATGGGGCATGGGCCCCACATTGGGAGCCACTGGTGTATATCATTGCAGCATTGCTTTACTTCATGTTATGAACTGTTTTGACCACAATGCATTTAAAAGTGGCATATAAAAGAAAAAGTGAAGGTGATGTTGTTAAAATGACTCACAACTATATCCCATTGAAATCAATGAATCTTTGGTCTTTGTGTTGCATAATACAGTAGAAAGAAGAGCAGTTAAGGAACTCACACTTCTCAATCCTGCTGTTCTATTTAATCATCTGACTTACACAAAGCTTTAGTTCAAGGATGGGGAGCTGGTCACCACCCAAATGTTATTTTTTATTTCATTTTACAGTTGTGGAACACTGAGATTGAAAGACAGGTGATTAGCAGACATGAAGTCACTGCAGGCAGATTTAATTCCCTTGCAATTGTATTTGTTGCTATTGAACTCTTTGTTGTCCATCAACATTTACAGCTATTTGAGAGATCCTGTTAATGGGTTTTTACTGGAGCAAAAACATCTGGCAGGACAAAGTATAGTAAGTATACGTTTACTGTTGCAATGTAAAGAATGCAGTAGGCTAACTAGTCAAAAAATAATCTGTTGTTTTTGGCAAATGAGAGCTAATAAAGATCATGACTTTGCTCTTTGAATCTAAGCTCATCAAATTCTGCAGAGAGACTATCAATATCTATAAAACAGAAATCTATGTTTGTATGTGCTCAAAAGGCACTCACACCCCTGGACCGATCCCACTGAAATTTGGCACATACGTACCTTGGGCTGGCAAGATCAGCACTGCAGGGGTCACAAGCCCTATGGGGAGGGCGTATGCCCCTAAATTGCATCCCAATTGATCTATACAATGTGTGTGTTTCACAGTGGTTTAATTGGCTTGTGTCATAGTCCCGGGTAGGTTGAGATTGTGACATCATCTGACTAGCTCAGCTGTATCCCTCTAAGCTCAGCTGTAGTTTTCACAGTAGGTGGAAGGCAAATGGGCAAGTGAGATCAGCACTGTGTGGGTCACAAGCCCCATGTGGGGGTCCCTCCGAGCTCTGGAGCCGCAGAGGCGGTGGAGGCGTTGGCCATGGTGGGGGAGGCCGAGGAGGGAGGGAAGGTCATAGGGCTCCTCAACAGCTGCGTGCCGCTCTCTCACCAGGTGAGAGACATGTATGTGAAGGATAAGGGTGGTAAGTGACCATCGATGGAGAAGCGGGATGGGTGAGGGAAGAGAGAGATGGAGGAAGGGAGGCAGGAGTGACCCACACACACCCCACGAGGTTTCCAAGAGGGAAATGCTGGCCTATGTTAAAGAAAACAAAAACCCGAGCAAAGCCGGGTAATCAGCTAGTTTATTAATAAAGACTTCCCTTTAACCTGAGTTTCAGTTGGATAGATTATTTATCTTGTTTCTTTGACTAATGACCATGAAATGGCATCTCTAAATATATAAAAATTAGAATTGTGCGGTGGAGAGAAACATATATCAGTGCTTTATATTGGTCCCCTATGGGTTCTAGTGGGGCTCAAACAAAATGATTGCCAAAATACTCTATCTTTTCCTCTAGAAATTTCTGCAGCCACACAGAAAATTGCCAGAAAAAATAGATGCCAGCCAGTAAAAATAAATTGTGACATACCAACACCTTTGCTCAAGTTAGTTTCTTTCTCTGCTTTGCTCTAAATACATCTTAAGCTGTTCAAGCCTTCAGTATAGAATGGGGACTGAAACATAATAATAATAAATGAGTGTATATATATTTAAAAACATCAGAATAGATACACTATTTTAAAAAGAAATTTAAGGGTCTATGCAAACATCTTTTCTCATCAGTTGGCTAAATAGTAATTATTCATAAAGCAATACAGTATTAGGAATTTGTTCTGGCAACTGTTTTTCCAAAAGGTTTTACACTACCACTGCTACATGGGACTTTACTGCACAACAAACCAGTACACCTAGTTAGTCCTGTGTCTTGGAGAATAAAAATTCATTAAACATGTTGGAAAAAGGAAATGTAATGAAGTATTTTTTCCATCAGGTTATATGAATATCACTAGACACTTTCCATTTCCAATCAGGCTGCTATTTACAAGATCATTAAGGAGTTAACCTTTTGTCATTTTTTAAATGAGGAGCCCTGGTGGGGTAGTGGTTAAACTGTTGTACTGCAGCCAAAATGTTGTGAGTTTGAATCTGACCACGGCTCAAGGTTGATTCAGCCTTCCATCCTTCCTAGGTTGGTAAAATGAGTCCTCAGCATGTTGGGGGCAAAATGCTAATTAACTTGAAAACTGCCCAGAGAGTTAGCTAAGCACTCTGGGGCAGTATATAAATCTAATTGCTATTGCTATTTTAGTTAGATCAGCTCTAAGAGCCTAACTTTTGCACCATTCCCAGTATCCACAAGTGTTGGACTGGCATATATGGGACTAGCATTGTTTGCCCGGCGTTGCCGGGCTTTTCTCCCCCCTGTGCTTTATTTAAAACGATGCAGGTTTTTTTGGTTTAAATTTTTTTTTTTGTAATTATTTAACCATTTTTTGAACAAAAGTTTTTTCAAGTAAAAATTCACTTTTTGGTAATATAATTGTACTACTTGTCCTTCATGTCATAACTTTTTTTTTCAATAAAATTTTTTACAATGTTTAAACAAAGAACTTTGCCACTGTAATTTAAGTTTAACAGTATTTAACCTTTTCTTTTAACTTTTTTAAAATATTTCAAAGTAATTGTTATCTATATTTTGGTTTTTTAAGGCTGTCCTTTCAGTTGTGCTGAAGCGTCTTCTGTATCTGTAAAACATAATATGCAAAGATTGTTATTATGTAAGTGTATTTTGTTTTAATTATGTAAAGTTTTCGTAAATCTCTGTCCAAGTGAAGTTTATTTTTTTTTAGAATACTTGCTCTGCGTTATGGTTTGCGTAACGGCTCAAATTTGATTTGAAAGCCACGCTTTGCGTTTTGTTCCTTATTTTTAAAATCCAATATATTTTTTTTGCGTTGAGTAACGTTTTGCGGTATATTTATTTGTTTTTTTGAAAAGCGATCCTTTCCGAAATGATTTCGTTGTTCGATAAGTGAGTGGGTTGTTTTTCAAAGATGAAAAATTATTTAGAAAGTTATTGAGTTATAATTGTCCAATAACGTCAATTGTGTATTATAGTAAGAATTTAAATGATATAATAATTTGTTTTTAAAATTGATATTTTTCTCTCTCTGTGTTCTCTCCCCTATACTCGCTAATGGTTTAGATTCGAACCGCCACGGTAAAGTTAAAGCACGTATCTAACCGGGATTGCATTAGCATGGGTTTTTTTTAAAAGCTTTCTGCATTTCGTCACTGATGACTCGTACATTACGGAGCTTTTCATTGGCGGTAGCACAACTCCTTATATGGTGTTACAGTGAAAAGGAGTTTGGGATATGTAGTTTTTCTTTTTTTTTCCTTTCCTCGTTCCGTAATGTTTTGAAACGCAACTTTGCACTCATCTTTTTCTTTTTCTATGGTCGCTTTGCAAAAATTGGCAAGGAGTAATGTACGTACCATTATGCTACAGTAAACGCACGCATGTAATTTGGATTTAATGGCAATAGACCTTTTTTTTTAAGCATTGTGGTTTACGTAACTGATTACGCTTACATTCCGAAACATTTCATTGGCTATAGTACAACTCCTTATATGGTGTTACAGTGAAAAGGATTTTGGGATATGTAGTTTTTTTTTCCTTTCCTCGTTCCGCAAGGTTTTGAAACGCAACTTTGCACTCATCTTTTTCTTTTTCTAAGGTCTCTTTGCAAAAATTTGCAAGGACAAATGTACGTACCATTATGCTAAAGTAAACGCACGCATGTAATTTGGATTTAATGGCAATAGACCTTTTTTTTAAGCGTTTACGTAACTGATTACGCGTACATTCCGAAACATTTCATTGGCTATAGTACAACTCCTTTTATGGTTTTACAGTGAAAAGGACGCTGGGATATGTATTTTGTGTTCAGATTTTCTCGTCCGTCGCTCGGCAAGGTTTTGTTACGCACGTTTTGATTGGTTGCGCGTCGTATCGGAAAGACTGAGCCCGTAGTTTTTTCCCTCGTGATTGGCTGACACTGGGAGAAGCTCGGCGAAACGCAATGCTTTTCGGGTAATGAAGTTGTTTCCCTTTATTGCCAATGGTGGGGCTGATGCCCCAAACTCGATTTTTTAAAGTCTTCGTTGACCTGCGTAGCCACTAAGCCCGTGCTCTCGAAGGGAGGTTGCGGGTCAGTAGGGCGACGTATAGCAACCTATAGCCAATTCCAACGGTGAACACTTGGTTTTATAGGTTAAGATTGTTGCAAAAAGTAGAATCTCTTTTTCCTTTCAAAAAGAAGTAGTTGGTGAGGAAGTTGCGGCACTCCAGCATCCATGAAATTTGGACTCGCGGAGCCAGGACTGGGGCCCCAAAGAGCGAGCTAAATGCCAGTCTGGACATACAGTAATACCTCATACAAAGTCCGCTTCATACAACATCGGATTCATACAACATCGCCTAATTCCTTGAAAAAAGTTGCTTCATACAAAGTCATGCAACTCTGTATGAGGCATTGGGTTTTTCCCAGGTTGCATTGTGCCTGGGCAGTATAAAAGGCAGGACACATGCGTGCATTGCTCTTGTGGGTTTTGCACAAGGCGAAGAGTGTTTAGGAGTGGTTTTGAGCGTGATTTTGGATTTTTTCGTCCAAATTTTTAGAAGCATTCCTGGGATTTTTGCAGCATTCTTCAGGTTCTTGGACAATCAGGGTTGTTTGACATGTTTTTGTAATGTTTTTAGCCTTTAGACAATGATTTCTTAAAGTTCTGTCAGTTTTCTGTCTGTTTCCTTAGCTTTGCCCTGAAGTCTGTGCTGTTACAGTACAACGTATCTCTATGATAATGACGTTGTACAAGGCATCGCAGTAAGGATTTAGACGTTGCATGAGGCATCGCAGCTAGGATTTTGCATGACTCATACAAAGTCCAAATCCGTATAAAGTCCAAACTTGTGGAACCAAATTTGGATGTTGTATGAGGTATCACTATACTCTTGTATCAGTCCAAAACCTCATCTAGCCTAGGAATCCAGGCATAATGCCAGCAAAAAATGTGGCCAAAGTGAGATTTTATAGCAGTTCATGAACAAAAAATAAAATTAAAATACACACCAAGGCGAGGTAGTAATATCTAACATCCCTAGGGGGCATTTGGTGTCAGCATAGTTTCAGTTGATTGTGTGCTAAGATTTCTGGCAGCAAGAAAGGTTTCAGTCTTTTCCAATTGCTATAGCTGCTGCAATTAGGATTGCACTGTCAAAACATAGGGCTAACTTTTTTTTTTTTACTGCCAACTACAGAAGCTCTAGTAGGGAGATCACCCTGACTGCTTCTTGGAAGGACAAATACTGAAGCTGAAGCTCAAGTACATGTACTTTGGCCACCAAATGAGAAGAGAGGACTCACTGGAGAAGGCACTGATGAGGAAAAGATGGAAGGCAAAAGGAGAAGGGGGAGGCAGAGGATGAGATGGCTAGATGGCATTGTTGATGCAATCTGGGCAGGCTACTGAGGATGGCAGATGACAGAGGAGCTTGGCATGCTCTGTCATGGAGTTACAAAGGGTCGGACTCTACTGTGCAACTGAACAACAACAACAACTACTACTACTACAGAAGTTCTGTATATGTAGTTTATATGACTGGGATCATGCTAGTCCTGCAGTGATGAGGGCGAGTACAGTGGAGGACATCCAGTAGAAAAGACTCTGCCTTCAGTGACTATTCAAGACAGCTCTCCCTAAACTGATACCTTCCAGGTGCACTGAACTACAAGTCCCATCATCCCCCAGGGAGCAATCCAACACATGTTGAATGCCCCAGATAGGGAAAACCCTATATAAGCTATACTGTATATTTTTCACAAAACTCTACACCAGCATTTACAAACTAGGTTATGCTTATGCTTTTACTAAATACTCAAATAAAGTAAATATCTCTAGTGGTTAATTAGCAAGACTGAATTGAGGTGCTTGATTATTAGCCTTCATTCAAGTAATGTGGGGAGAAATCTCATTGGGATTCAGGGAAAAATATTTTTTGAAAATCCAGGCCAGAACATAGTAAATTAGGGAGTAACTACTTAGGTCTCACAAACTATATTTGGCTTTTCAATCTCATACTTAACCAAGAAAAGCTGAAATTTGTATATGTTTTTACTGCTATTGATCACAGTTAACCAAGAAAAGCTGAAATTTGTATATGTTTTTACTGCTATTGATCACAGTTCTTTACTACCATCATTCAGAAGACTTTACCATTTAGAACAGGGGTGCCCAAACTTTGCAGGCCACAGGCCAGACATATGGTTCAGCGGGCTGGTCACATGGTTCCTCCCACTGGAAGTGGAAGTAAAACATGCCTTGCAATCTGTTTTGCAACAGGATGAGATAGATTTTAGGCTGCCATTTTCTCTGCTTAAACCAGGGGTGCCGAAACTATGACCCATGGGCCAGATCCGACCGCTGACAGCAATTCATCTGGCCCATGTCACCCTCATCACTTCCGGGAGTGACAAGGGCAGTGCAGGCCAGATGAATTGCGTTGGGGACCAGATTTGGCCCACAGGCCATAGTTTGAGCACCTCTGATTTAGAAATAGCATACTACCTTAGTATTCAAAGGGATGAATGCCATGAACTGGAGTTGCTCTTAAGTATTAAGCTTGAGGGGGGAGGCAATTACAGTACTTTTCTGGGAATTCAATGTTTATTTTCTGGTCTTCGCTTGAGTGATGAAATTCACCAACTGATCTAGAGTTAATTTCTCTCTCTCTCAGCACGTCCTACCTCTTAGCAATTTTTGACATGATATATTAGTGTGGAGGAGACCCATGTAAGCTGCCTTAAGTTTACTGGTGGAAAGATGGGATTTAAGTGAAATGAACAAATACATTAAAATGTGTCAGTTTTATTTAACACTTTACATTAATGGATCTGATGCAAAATTCTGTTCCCCTAATTCATTCTATACTGTGAGTTTACTTGCTGAAGAGACAAATGCCTTATTTTGCTAGCAGCACCAAACTACTGAATTTCGGAGCTATGTTACCAAATGTAGGGGTGTTATAAAAATAGGTAAGAGTGTACAACAACAATCTGTTGTTATCTACTTGTTAAACCAGAAAAATACAGTTGGGAACATAAACAACATCATGGATTCAAAATGTTAACTCCCATAGATTCAAAATTTCCAGAAATGTGATATATCTACATTCGGAAATGTGATACGTCTACATTCAAACTGAATAATACGTAACTTGCATCACTTTTATAGTCCTGAATAATCTCAGTGGCAGAAGTAAGTCTCATAAAAGGTACCTCTTCTTCTATTTCTATCTTCTAGTCCAATATGCTTTCTTTTAACAATATGTTTGCCTTTTAAAATATTCCCATCTGTTTCAGCAGTAGTTTGATTTAATACACCAAGATGATATGTTGAACAGAATGAATGTTTCCATACTGTTTCCTATCATCCATGAAAATGATGATATTAAAAAAATTCCCTGAGTTTTTATATTTTCATGCTGACAAGGCAGAGTGCTTACTGTTTTAACTGGAATCAAGAAAGAGCTTCTGAACTTAAAACAAAATGTATAGCCTAATTGGTCCAATATGCCAGTAAGTCCTTTTTGGCAGGAGTCTTGTCACATAATTCTTTTTGTCAGACCTTAATTTCATTTACATTGTTTACATTATAATATTCAAAGAGAAGAAAATGATTTTACAAATGCATTTATGCAATAGTTATGCTAACTAACTGACCATGGTGAGCTCTAAAGTCTGTGTTTCGGACCCTATTTTCCTTTATGCCAGGTCCTTTGTGACTAGACCATTATTTTCTTGAAGTAACTCAATTAAAGATTCAAAGAATGGATTTGTGGCTACAGATGTGCAGAAAAAATAATGTATGATAAGTAGACAGCCTATGTCAGCAGCCAAATGTACAGCTGCCACATTTGTGTAACTTTGCTCTTTCCATGATAATGATTTATATTATTTATTAGTTCGCCGCAAACCCCACCTCACAACTCAGCGTGGCGCAGCGGTGACCCTGGCAGGTCCAACCATGCCACAAAGGTGTCGGCTAGCAGTTCAGACTGGTTCTCCATTCTGGAACTGCAGGTCAGCTAAGTGGGGTTGGGTACTCAGTCAATGCGCCTGGCCAGTGCATTGCTGTAATATGGCCAACTTCAACATGAGTTCAGCTAGCTGTGTTTTGTTATTTTAAATGGCTAAAGGAGCATCGAAAACACAGGTCTCAGCCCCCCATGTGCCATCAGACCCTGCTACAGAAGCTGTAGGACCTCCCGATGGCGAGAGCCCGCTAAAATCTCATGGGAGACAATGCTTCAATCCACGATATCAAACTAGGCATGTAATGTATGGCTCAACCAAGTTTTGTTGTTGTTCAGTCGCACAGTCGACTCCAACCCTTTGCGACCCCATGGACCATTTTCCTCCAGGCGCCTCTGTCCTCCACCATCCCCCTCAGCCCTCCCAGCCCTGTGCCCACTGTGTCTACAATACCATCTAGCCATCTCATCTTTGGCCTCCCCCTTCTTCTTCCTCCACCTTTCCCAACATCAAGGCCTTCTCAAGTGAATCCTCCCTTCTTATTTGATGTCCAAAGTACTTTAGCTTCGTCTTTACTATTTGACCTTCCAATGAGCAGTCAGGGTTGATTTCTTCTAAGATTGACCTATTTGTTCTCCTCGCTGTCCAGGGGACTCTCAAAACTCTCCTCCAACACCACATTTCAAAGGCATCTATTCTTTTGCGTTCAGCCTTCCTAATTGTCCAGCTCTCGCATCCATACATTACTACTGGGAATACCATTGCTTTGACTATTCTAATTTTTGTTTGCAATGTGATGTCTCTGCTTTGCACTATGTTCCCCAGGTTTCTCATAGCTTGTCTCCCAAGGATCAGTCGCCTTTTTATTTCATGGGTACAATCCCCACCTGCAGTGATCTTTGAGCCTAAGAAAGTAAAATCTGTCACTGCTTCTGCTTCTTCCCCATCTATTTTCCAGGAACTGATTGGGCCTGTTGCCATTATCTTGGTTTTCTTGATATTGAGCCTCAAGCCAGCTTTTGCACTCTCCTCCTTCAGCCCAATCAAGAGATTCATTAGGTCTTCCTCACTTTCTGCCATTAGGGTGGTATCGTGTGCATATCTCAGATTGTTGATGTTTCTCCCAGCAATTTTAATCCCATATTTTGATTCCTCCATCCCTGCATTGCACATTATGTGCTCTGTGTATAAGTTGAATAAGCAGGGGGACAAAATGCAGCCTTGTCTTACTCCTTTTCCTATTCCAAACCACTCTGTCATTCCGTGTTCTGTCCTAACTGTTGCTTCTTGTTTTATGTACAGATTTCTCAGGAGGCATATGAGGTGCTCTGGTATTCCCATCTCTTTAATTACTTGCCACATCTTGTTGTGGTCCACACAGTCAAATGCCTTAGTGTAGTCAATAAAACAAAAATGAACTTCTTTCTGGTATTCCTTTGTTTTCTCTATGATTCAACGTATGTTGGCAATGTGGTCTCTGGTTCCCCTGCCTCT
Source organism: Bradypodion pumilum (assembly GCA_035047305.1). Taxonomy (NCBI): domain Eukaryota; kingdom Metazoa; phylum Chordata; class Lepidosauria; order Squamata; family Chamaeleonidae; genus Bradypodion; species Bradypodion pumilum. The sequence continues at coordinate 34,111,640 of JAWDJD010000003.1, forward strand.
TCTGAAACCAACCTGCACCTCTGGTAATTCTCTCTCCACATGCTGCTGAAGTCTATCCTGTATTATCTTGAGCATCACCTTGCTGGCGTGTGGGATGAGTGCAATTGTTTGATAATTTGAACATTCTTTGGCATTGCCCTTTTTTGGGATTGGAACATATACTGATCTTTTCCAATCCTCTGGCCACTGTTTAGTTTTCCAAATCTGCTGGCATATTGAATGCAGTAATTTGACGCCATCATCTTTTAGAGCTTTGAAAAATTCAACTGGGATATCATCATCTCCACTAGCTTTGTTGTTTGCAGTGGTCTTTAGGGCCTTTATGACTTCGCTCTCCAGGATGTCTGGCTCAAGTTCAATTTCTTCATCATTGTGATTATCAGGAGTGTTGAGGTCCTTTTTGTAGAGTTCCTCTGTGTACTCTTTCCATATTTTCTTAATTTCTTCTGCATCAGCTACCGTCTTTGTCCCTTATCATGGTCATTTTTGCTTTAAATGTTCCCTTGATTTCCCCGATTTTTTGAAAAGATGCCTCTTTTGTTATTTTCCTCCATTTCTCTGCACTGTTCTTTTAGGTAGTTTTCCTTATCTCTCCTTGCTTTTTTTGAAATTCTGTGTTCAAATAGTTGTATTTTTTCCTTTCTCCTTTTACTTTTGCGTTCCTTCTTTCCTCTGCTATTTCAAGAGCCTCACCAGATAACCACTTTGCTTTCTTACGCCTCCTCTCCTTTGGTATGGTTTTCTTTGCTGCTTCCTGCATGATGTCCCTCATCTCTGTCCATAATTCTTCTGGCACTCTGTCTACCGAGTCTAAGCCACTGAATCTGTTCATCACCTCCACCGTATATTCTTTAGGGATGCTGTCTAGGTGATATCTGTCTGGTCTCCTTGTTTTCCCTATTTTCTTTAGTCTAAGCCTGAATTTTGCGATTAGTAGGTTGTGATCTGAACCACAGTCTGCTCCATGTCTTGTTTTTGCTGACTGTATGGAGGTTCTCCATCTTTGGCTGCAGAGTATGTAGTCAATCTGGTTTCGGTGTTGGCCACCTGGTGATGTCCATGTGTAAAGTTGCCTCTTGTGTTGCTGGAAGAGCGTGTTTGCTATGACCAGTGCGTTCTCTTGGCAGAACTCTATCAATCTTTGCCCTGCTCCATTCTGTGTTCCAAGACCAAACTTGCCTGTTATTCCCTCCACTTTTTGATTTCCTACTTTGGCATTCCAATCTCCTAATATAATTTGGACATCATTTCTTGGTGTCTGTTCTATGAGGTGTTCTAGGTCCTCATAGAACTGGTCCACTGTGGCTTCATCTGCACCAGTGGTTGGTGCGTATATTTGGATCACAGTAACATTGAAAGGTTTGCCTTGAATTCTGACTGACATCATTCTGTCATTTTTAGGTTGTATCCCATTACTGCTTTTCTCACTCTTTTATTGACTATTATGGCTACTCCATTTCTTCTAAGGTTTTCTTGCCCACAGTAGTAGATATGACGGTTTCCAGAGCTGAATTCACCCATCCCTGTCCATTTTAGCTCACTGATGCCCAGGATGTCAATGCTTATTCTTTCCATCACATTTTTTTTAACCACTTCCAGTTTACCTTGATTCATTGATCTCACATTCCATGTCCCTATGCAGTATTGTTCCTTGTTGTTGTTCAGTCGCACAGTCGACTCCGACCCTTTGCGACCCCATGGACCATTTTCCTCCAGGCGCCTCTGTCCTCCACCATCCCCCTCAGCCCTCCCAGCTCTGTGCCCATTGTGTCTACAATGCCATCTAGCCATCTCATCCTTGGCCTCCCCCTTCTTCTTTTGCCCTCCACCTTTCCCAACATCAATGCCTTCTCAAGTGAATCCTCCCTTCTCATTTGATGTCCAAAGTACTTTAGCTTCATCTTTACTATTTGACCTTCCAATGAGCAGTCAGGGTTAATTTCTTCTAAGATTGACCTATTTGTTCTCCTCGCTGTCCAGGGGACTCTCAAAACCCTCCTCCAACACCACATCTCAAAGGCATCTATTCTTCTACGCTCAGCCTTCCTAATTGTCCAGCTCTCACATCCATACATTACTACTGGGAAAACCATTGCTTTGACTATTCTAATTTTTGTTTGCAATGTGATGTCTCTGCTTTTCACTATGTTCCCCAGGTTTCTCATCGCTTGTCTCCCAAGAATCAGTCGCCTTTTTATTTCATGGCTACAATCCCCATCTGCAGTGATCTTTGATCCTAAGAAAGTGTTGAGGATTTTAGGAATGGTTTTACTGAAATGACCACAGACGCCAGAATATGTTTAGAGGCTTTATTGATTACACATCTCCTCTCTCACAGTGTCCTCAGGGGGGACGCCATTAGACTGGATAGCCTCATGGTGAGGTGAACCTTATTTTATAACCTTCTTTCAGGGAGGAGGGGTTAGGGTGAAGGGTCAGAGGGAAGGATGAGGTCGAAGTTCAGGGGGTAATGGTGCATTGTGGTCATTGGTGACGAAGGGCAGTGAGGCATTATTATCTGACAAAAATTGCATTTCCCCTCCCCCTTTCCTGTCCCTCCCCTTCCTCCACTCTGTGGTGCTAAGCATCCTGTATCAAACAAGTAACCAAATATTAATATATTCATGTGTTAAATTATATTCATCAGTCTCCCTTTCAAATGGAGAGACTCGGAGTAAGCAATCAGTTCATACAGTCAGAAATCACGTCCAGCTGAAAGATACAGAAGAGTCCAGTGAAAATAAGAGTTCCGAATTTGCCAATAGCCATTTAACATACTCACAATAGACTGAGTAGGAACACTGGTTACCTTGTCATAGACTTCCCTGTTACGATGTAATGCAACTACTTTTAGGTTGACCTGTCTCTCTCTATTAAGGTTAGATACTTATAGATACTCTATAAATATCTAACATTTTATGCAAATTTGTACCCTCATTCAGTCTCTTATTTTGGTGACATATCCCCATTTCAGTGATGCACGACTGGACACCCTACATTAGACACTCATCAGACTTATGGATTTTGGTAAAGACCTTAATTTGTAATTTAAAATAAATGAATACATGCAATTAAAATGCATGCACATTGAAGGCAAATCTTTATTTATTTATTTATTTATTTATTTATTTATTTATTTATCCAATTTACATAGCAGCCCAACTCGAAACGACTCTGGGCAGCTCACAACATTAAAATCAACACCACAACCTAAAACTTAAAACCCATAAAAACCCAATTAAAAATACTACAAGAGTTACCCGAAATTATGAATTATAATTATCTGAAATACATATTTCTGCAGAAACAAAAAAAACTATAAGATGTATTTGTTTGATTATTTGCAACTGAATAGTCACAAACCCTTACAAATAGTTTTATATCACCTTAGGCAAAAGCTTGAAATAAAAATTGGCTCCTCTCTAAAGATTCCTTGTGCTGAATACATTACAGCACTGCACCAAAACCCAGCAAGGCTTTATCTATTTAACTGATTCTTTAACAACTCCTGGAATTAACATACTAAACGAGGAATCCAAAAACAAGAAACCAATCATGGATTAAAGTTGAAGGGACCCCCGTGTGTAATTCAAACTGAGTGCCCCTTACACAACCAGCGGTTGATATATGGGATAGAATGTCATCAAGAGCAACAGAAATTAGAGGCTGCAGATCAGATGAAGAGACATGTGGATGTGTTTTCAAAGAGAGATGCATATACATATAAAGTATATAGCAGTTGATCAACGTTGATCAAGCAGTAGGTTGTTGTAATCAGAAGTGTCTGGATGCTGATTTTAACCACTTGAGCGCCCCTTGTAATTGCAGAAATCAAACATGATTTGTACAGTATTCATCTTTTGTTATTGGTATGTATTGAGTATTATAATTTTAATATAGTTCTTTCCTTTCTTAAAATGTGCATACATTTTTGGCACACTGTATATATATTTAAGATGTTATAAACAGGGGAGACTCACAACCATATTGTAGAGAACACACCATAATAAAGGAAGATGATTTTACATGCACCAATAGGAAAAAATGAGCACAACATAACAACTAGAATTAAAAGCACTGAAAATTTTAACAGATTTGAAAAGTACTAACACTATCATGACTTGCTATCAGTTGCCATTCTAGACCAAGTATTTACTTTTTTAGTTGCTTGAGAAATATGTTGAAATATGACCCAGGATATCCCAGGAGGAAGGGGCAGAGGGCACTAAGTTTCCATCCCTCAGACATTTCCTCATTGTTTATTTAACCTAAGCTTGTTCCCTTTCTAAAAGTAGCCTTCTGTAACTTCTAAGTCTGGCTATCCTCAAACTCCATCATTTAGAACAATTTCCTCCTTTACTAGGAGGAATTTTAAAAAGAAATTAATGGCCTCAAGAATTATGTATGTCTCAGTTATACATGGCTTACTACAGCTATTCTTCAGACATGAGGAAACTAAGCAGGGTCAGGACAGGTAATAAGTAACCAGGCAAATGGGGAAGAACAGACATTGAGTGCCATCAGCAGTTTTGAATGCAGATAATTCCGGGTTAAAACCCTAGCATCTCCAGATAGGAGATAACATTGTGGCACTATTCCTATACTAGAAAAAGTCTGGATCTGGAATAACTCAGCTCTTTCCTTGTTCTACTCTTTCTCCACACCCCTCCCTGCTCTTCATATGGTAGATCTTAGCTAGCAGAGCAGTTCTGCTAGCAGATTACTCTGTGGGCAAAATCTTAGAAAAGTACTAGCAAATTTCAGATATTTTGGCCTGGTGTTTTAAAACTTTGCAAGATGCTGTCTAGAAATATTCAGACCTATGGCAGTACAGAAATCATAACCCCTCATTTTCGGAATGGGATTAAAGCAGTGTTTCCCAACCTCTGGTTTTTGGACTTCAATTCCCAGAAGCTTAAGTCAATTAATTCCCCAAAGCACTGTTCAGACAATGTAGTGACTTAGGCTTCTGGGAATTGAAGTCCCCCTGGGGGCCCCTAGGCCCCTCATTGGAAAACACTGGGTTAAAGACTGGAAGATCTGTCAGTTTTGCTTTCACCTTAAAAATTTTTTTACCAAATGTTTTTTCTTCTTCTTCTTCTTGAACTTGAAAGAATCTGTTAATGTTGGTAAACAGTCTTAAAAGAACAAATGAACATTAATCTCCCATTTTCACTGGCCAAATGTAGTGGGTTCAGCTTCCACTATTTGCAGCATGGCGTATACTATATCATACTTACTTATTATAAGGATATTAAAGATGACAAGCCTCACACAAAAAAGTTGAGACAACCTTAATTCATAATCACAAACATAACTGAATACACAAGGATCCATACACTAACATTTAACAGTTAAGCATTCAAAATGATGGTTATTAATAAATATATCTGTCATATTCATTACATCCATCATTAATAATTCCTGTTTAATATTTTTAAAAAATATGACAACATTTGAGAATTTTGGTGAATTATTGTGAAAAAGATCAACTGAAACAAAATATTTGCATATTACCAAACCTTGTAGGGAACTGTTATCTCAAAAAACCTTCTATATAATGCTAACCATGTGCCTTGTAATCAGCCCAACATGAGAACATGACAAAGTTACTTTTTAGTTACTTTTTAATATGGGCATTGCCACATTGACTAGGATTCTGCAAGCTGCAGTTCAAAAAAGGAACTTTTTTCAAGCTTTTCCCAAGACATAGTTGCTGTATATTTTTTAAAAATGCCACACATAACATTAATGACCAGAATACTACTACTTGTGTCCACTGATGTAAATACAATGGTAAACTGCTACCAATTATAGAATTAATGGTTGTATTCCTTGTCATAGGCAAGTCATGTGAGATGATGCTTGACAATGCATAGACTCCTTAATTAATGGCAATTTGCCACTACAATTTATCCTTTGTGCTTATACCCACATGGCAATGTCTGTTTACAATAACCAGTTCAGGTTAAAACAAGAAACAAGTGCTTACCTCAATAATATACAGAACCACATTTTTGTAAAAACAATACAATATGCATTTTGTCACTCGATTGTAACTCCAGGCTCCATGGACAAGTAATAGCTTTTCCAGGTAGGAAAACTAGAAAAAAGAAAAATAGTCAATAATTACATTAGCTCTATTTATATGTAAAGCAGAAGTAACTGAGTTTGCCTAGTTATTCAAACAGCTGTTTTTATATAAAATATACTCTGGATGACATGCATTCTTGATAAATTTAGATTACCACATTTGGTCATCTACCACTACAATTGTTTGCATTCACCACAGGGGTCAACCTGCATGAAGCAGCAAGCAGAGGGTGTGTTGAAAGCCATATACAGTACAGTACTACTACAGCATACCCCTCTATATCAATTGTAAATGAGCATTAGTGAGAAGATGTTACTGTACTAATGTCCTGCTTGTAGATTTCCTAGAGGCATGTTTGACCTTTACACAACAAGAGTGCTGAACCAGAGTAGACCTTTGCCATGATCTAGCAAGGCTTATGTTCTTAGGAATCAATCTAGAAATCTTTCTCAATCAGTTTCATACAAGCCTCTCCATGGGGACTTGAGGAAGAGATACATTACATGGGAAGATACTAAAAATGGGAAATTCTTTGGACCACAACTCCTAGAACAGTGATGTCAACCTTGGGACTCCAGGTGCTCTTGGATTAAAATTCCCAGAAGCCCAAGTCATTACACCTGTTGATCAGGGCTTCTGGGAACTGAAGTTCAAGAACACCTGGAGTACCAAAGTTGACCATCACTGTCCTAGAATATCCCAGTTACTCACTGTGCGGAGCGGAATATTCAGGTGTACTGATAAGCAACACAGACTTTTACTTAAGGACAAACTGCACAATCAGTATTCCATCCTCTTATGCCTTCTAGGCACTTAGCTGTGGCAGCAGTGCCCTGTTCCATGACTCTCCTTAATGCATGGGCTTAAAGCAGTCTCAGTTTCCCAGAGTGGCATACAGGGAATCTATTCTATATGGAAATGTAGAGAACTTCCATTCTTTTTAGAAATGACTGCTCCAAAGCCACTGAATGATGCTAAAGGAGTTGAGTGAATCACATTATCCTTAAAGGCATCACTAAGGATCCAATATGATACAAGCTCAATCTAAATTATTGTTGTGATCCAGTCCTCATCAGACTCTGAGGATGACCTGGATCAGGGGGCACTCCCTATGCCTAGCCCAATTCTGCCTGCACTTGAACCTGAGAACGTCCTGAGCCAGGAATCTCAACCTGCTTCTGGTCCAAGTCTGTTGCCCCCAGCAGATGACCTGTCAGATCAGAAGTCTGACTCTGACAGTGATCAGCCCTCATTCAGGGCAAAGTGCTGAAGGCAGCTAAACCTGAGATACAGGCAAGCTAGAACTAAGTACCACAGAAGGCTCCCAGCTGATAGTGATTAACTAGGAGGCTTAAAAGCAAGCTTGTTGCAGTCTTCCAGCATCTGTACAATTCTTCAGTGCAAAGACGATACCCTGCTTGACTTGGGATAACCTGCCTAGACCCTGACCTGCCTGCCATGATCCTGACTTCTCTGCCAGCCGACAATGACCCTGAACATCCTTTGGACTAGACACTTTCTTGAACTACCAATAACCAGACCTCAGTTTGCTCTTTTGAATTTGCTATCTTGACTCTCCTTGAATAGACTCTCTGTGTAGCACTACTGTGTGGCAGCTATGCCTGTACTGTACTGTGATTCTAAGCAAGCATTTGCTGAATTACTGCCCAAGAATCTCAGTCCTAAGTGTATATGCTCAAACATAAGGTGTATGTTATTCAGTAGCCAGAATCTTGTTGGCACAGCTCTGCATGCATAAGGATGATGTCATCAACTATGACCATTTATCTTTAATTAAATGTTTCCTGTACTCCTCCCCCTTAGGTATTGAGGGTGACCTGGAGATCACCTTTGGCCTGGGAAAGTCCTTGGGAGCCTTTGAATGGGAGAGGAAGCTTTTAATGTCCAAAAAATCACTCCAGCCACCCCCACTGACAGGATTCTGGTCATTGTTTCCCAACTTTTGGTTTTTGGACTACAATTCCCAGAAGCCTAAGTCAATCCCCCAAAGCACTGATCAGTCAATGTACTGACTTGGGCTTCTGGGAATTGAAGTCCTCACTGGTCTAGATAATCCTCTATATATAATGACAGCTTTTGCATAGTTATTGTGATCATAAAAGTGATCACAATGGGAGGGAAAAATTGACAGGATTAAACATAAAAAGTGAAAAGGCCATGCCTCAAACTGGCATTGAAAAATGTAGGGAACTTTAATAAAATAGTAATGAGACCTCTAGAGAGAAGTTGCTTTACTATGCTAACTT